>VXBJ01007202.1:313229-362616 GCA_013400055.1 Nycticryphes semicollaris | reverse complement strand
GATCTGTCGCCTCTTCTTATCAACTTCTTTATTCTGGGGGCGGGATAGACCGGGGGTGGTGGTGGCTCCGCCCAGGCTCGCTCAGCAGCACCGCCCCCCAGCTGACAGCCCCCTGGACAAGCAGAGGCCTTGTCCCGGCTTCAAGAAAAAGCCCCGAAAGAGCTTCTCGTCGGCCTTTTTCGCTACAGTTCCCTTCCCCAGCGCAGTCTTACCTGCCCTGAAGCTGGTCTCTGTGGCAATAGATTTCCTTAGAGTCTGTAAGCCTGACACTCCCTGGATCCATGTGCCTCGGTGCCCAGAAGGCAGCAAACAAGACGGGACATCCTCGGGAGCAGAATTTGGAAGTTCTGGTAGAGTGGCGGAGGTGGTGGCCAACAGCCTCTCCCTTCCCTGCTGCACAGCCCAGGTCAGGAGAGTGGATCCAAAATTTTGTGTTCCTGTACTGAGAGACCGTAAGGGGGTGAGTGCCCCAGTTCCTTCAGTCTCACACTCTGTGATTTTCTATCTGAAGGCGGCCAGTCCCACAGCTCCATCAGAGATTCCTTAGCGCCACATCCCTGTGGTGACCCACAGGATGACTGCTTCCCAACCCAACTCACTGAAAATGCTCCCAATTCAGAGCAGAAACATCTCTCTCACTCCTGTACGAGTTCCCAGCCTGATTTTCTGCAGGATAGAAGGAAACGACCAAGTTTTGGGGCACGTGCAGCTGCTTGTAAAGAAAGGAGTTAGGGCCGCAGCAAAAGGTTGGTTCATGCTTGTTCCAGTTGCAGTAACCTCCCCCTGACTGGGGCTGCAGAAGCTGAAGCAGTGGCCATGCTCATTCCTGTAGCTGGTAGGAGCAGCCTCGCACCTGAGCCAGCATCACACGTGCCTGAAGATGCTGTGAACACGTTCCTCAGAGCCTTGGTGTCACCCACGGGTGCTTCACACAAACTGCACGTTACTGGAATTAGCTGCCCACAACAGGCAGCGTATGGTGTCCGTACCGTTGCCATGGTAGAAGGCCTCCTGCTGAGCTGAGACCTTCTGACCCACCACAGATCATCATCTCTCTGCTTCTGGCCAGCAAAAAATCACGGCAAACTTTTATCAGGGAACTGTCTGTGCAGGGGCTAGGTGTTGTGAGCCAAGAGGAGGAAGAATCAGGACTCGTTGGTACCGCTTTAGCTTTGGCTTGGAGCCATCCAGCTTGGAACCCGGTGGATTTCTCAGCACAGCTAGATCCGTGGTCAGCCGAGCTGAGACATCCGTGGGTCCTGTGTTACTCGATGAGGAGGGACAGCCAGCAGGAGACTCGGCTGCTCTTTGGTGGGAGCACACAAGTTTTCTGAGCTAATTTGTGCCTCGCTGCTGTCCTGCTGGCAGCGGTGTCTTCTCAGCAGTGTGTCGGCTGAGGCAAGAAGCATGACCAAATAACTTTGTGAACATCAAGTGTCCTCCTCCCACGACGAGACTGTTACTTCAACAATCACAGGAGTTCAGATGTGTGGTCAGAACGCTGCAAGGTGGGCATGCTCCAGAAAAAACTGCCTGGTTTTGCTCCTTAAATTCAGGCATTCAGTTCTCTCGTTGCCCTGGAAGCGGAGGTGGATGGATGTTGACCCTGATGCACCAAGGCTTCTGAAGCAAGAGCTGGTGGGTGATTATGGTGGTCCCAGGCAGGAGCTGAGTTGCTTTGAGGTGGGTCCAGCTGCTGTAGGGCAGGTGGGTTATCACTGTGTGCACTAGAAGCTCATAGTCCATAATCTGATTCCTTACCTTGGCCTGGCAGAGTTGGAGCAGCAAGTGTCTGGCTGGCACCTTGCCCCAAGGAAAGGGGAACCTTCAGAACATGTTGCCTTGTGGTACAAGTCAAGGCTCAGAACACCACGTGCTTTGCTCTCTATTCAGGTGCCTCAGCATGATCCATTTTGGGATGAAAAATCAGTCTCCCCCTTAAACAGGTGATGTCCTGCGTGGGCACCGCGCTGCTCCCTGCCGTCCACAGGTAGGATCTTCTCAACCTCCTGTGAAATTCAGAGGTTGTCGCTGAGTGAGTGATTCGTGCCATCGCCTCTTGGCTGCTTCCATCTCTGACTGTTCCCAGGAATGAAGGGAGCAATCTGCAGTCTAGACAAATTCTGGATGGTGGTATCAGCGATCACTGTTCATCCTTCCCCACGCTGTTACACCAGGACAGGATTTGGGCTGGGACCTGGACAAGGAAGCTACTCTGCAGACCCCAGGAGTGGACATGACCACAATAGTTCTGTACCTTTCCTTAATGCCCTTTCCCAGCCTCTTTCCTCACCCTTCTTGCTGCAACATGTTGTTTCCCAGTTGTTCTTCAAGGCCCTCTTTGCTGTATCCATCCCTGCCTGCACGTTGCATCTTCTTCATTACCTTCTCGCTTCCACTGCATGAGCTCAGCTTCTAGCGTAACAGGCTTTGGGGAGAAAGAGGACTCTATGCCATGATTCATTTACGATGCTTCTGGGGGGGCATGCATTCACAGCTTTCAGGTTCTGCTTTAGTAACAAGATTTTTAACCTCTGCTTTTCCCCTAAAGGATTCTCTGCGTTCAGAGTAGGTGTCCTCCCTGACTCAGCACAGGTTACTTCTGCCCCTCACTCCTTTCAGCAAGCAGGGAGATGTTTCTTGCAGCACAACTACCTGGCTCCAGTAACCCATCTGCTACCATAATGTCATCCAGTCTGTGAGCCCCATGTAGTCACCTCCGGAGCTGCCCAAGTCTGTCTTTAATGTGCACTTTTAATGTATTTGATGGCCTTTGGGACAACACACCCAATGGCCCAACCTCCAAATGCTTTAGGGAAGTTTGCTGGTCATCTGGCTCGTTCAGCTGTCACAGGAGATCCAGCATTCCCCCACCCACAAGCGATGTGTATTTTTCATCTTTTCTGGTTTCCACGGGGCAGGAAACGCCAAACCCTCACAGACTGTACATACGAGATCGTGATGGCATTTATAGTCCTCGTGTTGGCCAGGAGGTAGACATGGTCATCTTTCTGGCTTTCCAGGTTTCAAAGACACCTTCCTGGTAAGATCATCCATCAGAGTACATCAATGCATTTAAATACCTAAATGGGTGAGCGTAAACAGATGGAGCCAGGCGCTTTTCAGTGACCACAGCTAAAGTTGTGCTTTGGAGGTACATCCTTAGACAAAGGGCTGGTTGATGTATTTACTTGAGTATTTGGCAGTATTTGGCTCTGAGTCCTCAAAAACCATGATGAGTCTTTCCATCAAGAGCTTGGAGACCTGAGCTTGGTCTTCCATATGCAAGGTTGTGTCAGTAGCTTGACCTCCCAGTAGGAGCTTTTCCCACTCTTTGTCTCTTCCTGCCATGACAGCGGTTCCTAACACCAAGTTCAAGATGTCCATGGTGTTCAGATCCAGTAAGGACAGCACGTGGGAGTAACACAAGGGCTTTTTGGCATAATCTCCTGCAACCTTCAGGCACCGACCCTGCCAGTGCCCTGACGCAGCAGATGTTACCAAAATCCTTCTAAGTAGGATAATGGAGGGAGCTTTGACCTACTTTAAAAAAAAATACTTAAAACAACATATTTATTTTATTGCAGATCAGGCCGGCAGCAACTTCCTTTATGTCCAAGTGGTTGTGGGTGTGGAGGAAGCTGCTGGAGTAGCAGAGCAGAGGTGGGGGGTTGCTGCTGTGGCCTGGCGAGAGCAGCGCTGCAGGGACATATCGTATCATATCGTATCGTGTGTAGGTGCCAGGCTCAGCCCACACCCAGCTCCCTCTCAGTGGGCTACCAGGGTCTCGGGCCTTGTCTGGGCATGGGGGTGACTGGGGTTGCCAGCACCTATGGCCCACTTGGTCCCCTTGCACAGAGGAAGGGCCCCGGTGCCACCTTCACGTGTGACTTAGGGCAGAGGAGCACCAGCCTCCTGCCATGCCCCTCAGCATGGTTTTTAAATGTCCGAATGGGTGAGTTTTTGTTCCCTAAGCCATGGAGCTTCTGAGTGCCTGGTCCAGACCCTGGTCCCAAAGATCTGCTTGGTTTTGGGGCCACCAGCCTGACCCAGCCCACAACAGAAATGGGAAGCGGTGCAGTGTACTACTGGAAAACTTCCCTGTTTCCAGAGACACTTCCCAGTGCTGAGGAGAGGGGTGGGATCCCTCCCCTGGACCTGCATAATGCAGCCCAGGACACCATTTACCACAAGGGCTTGTGTTCAACACGGTGTCCACCAGGTCCTGTTCTGCCCACCTGCTTTCCAGTTGCCCCAGCAGGTACTGGGGGTGTGTGTTGTTCTGCCCCATGTTCCTCTGCACTTCCCAGTGCTGAATTCCTCACAGATGAGGCGCATTCACAGATGGGAGAACAGCGCATGACCAAGACAAAGAACAACTCTTTCTTCCTTTGTTCTTCAGAACCTTTTAAGGTTTTGTGGGGTGGTTTCTTTTTCACACCTCTGCATCATTTGACTCGATGAACTTTTAGTAGCTGCTTTGTTCGTACATGTCTACTCCTAATTAGCTCTCTCTTCTGACAAGCGTGGCCTAGAGATGACTTACTGCTGGTATTTTTGCTGTGGTGCAGAGCACTTTAGGACTTGACCGTGGAAGACGGTGTAGCGGGGAATGTGCACACCAAGCAGAAGAGGGAGAACATCCCTCCCCACATCCCCATCCCTGTGGGGCAGTTGCCTCTGGGAAGTTCATACACAGTCCTCAGGGTTTGTCCTTTCAACAGTAAAAGCCATAAACGCCAGGCGTTTTCACGCCCTTTGGACCGACGGCTGGGCATCCTCTAAACCACTTTCTACACAGACAAATCACCTCACGTCCAACACAGCGACATGATGATGTGTTGGCCACCGCTTCCAGGAACACCTGGGCCCTGCTCTGCGACTGGGGTTTGTTCTTCAGCCTTGTGTTTAGAGAAACTTAGAACACCACGACTTTGAGCGCTTGTTGCTTTGCTACAGGACAGGCTCCTCTGCCAGACTGGTCCCAAATACAGCCAGAACGGGGATTTTTGAACCCAAATCCACCCTGGAGCAGACGGTGCTTGGGCTGCAACCAGCCAGCTGTTCCTGCTTCAAGGAAGCCACACTCACACCCAGCTCCCCACCCAGGCAGCAGATAGAGGTTTAAAATGGGGACAGACACCTTTGCCCTGGAACCAGTAAGGGCTGCTCCCATCATCCAGGAACTTCCCAAACCTCTCCAACAGGATCAGCAGGAGCTTCCACCACTCACCACCTTCTTAAAACTGCCAGCTGGGAGAAGAATTGCTTTGGGAAAGATGGTGGGAGGAAAAGGGAGCAGGGTGGGGAAGGCAGTGTCCCTTCTCCTACCCAGAAGAGCAGGGACCACAAGCCCATGCCCCCCAACCACCACACCTGTGAGCAGAACCAGCCCCATGCCAGGGACTTGGGTTGCTGAAGGCTCTGGTGGCTCAGATTCATTTTTGCCTTGCCATCCCAGCCCCTTTACCCTTTATGTTCCAGCAGGCTGTCACAAACCCACCTAAAGACTTTATTTCAACACAAAGCAGCCACTAAGTGAAGCAATGTGATTTATTTGACATTATACCAGACACGGATGCTCCAGATCCAGACCCAGACCCAAGACTTGACCTTAAAACAATGTAAAATCCTGGCTGTGCTAGATGGGCAGTGACAGTGCTCCCTGGCAGGGGCACAGCCAGCCCAACAGAAAAGGAGGTACAAGAGGAGCTGAACCACTAAGCACCAATGTCCATTTCAACCACTGACTCCCTTCCCGTTCTGGGGCGCTGGAAGAAAGGACAAGGCTTGTCGGACAACTTTGCAAGTCTTTCAGTAACACAGCAGCTCTCACTTACTCATGCCATTGCAGCCACTAACTCCAAGAACAAGGGAATAGGGATTTTTTTTTAATTTTCCCCCTAAATTAATGAGCTGGCCAAAAGCAGTCCCCCGAGCCCTGCAGCAGAGGGGCTGGGGAGCACTCCCTCACCCCTCTTATGAATGAGGTACCACCATACAATGCAGCTCATGCCAACAGTGAAATTAAACAACAAACAAAAAATAATCGCCCTCACAGGGCTGTTTTAACACTGTAAGAACGTGCAGCACCATCAGAGCTGGTAGAACCTGCCTGGAGACCTGCAAAACCTACATTGGCCAACCAGCTCCCCAGCCCAGCTCCCTGCTCACAGCCAGGCTGGGCAGAGGCTCCTTCACACCACTCTCCTCCCCGCCTCCCCCCAAAAAAGTGAATAGTACATACTGGCAGCAAACAACTCCACAGTCCCCCTCTCTACCAGGTTCTTCCTGCCACCAGGCTGTCACCTGCCCAGGTAAGAGCCGACTGTATAAATAAAGCAGACAGTCAGAAAGGCAGACAGACGAGAGGGTGATGATGGCACTGGAAAAGCCAAAGAGAACTTGTTTCTCTGTGAGTTACCACCTCTGCTTCTTCAGACACGGCCTTTGAACAGAGGCAGGAGGTGGCACACACACACACACACACACACACATTTCCTAGGCTATCACACGAGGCAGGCCTAGTTGAAATAACACACACCTTCATTACACAGCTCAGATTTACACAATTTTCGTTTTCAGAATTGTTACTTGATGTGCCTCATGAAACTGCTCACCCCTTTCTCTCTCTGGCAGCTGCCAGGGAGGCAGCAGACCCTGTCATCTCACAGCAATCCCAGCTACCAGAAATAAAGTGAAAGTGGCTTTCAGGGAAACGTGCATTTATTGTGAAGCATTCCCAGTGAAAAATCAACATCTTTTAAGATGGATGTTTATTTAAAAAAAAAAAAATTATTTGTGTACAAAAGTGTTTGTGTAGTTCTTTATTTTCAAGACAAAAAAAACCCAACCCAACCCACTGATGCTGCAATTGCTGACCACCCGCTCCTCCTGTCCGGGAAAGTCTGATGCTGAGGAACCAAACTTCTGCGATAGTTACTTTTTATTGGTAATTTTATTTTAGGTTGGTTTTTTTTTTTTTTTTAAGAATCTTTTTCAAGAATTTAGGATGGAAAAGGCAAGTGAAAATGCAGGGTTTTTCAACAGTTGACATGGGCAATTCATACGATGGCAGCCTTCTCCAGCCACCACAACAGAGCAGCAGCAGTTGGCACAAAGGGTAAAAAGGGAGGAGTACAGGGTTTTCACAGCACCTTTCCTCAGCTGCCGCGTCATAAACCTCAACTGACATCATCGAGGACGGGCTCAGCACCAGCAGCCAGGGGCTGGCCCAGCTGGATGCCTACAAAGTGGGCAAGAGCAGAGAAGGGACATCACAGCACAAATGATCTGTCAGAGTTTGTCCAGGGAGACCAACTCTGCCACCTACAGAACCCTGCAGCCGGACAACCAAGCGAGGAGGACAAGGCCTTAAGCAGAGCTGGAAGCGTGAGCTTAAGGATGAATCAGCTGGTGACACCAATGCCACAAAGGGGAAGAGTGAGCTATGGGATCTACCCGTGGGTTTGGAATAGATCAGGGAAAAAACCCAAACCCCATCAAAAACCTCAAGAGAGAATCACTCGCCCCTTTGCCCATCCTTGGGAGAAAGCTGTGCCTGGAAAACGGGAATGGACACAGTGAAAACATCTACGTGGTCTTCCCAGAAAAAGCTTGAGGCGCCCAAGGAGCATCTTGATTCTCAGGCTCCAGTTCTGCAACGCAACAGCGTAATGAAATGCGCTTTGGCTACCCTACTGTTGCACGAGTTGCTCATCAGAGCTACACATCCCCAAACCCACGGGGTGGCCCATCAAGTAGCCACGCTCAAAGCCAGGCTTTCCCATCCTCATCAGCTCCAGCAACAAAACACAGCAGGAGAGGGACACCTCATCTTCTCATCGCTGTCAGCAGGTGTGAAGCAAAACGAATGTTCACAGCTAAATTAACATGCCAGCTTCTGGTGGTAGTCGGGAAGGAAGCGAAGGACACACACACACACACACACACACACACGGCTGGGTTTCCCCTTGCTCTGAAAACGGGACTCTTCACCCTCAATGACCAACACGGTAAACAAGAACTCTTGCTCAAAGCTGTGGATCGATTTCTGACGCCCCCCCACCCTCCCACCCCTTCTCCTGTCCCCGATTAAATAAGCAATCCATGTGCTCTGCAGTCCCGAGATTCACGGCTGTTAAGCGTAAATTTGCATAGTTTAAATGTTTCTGTCACCCACACCACAGAAGGCAGGTTGGGCCTTACAAGGTAAGCTTCTTTCTGGCTATTGAATTCCTCCTTTCAGATCACAACAACAACAACAAACAAAAAGAAGATCCTGTATTCCTTATGTCAGTGTTCCAATACTAATTTACTTGGAAAACAGTTAAATACAATGATAACTTTAAAAAAACAAAAACAAAAAAACCAAACAAGAAAACAATGAGACATATTCCTACACCGTTAGTACCTAAGAGCTCAGATAAATGCTACTGAACCAATTGTAGTCAAGGCCCCCATGTACTCTGGTGAGCTTTCCATTTTTTAAAAAAATAAAAAATAAAAAGAAATAATATAATTTAAGGTGGGAATATGCAGAATGAATAGCAGTAAGTGCCACATCTCTCCAGAAGGATATGTTCCTAAGATTTTTTTTGTCTGTAAGATGAACCAGTTTGTCAGGCTGAGAACACAGCCTGTTCGCAGAAGCGATGGGGAGGAAGCTGTGAATTTGGCAAGTGGGGGTGGGATACACTCAAGGCTTTTGGCACTCGCTGGGAAAATGGAGGCTTTTGGCAACAGGAAAGGGCGTTTCTCTACCTTTGAACAAAGCTGCAGTTTGCTTTTCGAGGAACCGGGGTGAGAAAGGAGTTTCTGGTTCTCCAGCAACAAAACAAACGAGGGACAAACCCACTTTGCTCACCACGTGTCAAAACGCTCGGCGGTGAAACGCGAGTGCCTCTCTGGGCAGTCAGCAAGCTTGGTCACCAACACCTCCTTCAGAAAAGCGGGGTCCACTTAGACTCCAGAGGTACCGTGTCCAAGCTGGCTTCTTACCCAAGAGAGGAAGCCGATGCAGGATGTATTTGTACTTCGAAAGCAACCGTACCCACCATGGGTGTTCCTGCGGTAAGGAAGCGGCTCATGGGTGGCCGGAGTGGGCTCCATGGCGCCTCCCGTCCCTGTGAACCCACGGGGCCCTGAATGCAGCCATGCTCAGCCACACAGAAAACACAACGACCACTTCGTATGCGCAACCTCACAACGATAAACTCAACACTTAAACAGCAAAATCCCTAGGGCTCAGCCCCAGCTGCGGTTAAAACTAACCTCCGACAACATCATCCCTATATTCAACTCCGCTAATTACCAAGAATACAAAAACATTCCTCGTAAAGGGACTCCCGTGCCAACATTCAGAGGGCCTTCAGACCACAGATGTCTCCTTAATGCTGGGTGATGTTTCCTTCCCAGCTCAGCTCTTGAGAAGTTTCCCTCCTGTCAGCATCTTGGCTGGCATCAAAGTCTCTTTGCTACCAAGCACATGGATGGAGGGCCAAACCCCAGTACCCCACATCCACACCTAAGGGGAAAGGGGAAGGCGAGTGTTTTGCAGCAGAGAAGAAAATGAGGTAACTTCATGAGAGAAAGAAAAACTTAACAGGGCATTGTTTCAGAGGTGACCACGCTCACCAAAGAGCCATTTCCTCCCTTTTCCTCCCTCCACCAGCTTCCTTTGGCCCTTTCACATACTGTTGAAAAAACCCCCTCTGTTCTTAGGAGACTAATCTTATCAAAAGACATGTCCAGAAGCCCATAACCGAGAAGTTTTAATGGCCCTGACAACGATTTCCAAATTCTTTCTCTTGATAAATAGCAGCGAAGAACAAGGGAAAGTAGTCAGCAACTTCCAATTACCACCAGGGTAAGAAAAAAATGAAAAGAAAAGGTGTTGATGTAATCAAGAGGTTCTTAGCCTGTAGAACACAAAAGACAGCAACTTGAGATTAAAACAAGCGGCATTTTGCCCACAGTTTCCTACCGTCCCTGGTTTTCACCGGACAAACCAGCTGAACAGTAGCAGCTTCTTGGTAGAAAAAAAACTAATAATAATAAATCAATAAATAAATATAAGGAAAGACAAAACAACTCATTTCCTTTGGCATCACTGCAAATGATTTACGTTAACTCAAGACAACCCAAGAAAACTGATCACTGACTACACCTTACAAAGCAGTAAGTAAAAAAGCCTAAGCAAACACGTTTAGTATTGCACCGATACCAGTTCCAAGTATTTCCTCTCTGTGCCCTGAAATATTTTAAGTCTGGGCACGTGAGACAGAGCAGCACAGGGAAGATCCCTGCACTCACCAGGTCCCTACACCTCTATTTTTCTGGTTCCGATCCCTTACTACTAATATTTGACAGATACAACAATAACATTCCTGATTTCCTCTAGTGTGATTTATAAACAGAGACTGTCTATGAAGCATGGAACTATTTCAACTCGTACTTCATAGCTACACAAAAAACCCCAAGCAGACAAGTATTTTCCCCACCCCATTAGTCCACTGTGTGGGTTAAAAAAAAAAGCATCATGGAAAAGATGACTTTTACAGTACTCCATTAGCCACGATCCCCGCTCTCTACTCTCAGGATTTCTTTGAGCTTCCTTGTCAGATACATTCTCAAAAGTTAGCATCATATTCACAAGGACACTACTGCTCTCTTTGAATAGATGTACTAGTGTTTGAAGTTGCAAAACTAATAATTTTCAAGCTTTTGCACTCAGGATGAAATGTCATTTTAATACGAATAAAAAGACTGACTGTATGTACAAGCCAAGGTAAGATTTCAGTTCTCGTTTATCAGAAACATCAAGCAAAAAAAAAAAACCAACCCTAAAATGAGAACACACTTCTACTTCTATATGCATTTGAAGTATGTACAGTAAAAACACCAACACAGCCTCCACGTGTCAACTGGAGAAAAATGCAAGCAAGGATGAATTTTAAAGTACCTGGTAAGCAATCCCTAAATCGAAGCCCAAAATAAAGCTAGAAAACCGCTGCAAAACACAGCTGATTGCATCGTATCAAGTACTCAAAGAAAGGGGTTTTTAAATTCTCAGTACGCTAGAGAATCAGCTTCTTCCTCCTTCAAACCCAGTGAAGTCATATCATCCAGAAGGTACTGAAGAACGTTTTACACTTATTCAAGACAAAAAAAAAAAAATAAAGAAAACCAGCTCCATCTTTTTGTGCTGTATCAAAGCATAGTCCATAAGAGATTGCGTAGAAAACACGACAGATGAAAATCATTACCGGTAATTCAAAATATATTCTTTAAAAGGGGAGCCTAGACTACTGTAAATGGCACACATAATACCCACAGATGATGAAACATAATCTAGTGAGGATTTTTTAGCTGCATGATGTAAGGGAGAGGAGAATCGGGTTTCCCCATTAATAAGCTAGAAAGAAACCAGTTCTGAATAGGTCACCATTTGGAACTTTGGGTAAGTCTTGAAAGTCTTTCAGGACAAAAAGAAAGAAAAAAAAGATTACAAGAACACTCGAGTATTTCAATGGTGCTCTCTTCAGCAACTCTACCTAATATGTCTATTAAGTACAAGCATGCAAATATAGGTCAATCCACAGGCACATAGGATCCATGTTAAAAACAGTAAGATAGCTGTGATGAGTGGCACCAACAATTTTGATGACTAACACTCAAAAATGTTCCTTTCTGAATTACTAAATCAAAATCCTGAAGCAAGTTCCTGCTAGTCTTCGTTACACTGCTAAACACTAAAGTAGGCATGTTTTTCCCCATAACTGTAGCTGAGCTCAAAGAATTTTTACAATATTTAGTAAGAAAAAAAATTAAAGTATTTCCCCTTTTTTAAATTTACACAGACGTTTAATTAGCTTTATTTACAGAGCGTTTCTTTCAGTCTCCAATAGTGCCTAGATAGCATCATCAGGCAAGAGTGCCAGTTTTAAAAGAGAATCTATATAGAATCCTAAAAATAACAGATGGTGATGCTCCTCCGGAAGGGGCAAGCTGGACTACTGAAGCAGCGCTCTCTACATGGCTCAGTTACTCAGGAGTAATTCTGTTGCAGTCTCTACATCCCATGATTTTGAAGACAAGGCCACTATTACTGCATTCTGCAATGAGAAAACAAAAGGAATAACACTTTTAGTGCGTGAACATGCAGCTCCGAGAAGTGGAATGAAAAGTTCAGAGATTAATCAGAACATGTTAGTTTACCATTAAGTTAAAGCCTAGCTAATAATTCACAGAAAAAAAGAAATGTTTCAAAAAAAGCAAGGATAGCTCACAAGATTTACTAACAATGTAGCATTTTTAAATCCTGATTCTTAAACATCATTAGTAAAACAGAATTATTAGACCTACAAAAGGTCACAGAAGTAGCAAGTCTATTTAGTATACTAATGACTCCCTCTATTTATACAAATGTATGTGCTGCCCCTACTGAAAAAAATATTGAAGTTATAGATACTTACCCTATCAAAGCCCATAGCACAAAGGTTTTCTATTTTTTTGGTGTATTCTGGACTAGAAACTGGTGCTCCAGCATACACATGTGCCCAAAGTCGAGCTGTCTGTTTAAACATTTCTGGATTTTGTTTGTACTACACAAAAGAGAGAGGGGGGGAGAAGGGGAAAGTTAAATCAACTCAGCAATCCAACCAAAAAGCAAGATGATACAGCAGATTCCAATCCGTCATTCTTTCTACAGCACCTTCAACGGCGTTTCACACTGATCACACTGCTATTTTTGAAATTAAATTTGGAGGTGAGGATGACACACAGAGTAAACCTATGCAAGCAGCCGACCTAATGAATTTCCCTTTAGGTTTAATTACACGCTACAGGGTATTGCACACGTACAATCAGGTACTGCTCTCGATTGCACTGATCACAAGTAAAGCAGCTATATTTAGCGCAGCTACTGCAAATTTATATGCAGCGTGGCAGAGCCTAAATCATCCCTATGTTAACATCTCCTGAATGTACATACTGCATACCACTCTAATGAATTTCTCTCTCTTCACTTAAAAATACGCCTGGTTTTATACACGGCAAGCAGGTCTGCAGTTTCTCAGTCAGGGCTGACATTTCACTACCAGGCTTCCTCCCGAGAATCGGGATATTGATCGCGCATGTGACAAACGGAGAGCTGAAAAATGGGTGAGCGTGTGCAGAAAGCTAGGAAGCAACAACTCATTTCATGCAAGCTATTATTTACCAGGGAAAAAAAAATAATAAATCATGCAGGATGTAAAAAAAAATAAAATAAATTGTTTTGCACCAGTCTCGTCACTAACAAGTTTTCTAATAAACAACAGAATGGACCTTATCACAGTTAGTTTTCAGCCTGCACCAAGAAACTCAAAAGCCAAGAAAGTGGGTCATCTGTCATAAATTGTACTGAGAAAAGCAAGATGAGTTTCCTATTTTAGCGACTTTTCTATGTAATATCACGTTTAAGCTTTTTCTATTAAAAAAAGAAAATAATAGTTTCCCTAATCATTACACTTTAAAAAACCAAGAAGTAGGTACTCCCATTTTTAGATATATACTAAATTTTAGCACTAAACAATAAGACAAGAAATTAGGAAATATATCATTCAGATATTTAGATGCATTTAAGGACAGAAACATGGCTGATTATCAGTCTAAGCATTTTATTTGTACATTAAAACAATCATTAAATCTATAAAACACTGGCAAACTGAATACAGTACTTTTTTTCACAGCAGTACGTTTCATTTTACCTCTCCTACAGCAACACAAACTGCACTGCAGTGCATGCTTTGTATGCCTCCCGCTAATTCTGCTCCACTCGAAGTCATCTGTGTATTTACTATCTGATTATTAATGGAATTAGAACATGGGAGACAATCTATTGTTGGAAATAACTCACTGAGTTATAAATAGTGGTCTGTAATAAATGTCTTTGGTTGTAACAACTAGGAAAGAGGAAGGATCGAGTTAAGCACCCGTAGCATCCTGAAGTACTCTATTATTCGGCTCTTAAGAGATCTCCCATTTTATTTATTTTTTTTTTTAATATTTTTGAGAGCAGTGCCAAGCCTAGAAACCAATTAGCTGAAATGCAAAAGTTTATTCAGAAGTGCATAAACTGCATTTTATTGAGACCTGCCTTTTAGTGCTCTATAAATAAAATTCCTGTACTTAGGTACCTGTAAATAATCTAGCTTCTCACTGAGCTGAGAAAAGCCTAAAGGCATTTTTTACTGCTGTCTCTGTATTAAGAACCCAAGACAGTTAATGTTGCTGTATTGAGAAAACCCAGCAACCAGTTGAAGTAGTTTTGACGCCAGACAGCTGGTACCTAAAAGGTGGCAGGTGTCTGAAAATACTGCTCTTACTCAACTCCAGAGCTTGTAGGAGGCTGTCATTTACCTGGACAGCTTAGTAGTCTAACACATAGTTTAGTAAACTAACATAATGAAAAATGAGTGTGGAAGATAAATAATTCCTCGATAATTTTTGTTTTGAAAAAAAAAAAAAAAAAAGGTCCAAACCAACAAACAAACTGAAAAAGACCCCACCACCAAATAAAACACATGAGGGAACTGGGTGTTTACCACCACATCCCTCAGAGACCTTACAGAATCAGGGAACTGTCAGGGTTGGAAGGGACCTCTAGAGATCATCTAGTCCCAACTCCCCTGGCTAAAGCAGCATTGCCCAGAGCACATTACTCAGGACTGCATCCAGGTGGGTCGTGAAGGTCTCCAGAGAAGGGGACTCCACAAACTCCCTGGGCAGCTCTGTCACCCTCACTGGAGAGAAGTTTTTTCTCATATTTGAATGGAACTTCAATCGTTTTCTACTTACATACACATGCTTGTAACTCAAAGCCAGACCCCAGCATAGTTTTCACGTGGGTATTTGCAAGGAACAGGAGAACCTGAATCCTCCCCACGCCAGCCATGCCACAATCCCACCGGACATATCCACACAGGCACCTGTGAGGCTGCCTGAAAAAAAATCGCTCTCCATAATCTAGGATGTTTCAGGAAGTTTTCTGCCTGAGAACAAAAAAAATCCTCTTTCCAGCTTAAAATCTTCTACAAGCCTGTTATGACTCCCACACTAAATTCTACAATCAGGGTCAGAATGGGAAACACTATTGCTGTTCTTTGTAAAAAAGGAAAAAGTGGGTTTGCTTAATAGAGAGAGTGTGTGACAGCAAGGGCATGCATCCGACAAGGAAAAGCGGTGCAGGGACATGCCTGGTGGCCTTTGCAGCAATTCTCCCTGTGCAGAGAGATTTGGTCTAACAGAGCTGTTCAGGGACATTTGCTCAGAGCAGCCTTGGAGTGTTGCAGAGTCTCACACACGGGCCTTTACTACTGAGTCCAGCTGTAGTAAACAGCAACCCCACACCCGGTGGTGCAATGGGCTACTTCCGATCTCCAGGTTTCCCTCCAAATCCTGACAGGTTTGATTAACCACTAATCTATCACCCTACAACCATTTTATAAGGAAGCAGCACACACTTTGTCACTCTGTCCTGACTTACAGGAGATATAGATGAGATACGTGTTGGAAGAACCTTCTACTTGCTTTGTTCTTTTGTTACTGAAATAAACCCTTACTACCAGTCAGTGAGGAAGCTGGGCCTTTTCCCTCTCTTCCCAGAGTAAAAACTGTGAGTAAAAACCAGAGTAGAACCATGTCAGTCCTGGTATGGCATAAGATCCAATTGACTTTTTTTGTTACTACTTTTTATAAGTTATCGCTACTGTCTGAAAAGTAACAAACATAGAATTCTGCTGATACCAATTCAAGCAGTGACTGCAATAGTTATCCCCAGTACTTGCAAAGGTAAAATACACAGGATGCTTCATTCAGATGAATTGCTCCTCAGGATTAAACCCAACAGTAATTAATTTAAAGGCAGTATTCATAAAATTTTGATATTAAAAAAATGAAATGATCAACAATAGCCACATTAATCTGGAAAAGGAGCTACATACCTAGACAAATCCAATGAACACCATCAAGTTAAAACTAATGTTAAACCAATACAACGTTGCTTTTCCTGTACTAGAAGCCTTAGATTTTAGAAGGCAAGTTGTATTGGAATTCACTTAACTACGCTGTTATCTCCTGACATTACTGACAAGCTAAATAAGGGACAAAGCTAACAAAATAAACCTCCTGACACCATGCTGCTACTTACTCTGGAACCCAAAGTGTGAAGAGCAAAAAACACCATAGTGATTTACACTTACAATAAGGCAGTTTTCCAATATATACTTAATTTTTTTTTTTTTTTTTTAAATCTCCCCTAAAGTTTGGGACCTAATCTGAATTTGCAAATGTTACGGAAATGTTACAAATCCACAGCCAATATAGTATCTTACCTGGTTTGCCACTACTGCATCTTGTGGATCATCTGGTTCTGCAGCTGCCAACAACGCTTGCAGTGATAACAACACTGTTCTTAGAGTCATTGCTGCTGCCCTAAAATTAAAAATTTAAAAATGACTTACAAACTCCCCCACCTGTACTCACCTTTGCTGCTGTACTAGTAACATAGAAGATATAAGAATACACGTACAGATTGTAAGTCTAAGGTATTATAGGTGTTAAAATACCATTCAATATATATATTCAAATAGGTTTTTAAATGGGGACTTTCTCATTAACAATGCTTTCTTAAGCTTTTGGAAAACACAGTCCCCTGACCTACACATTTGATCGTGGCCACTAAAAAGAATTTATTTCATCTGAGAAAAAAAAAAAAAAAACCAAAACCAAAGCAAACAAACAAAAAAGAGCCAATTTGAAGTTTGTGTCATCCTTCCTTACCACCAGTAACAGCACCTTGCGCAAGGTCTAGGTACTGAACTGGCAGCCCATGCGTGCTCCCTCTGCTGGCACTCTGCACAGCAAAAATCACAGATACAGGAACAGCGACCCGTATTTTAAACACTTGTAAGGAATTTTATGCATTAGAGACCTTTCGCGTTGCATCAGTTTTAATATGACATTTTAAAATAAGATTTAACAATTTACATGATGAATTACTACTATAATAATAATAATCAAAAGGTTTGGCTATTACAGAATGTGCATTTTCTTCCAGAATTTCAGATTCTCTTCCAGTTAAATGTAAGTACTTCAGGTTCCAAGCTGAATGCTTCTTCCAAGCCAAACATTTGTTTAAATTACAAACAAAGCTGGGGATTAACTCGCAAGATTATATTTAATCAGATAAAGAACATCTAGTTACTGAAACATATCCTCGGCTGCATGACGAGAGCCCAGCTAACACAAACTCAAGAGTACAAAGCATCTTGTTTTTCCACACCTAGATCACACACAGGAAAACCTAAGTGAAAAACATAGAAGTATTTTTGCTTCACATGTACCTATGCTATTTTAGTCTTATAACGTTCCTGTTTGTGACCTCTCCTAGTTTACATCGCCCTGAAACTAATCTATTTAACATTATGTGTTGATGCCATAATTGACAGTGGTATCTGCAAGTATTAACCAGACATAATGCAATGTGTTTACTTTCCAGCATTCAGGCATCACAGAATGCTAAGTCTTTCAGGCTTTACTATGTCTGAACGGATTTAATCCATTTTTAGTCTTATGCAGTGAATTTCTGGAGCCACCACACCCACCACACATGCTGTAAAACCTAGTCTTTTTTCCCAGCTAAGCAATTTAATTACCCTATTTAGTACAGTTTTAAAGCTAGGCTTAACATGAAGTATCTATCAACTGTAACTGATACCATGGTTATTTTCACCAAATAAAAGCTGTTCCACACTTTCCTTTACAGAAATCCTTTTACTTTAGAGACATCTGAAAATACTGCCATTATTTAAAATAAAGAAGATGACATGAAACCGTTCATGGCCATTTGTGTCACATTTACATGCAATTTACTGCCATTTACACTGTACCTTCTGGGAGTAGAAAATGTACCCTGGGGAGCAGCAGGCACTGCTAAGGACCAAAGGTGCCATGGACACCTAGAACAACTTCTGTGCTGGCTCCAGCCACCTCTGGCTTTCAAGACTGCTTGGCCTTTTCAATCCCTGTTTATCTGTTATGGTTATAGATCTTCACATAAAGCATGCTGGGAACTGAACTTCAGTTCTCACATTCCAATTTCAAAATGAGTAATAAAAATAAATATCCATTTGGATAAACAGACTGCTATATGTTCAGAGAACTCAAACTCTAAAATAGCAAGGTTATAGACAAGACTAGTTTAAAGGTTTTAAAATGTAGTTTACAACTTATTTTCAAGTCTCATGTCTCAAAATGGCTTTCACGTCTCATGCATAATAAGACAAAGTCTTCATTGGACAGAAACGTTTCAGAAGTATTCTTAAATCATGAAAAAAACCTTTTTCAGTTTCAGCTGCTGCTTGTATTAACAAAAGGAAAATAAATTTTGTGACTAATGGTAAAGAAAAGCTGATGTATTTTGTTTAAATATTGCATACTAATGGAACATTTTCTACCTTTAGGACACCAATTAACTTTCCTGATCTAAGGAAGTGAAAAAATTTTGTTACTTTATCTAGTTTAATTTTTCAGACACAAAATTCCCAGAAGAAACTGAAGGGACAGCTAAAAATAGATTCTCATTCCCCAGGTATCGAAAAAACTCTTCTTCCTTCCCATTACCTTCTTTTGGGAGAATAAAGCAAAATGAAGACGACTGCCCACAACTGCATTTACAGACAGACACTAGTAAAGCAGGACCTCTTCCTCATCAGCAAAGACCAAAACCAATTCTCATCGGCAGCTCTGGAGGAAAATCTATGCTGATAGTGGCACAAAACTAATAAACTCACCGCATGCCCCCAACACGACATCCCCACAAGCTAGTTAAAAATGTGCTACAAAAAAAAAAAAAGTTGTATTTTCCTTAAAATGAACTTCCAGTGAAGAGATAAATGTCTCCTGTATCTGCCAGTGCTCCTCAAGGCTTTATTTTTCCAGAAGAGAATCCTGAAAAAAAGATATTTCCAACTCTTCTTATATTTAAAGCTTATTCCTAGGTGTGGATTTATGCACGCTCTCGCAGAGTTCAAGCAATTCCCTCTGGTAACTCAAACCAGCCACATGCTTAGGGTTTAGGGTTTTTTTTTTTTTTTTCCCCTCTTCTTGCCAAAGGCAAGATTTTATATCTCTCCCTGACAGACTTCTCTATAGTCTGTTCTTAACTGGAGCCTCCTAAGTTTCTTGGAAAAATCTATTTCAATGCTTCACCGTGCTTGATATCCTGCACACTCACATGGCTTTCCAGTCTGTCACTGTAGGGTGTGTTTGCTTAGACTGCCATTGTTACTTTACTCTGGATTTTTTTCCTATGGTTCCCATCTTTTTTGGAATACAACACTCAAAGCAGGTACACTCTTCCCAACGGAAGCCTGACCAACCACAACTAAAAAGCAGTCAGCCTATATTAGGAGTTTTGCAAGTAAAACTTCTTACATCCCCGCATCCTATTTGACTTGCACATGACATTACATTGCCTTTGTCCCATGAGATTTCTGGCACTCGTTACCTCCTGAAGTCCTAAACCCTTCCCTCCCACCCCAAAATGCTGTGTAGCCACTCTGCAGGCTTGCAAATTTGACCTGATAAAATGGGATGAAAGGCCAGTAACACCTACTAGAGAGGTGCAGAGAGCTCACTACAGGAAAGCACCATCTCTCCGAGAACTTCATCTAAAAACCTTCACTCTGGACATCCCAGCCAAAACCCAGGCTTTCTATCGGCATTGCATTTGTTAAACAGCAAGGGAAGCACGGAGTGAATCAGAACAAAGAAAACTAATAGACATTTTATTCACTTGCACTTTTGTGTGTGCATGTGTAGTATCTTGGGGCATTTCCATTAAAAAGCAAAGAGCACCCCTGGTTTGGGTGACTGCAGTGACAATATTAAAAAGCACAGCAAACAGTTCTGCCCAGCACGCCTGAGGTAAGAAATCTTTTACCTTTTGATGAGCTGAAAGAGTCCTGTGAAAATTCTGAAATACTGCCAGTTTTTCTTCTTCATTTTTAAAGGCTAAGTAATTTTCCATTTAGGAAGTTTTTACTTATGGTTCTGTACATTCCTCTCTGGAAACAATCTCTCTGGTTACTTTGAGAGGTAACCCAGTGGAACAACAGAACAGCAGCAGCCAGCAGATCACTACTCTGCTCCAGCAACCAACCAAACGTGGCTACTGGGAACTTCTTTTTTTCTTTTACATATTTTAAAAATAATATGCGATGTTAATTCCATCTGTGAAATAACTAGGCTTGTTAATCCAAGAGGAAAAAGCTCTGGGAACTTGTACCAAGGACTTATGGAATCTGGAAAAAGGGAAGAAATGAATAAGGCCTTTCAGTGGAAGGCCCTTGTGTAGCCACTATTTAGAGGAGAAATTCAAGACTGGGCACCCATTAAGGGAAGGGGAAAAAAATTAAAAAGAGAGAATAATAGAATAGCTTTGACATAGTGCAGGGGAGGGGAAAGACAGCCTGCTTGCTGAAGAGTTCCCTCAAACAACGTTAATATTCTCTGCATTTTTCTGAAAGCTTTAAAGATGCTCAGCGCTCCTCAAACACCCTGAACAAAACCCAGCAGTTTTAGGTAACCCAGGAAGACAATTACTACGAGCTGGATGTTGCTTATACATCTATTTAAATTGTAATATCTCTTATAATAATGATCTCTGCATCTCATTGAGAACCGAAGCGTGAATCCTCCAATACAGCCACTATGAAAAAAGTATTCATATTATTCATTTTTATTTCAACTGTCAAAACCTCAACAGCCAAGAGTTTTTGTAGCCATACACACAGCCACAACACATTTGCTTGATAATCACTGCTCAAGGGATTTATGCAGAACAGCTTTCAAGTAATTTAGTTCTCAGGTTTCAACGGTATTAGATACATTTTATATTTAAGAATACAATTTTGAGACATAATACTAGCCTGGAAGATAAATATAGGCTACAGCAAGTGAAAACACATAACAAAAGTCATATCAGATCTGCATAAACAGTATTCCTTCTACAAAATCATATCCCTATTTTAATCCTACCAGCAAACAGTAGCTGTTCTGCAAACAAACTAGCATAACAGGTATTTACAAATCTAAACATGATGAAAATTCACAGCTGCAAAGAATTTCAACATCAAGCATATACTGTGGAGAAATAATTTCATTAAGCTCATTTAAAAAAATCATTTGAAAACATTGCAAACAGATAAAACTCCTGCCAATATACAGAACAGTATCTCAACTATGCTCATTAGAATAGAAACCCATTATCATCGGATGGGTGAGTAGGGGAGACACGTTGTTTTTTCAGCTAGACACACACATTCAAATCTTTGTATTTGTATTCATCACATATAAACAAGTATTTCATCAGTTTCTTAACTCTTTAAGAAACCCTAGTAAGTCCCCCAAAGGCCCAAATTCTGTCCTTCAGCTTCACTGAGCTCACTGCTAAACACATATGCATTGGAATTGGAGACTTATGTTTAAACACAGCAACAAAAGCAGTATTATTCAGTTAAGAGCATTACAAGTCCATGAAGTGGCACTTCAGAAACAGAGCCCGTTGCTAAAAGATTTGACAAAAGAGACTGCAGAAGGAAATATATTGTCTAGCACATAGCTATTAGAATATTTCAGAATTGCATTGAATATCTGCACTTTGAATATCTGGTGAAATCCATTAAATGATCAAAGATGGGTGGGTATAGATTGAATTTTTTTGATTGTTTGCTTTCTAACAAAGCTATCATTTTATTCAAATAATTGTTTAACCTCTAGATACAGAAAACTTAAACATAGTGATGTGGGATTTTCTCAGTTTAAATAGCTAAACCACCATATACTGAAAACAACTTATTTAAACAATATTAACTATCCATATAGCTTAAGAAGTTTTAGGAAGATACTCAGAAACAGTGTTATCTACCACAATACCAAAATCCTTCACACAGGACAGGATGGAGGTAGCCACAACAGTTCCCTTGACTCCGAAGGGCCAGAGGCTTCGACAAACACTTCAACAATGCTCAAGAAATTTTTATTTACCATTATGTCTTTAAAAAACAAAACTTTCAAGGAGCACCACTAGAAAATGAAGGGGTTTCACTACATTAAGAATAATCTGAAAAGGGATTATAGCGTATAAGAAGATTCCTCTCACCACCAGAAATTCCCTCTTTAGTGCTTCCAAAGGAAGCTTGTGTTTCAAAGGAAGAGCTTAGCAGTATATAAGTGGCATAATATTGGTGGTCCCTGTGCCAGCTGGTTTAAATACAGAGAAGGAAAGTTCTTGTTCCAATACTCCTATTTTGCATATGTCTCCATGAAAAAGGTATTGATCGGGTGGTTTTTGTCAGATAGAACCAAGATACAGATTAAGTTATCTGTGCAAGATCCAACTTTCAAATCTAATAAGAAATCAGGACAAATTTCCTCTCCTGTTCTTCCCTTCCAAATTTCAATTGTTTTGACTAAAAATAAAAAATAAAAAAATTGAAGCTCATGTTTTCTTTAGTTCTTTAGTGGCTTTTGCGATTCAATATTTTTTAGCTTGATCAGCCAGAAATGTTCATCTTAACGCTATTAACTGCTTCACTCGTAAAGCAGCAATTTTGGGATAAGACTGAATTTTGTGAGACCATTTCAAATCACAATCTTTGGCAATGCTGAAAGAACAGAAGACCTGGGAACCAACATGCAGTCTCCTGAATCCCAGTCCATTGATACAGAAGCAAGGTCATCCATCCATCCCCACAAAAAACACTAATTAGGGAATATATTAAAGTAATGCGAAGGTAACAAGAAAATATTTTTAAAAGCTGTTACATTACTTTGTTTTTAATTCAGAATGCAATAAATAAGCCTGACTTCTGCTAGGGACTGTCATTTCTCAAAGTTTCCAGGGAAAAATGCCAGCTAAGTATTGTTTTTGAAGAATATGATGTTTAGGGTCTTCAGTGTGGAAAGATTAGCTTTGAGATACTTCTTAAAAGTCACAGAGCTTGATAATACGAGTAAAGCAACTAGACAGAGCGTAAAGGAATGCCAAAAGATGGAAGAAATAAACAAACCAAACCCAGAACTTAAAAGCCTTGGATAAATTCTTCCCAGAGGAGTATTAGTGATGCTGGGATGCAGTTTCATATTAAGCACCTTTGCTGCTAGAAATAAAGAATTTTTGCCTCCCCATACCTTCACTACTTAAACCTTGTCTGAGTGAAGTAAGCCTGGCTGGGAGAGCAGGCTTTTGTGCTCAAATCAGTGAAGCAATCCCCATTAAAAACACCATCCAAGATTTGTTTTGCCAAAAAATTCAAACCACCCAAAACCAAGCAAGCACATATCTTTAAAAAACTCCCAACATACAAACAAAGCAGTCACTCATCTAGAGTACGATCTCTCAGGAAACCATACCTGCAGTTTGAAAGTCATTAATCTACAGCTAATTGTAGGGTGGTATGAATAACTAACTAGGTGCTGGCATTGGCTTTACTGATAGAAAAACTATGCTATATACTATGGCTCATACAGTGAAAGATTCTACTGCCTGAAAAAACATCAAGTGCCCTGAGGCTGTAAGAAAAAACATGCAGTTCCATAAATAAAAGACAACCGCTTATGATTATTATTTCAGTAATTTACACTCTCCTGTGCCACATGATTTGCATAATTTTCTCCATCTGCAAAATATTAATACACTGGGTGCGTAACCTGCAAGTTCTCAACTGAAGCTTTCCGCTCTAGAGTTTCTCTTTCAAATCCAACTGACGTCTGCTTGGCCAACAGCAGTCTTGATGAAGTTGCTGAATTCACAAGCACTTGAAGCTTGTATGGAGCAGACATTAGTATTAATCTCCTGGGGAATTACAGTCCTATTCTTTTGGGGCAGATGTGGAGGAAAACAACAAAGATTAACTCCATTCGTGCTAGATAGATATTCTATCATACAGTCGGTCCATACAGGGTTCAAACCACACGAAATGTACCACTTGGAAAAACAAATGAACAATGGGTTCAACTGTTACACTTTGCACACTCACAGGTCTATTCCACAGAATAAAACTTTTTAAGTAACATTAAGTAATCAAAAGCCTGCAGCTTTCCAATAACTAAAAGGCAAATGGTTTACAGACATGCAAATCGTAAGTATTATCAGTGATAGCTGTGAGACAGAATCAGTACTGTCAGTCTCTTCTTCTCCCTTCCCTATCGCTGACCTGTTATCTCTTATACTCCCAGACTCACTTCACACATTGCTTTGGCTCTATCAAAACTAATTTTTATTTTGAAGTCAAGAATGTGAATAAAGATAAGCACTGGCTTTTCTTCTGCTTACGCCTCAGGAGGCAGAAAGGACCAAATTCAGGAAGCAATAGGTAATATTTATTAATGGAAAATAATAAAAATTAGTGCCAACAAAACCACCCAAACATCAACAATGATGTAAACGTTCCCAGTAACTCTAGTGCAAAACTTCTTGCCAAAGCTCTCTATACGTATAATATCTACCTGGTACTTTCCAAAATCAGCACCCAATCGTTTCATTTGCACCTTTTCAACTCCAAATACTATACGGAAATATTGTAAGCTTTAAGAACATCTCAAATCACAAATACAAACCGAAAAGCAACATGAGCTGTTGCCTCCTATCCGAGACACTAGTATATTTGATTTTGTACATTTAAATCCGTAGGGACTCTTACCATTGATCTTTCAGAATATCCAAACAAATGGCCCCGGTGACTGAGCTAATATTAGGATGCCATATTTTGGTGATAAACCGCACCTGTAAGACAAGACAGTTTTAAAAAACAGAAGTGTTTATTGAATGCAAGCATATTAAGTAAGCATTTTGTAGATACCATTTCTAATAATAATATGAAGAAATATTAATTTAGGAATTACCGATCTAAAACACAGAACTAAGACATGTGATACCACTTATTTCAGGAGGCTTCGTGTTTGCAAGGCTATTTGTTAGACAGAGCCTTGCTTTACTCAAAAACAGACTACCAAACTCATTGCTAAGTGCTTTCCCATACACTGTCACGCGTGCGTACCCCTGCATCACATAAAGCCATCTTCTTTACGTAGGCATTAAGAAATCTCACTGCTCAGCTAAATTTTTGGTAGCTACATTAGTATTATAAATATTTCTTTGGTGGATGCTGCTACTTCTACAACCATCCAGTCTCATTACCTACAAATCTCTTCAGAGAGCTAGGTTACTCAACTAGATTACAATTATTTTTCTTTGCTGTTGGAAGGATCTAGTTCCAGCATTCATTCATTGTCATGTCCGTATTTTACACTAAAATAGTGTGTTGTTTTGTAAGCATGAATAGAATCAGTTTGATTTTTTTTTTAAAAGACAGCAAGAGTGTTAAACGCAGCATTTTCTTTTAGAAGTTTCAAAACCAAAAGCTGCCCACTGAAAGTAATATATATGCATCTCTAAAATTTCTCCTTCATTTTCTTCAAGCCCCTTATTTCAGGTTGCACTTTAACTGCCTTCTAGTGACTTTGACCTCTTTCCATTTCTCATCTCTACCTCCTCACTCCAAACTTCTGAAACGTTTTATGTATAGCACAGATGTTTCAACTTCTGCTCCTGCTCTGCAAGCAAATCAGTGCAGAGAACACATTATTTGTCAGGCAGCACAACAAAAGACTGTATATATAGGGCTATAATAAAAATCAATGCAATCATGGTGTATAAATAGGTAAGACCATAACAGTTCTGCTTTGCAGGACAGAAAATAAGAGATCATGTCAGCTGAGCCACTTATTAACTAGCTCAACTCTCTAAATCACTTTCAAAATTTAAAAAGCCATGTAAATACTAGGTAATTTCTCACAGTGAATGAAGGCTAACAATGACTGTCAAAGCACATACTGAACAAGATAAAGAAATCTTTCAGATGAAAGGCAGGGCTAGACACGAGCAGAAAGGCCTCCAATTCAAGACTGCAGACTCCAGAATAAGCAGTACTGTGCTACAGTGCACTGAGCTTCTAACAGCTGTCTATAAGCTTTCGAAATGGAAACCACCAAGCCCTAAAGCAGCAATTAAACCATGGTCCACAGACCCATCTTTCAATGTCCATGACCTGTTTCGGCTCTCTTTATTTTATTCCTGACAGAACATATGCAGATGACAGAACCAAAACCAACAGACCTTTTCATTAAGACTTTCTGTGTCTTTTGCTCCAGCCTCAAGGAACTCATTCAAAGGACAAGAGCCAAGGAGGTGAGAGCTACTGGCACCTCTCTTTTCCTCCACTTCTCCAGTTCCTCCCCAGTATTACACACCAGGATGAAAATAAACAGGATCTAGGACACATTCTTAGTTCAAAGACACCTTTCAGACAGAAAACCAATCAAGAAGCTGAGTCAGACAACTCAGGAAGGAGTCTGCTGATTCATCAGAAGACACTGAAGAAGAGACTAAATCAGGGCACAGGAATATGCAGCTGCATGTGGCTGGAAAGAACACTGTTCAGACTGATCCATTATGAGGGAATTAGAGTCACAAATTTAAAATTTAGATACTTTAGGAATTTCTAGATACTGTATCTGGAAAGATGCAGTAAAGTTGAAAGGGCAGGTGTGACTTTACCACAGCCGTTTCTCCCATCTCTCATATCTGTAGCCATTTTATACATTCCTTCAGTGGTGTTGCAGTAAGACCATTACATTTCTTGATTGATTCTTCAAGTCACACAACTGTACACCTCACTATTTAATTATTACTAGAAACTTGGTAGGTTAGATACAAGACTAATAAACACAACATATGGAGCTGAAGACATTAAAAGAATCAGTAATTAACTATTACAGCATCTCTTCAATTATAGCGAAGGGGAGGGGATGATAGCCATACTCTCTATATCAAGTAAGACTATATGAAAACTGTATTTATCTTGCCAAAAAAGAACTACATGACAATCAACAACACAGCACAAGCTCCTGCCCAGAAACTGCTAGTTTGTACTCTAAGGAATGACCAGAGTGTACTTCTGATTGTAAACAGCTATGCATCCTGCATTATTTCTACCTAAAGATGACAGCTCCAATGCCCATCTAGAGGAAAACAAGAAAAAAGTAAGATGGGTACTACAAAGAGACTACACATCTAGGCAAATGAATGAGAATAATCAAAGCCAACTTGTTAGCCAAATGATCTTACCCAAAAAAGCGTTTACAGTACCTTAGGTGGATTAAATGGATATGTTTCTGGAATTTTTATCTCTAGTTGATACCTTCCACCTGCAAAAAGACAAGAACAAGTTAGAAATTAAAAGAACATTACTCAAGCTTAATCTGTCATTACAATAAAGCTTATGTTTCTAAATTTACATATTTTCAAGTAATTAAAAATGTACTCAGAAGCATTAGCTAGAGGATACTTCTGAACATCCTGTATTTTATAAATAAATGCATATAAAATCAATCTAATAAAGTCATATTTGCCTATGCAAATCAAAAACCTTAAGTGCTTAGGTATATTTAATGTGTACATTCTATAGTTTCTGGTTTCCACTGTTGTGATTTCCATGCTTTATTTTACTGAAGTATCCCAAAATACAAACCAAATGTACCTCCAACGGATGAAATAATAGGCCACAGGAACATTCAGGCTGACCACAGGATGTTATACTCTTTTGACTCTTCTTTCTGATACCTCATCCAATAAATTTTCTTCAAATAACACAACTGAAATTAACTATATTTAATTTTAAACCCCAACTGAAATTAACTGTATTTCATTATAAACCTTCTGGAACTGAAGAACATTTGCCTAAGTTGTTTAAGAAAAGCTCTCACACTTTGGGGGGAGGGAGGGGAAGAGGAGCGGACAGGGAAGGGAGACTCCAATGTTACGTCCACTATGTTTTACATCACTGTCTGAAGTAGTTACTTCTACTCCAATTCTGCAAAGGCTTTGACACACTAGTACTATTACTACAGCTTGCAAGATTACGGCATGCAACAAAGGACAGTTTGAGCTTGGTGGACAGAGACACCTCCTACTGCCCTTTTCTAAACATTTCTCATTTTTCCTTTCCCTTTTACAGTACCATTACCTATGTCTGCTTCAATTACAGTTTTGTTCACATTCAAGTTTACTATCAATACTTATGTCTTCTGGAGCAATCTCAAATTATCTCTGCAGGCCCACTGAAGATCATTTCCAGGCAGCAGTTTTGTGACAGTAAGAACAGAGCATAACACAGCTTATACACCAATTTAAACATTTAGTTTTTACAGAAACTGAAAGTATTTCTCCTCAAATGCAATTTTTTTCTCATCCTAATGCTGCTCTTTCAGAAAGAAACCTCTTCTTTCCCTCGGTGTTTTTAATAAATTTCCTTTCATTCAAGTTGAAGTATCTGCAGTCTATTTTCTCTGTGATTTCAAAAGTCATCTACTCTGTTGCAAACTACTCTACACAAAACCAGCTCCCGGGCACTTTGAACAGAGGCAATAAGATTCACACGCAGGAAAAAGACCCAAAGGAACATTCTAATGGTTATAATCTGTGGCACCTTTTTATCTGTGCCACAATGCAGTTAGCAGCTAGTAATACCTCTCACTTTTCAAATGGAATTCAGTCTAATACACTACACCTGAAACTGTTTGCTATTTTACACTACTATCCACAGCTGGTTTTCCCTCACTTAATACTACAGTAACTTGAGAAGGTTTAACAGAAAAGACAATAGAAGAAAAGCTAATAAAGCCACACCTATAATAGTTAATGTCTAAGCTGACTGCTTGTCTGCTTACAGGACAGCATGGGCAAACTCTTTTTGAAGACACATACATCAACAACAGACCTTACACAAGTTTTCTTTTCCTTTTGTCTGAACTGAAGCATAATTCAGCAGCAATTTTTCTTCCTAAGAAACAGAACAATTACGCTGTTCTTGACTGCAAAAATTCATCCGTCCCTGTATGATTCTACTCTCACACCATTCTGTAAGGCAATACAAAACTTATCCTTGGGTAGAACCATATCTTCTGCTTACCATTAAAACTTGCCTTTAAAGGACAGGCTAATACAGTCATCTGCATAACAACCTGTTCAGCCACCATTTTTTTCCACCTCAAAACTGCAGGGACTTATGAGTTGGTAACATTATTTATACAGGCTTGTTGTCATGCACTGAAATTTACAGTTAAAAATATAGGCTTAAAAACTTAAACTGCATAAACCTGGATATTAATTTCCTTAATACTCCATTTAAATTACAAGTGACTAACATGCTAACCTCTGTATGTCAATATTTCTGTGGATATTTTTTTAAAGGAGTATAGGTATGTCTAGCTTTTCATAACTGATTAGTACTGGAGATTGAATTAAACAGCAACGGCAGAATATTCTTTCTGTACTCCTACTGGAGCATAGGTCTCACAACACAGTTAGAACAAGACTATTTTCCTTGAAGAAAAACCCTATTACAAATTTTGCAGTTGCTGTGGCTCACATGTGAACTTGGCTTGAAATGAACATCACAGTTACACCAGCTTTAAAAAAAAGAAAACCAAAACAAAACCCCACAAAACAAACAAAAAACCACCACCCAGCTCTTGAATTGAGTAAGACCCAGCAGCCATTCATCTAGACTTTCAAAGGTCCTCTCCCCAAACATACGTGTCTTAACATGGAAGCAAATGTGTTTCAGCTGGAGTCATGTCTTGCAATATTCTGATAACTGATCAATATGAGTTCATGCTACTGACAGAAAATAAAAGCTGTAAAATCTGTCATCAATAGATGGCATTTTTCCTCTCAGTTATACTTAAACCAACATCTCAACACCACCTCTAAAAGAATTTTGCAGCAGCAGTTTGTTTTCAGATACCTCACCAACTGCGGTCAACAATAAATATTACTGTCCTGTCACTTCACAATGGTCCTAGAATTCCCTCCTGCATCATGGAATTATCTGACCTGAACTACTGCATTAATTAGCTTTTCTTCACAAAGCATTTTTTGCTGTGTTGTTGTTCAGACTATAGATGACAGGAGGTCAGTCAGTAATTATGCAGCATGCGTTACTGCATTAGTCATAAAATGTAAACTACACACACTGGCCAGCCCTTTGTAATTACCTAAAGGGATAAATGCATAAAACTATGCTACAGAAATATTAATGCTCCAAAGTAAGTTACTTAAGTGTCAGGAAACGCCAGAAATTGGGCTGCTGGTAACTATCATTTTACATCTTGGTGCACATGTCTTCTAGATTAAAGTAAGCACACAACCACATCACTTTTCTATGAGACCCCCACAATAATCAGAATACAGACTAGTTCTGGCCCTCCAAAAAGGGTATTTACTATATCCTCTTCATTAAATGTACTCATATGTATGTAAGTACACATGCATTTCACATTAATAAATTCCACACTAAACACATATTACTGAATTTTATTAGCAGAATTATGCTGAATATGTGAATACACAGCGCTCAGCTTTTGAAATTTTGGTCTAACTGAATTATAAACACACAGAACCTTGTTCTGCAGACAGGCTTTCAAATCTTTTTTTTACCCCCTTCATGAGCTGCTATACAGTATTAAACTTTTGTGACACATGAATACATCTATTATTTCAAATAACTCTCAATGCATTCTCAAAAAAGAGGTCCATTTTATAATGCTGGCCTGGAGGAAAAAAAAAAAAGGCGAGGTAACACTGGTCTAGAGGGAAGGAGAAAAAAAGAAAAGCCATAATAAACCAAGTCACCCAAGGAAGATGAATTCTGTTTGAATGGAAAAAAAACCCAAACACGAAGCCTTCCTAAAAACAACACTCTCCCACTACCATTCAGATGTTTCCTCCCATGCAATTACTCAATTCTGTAACATCTTAACAGTGGTGTTTAAGACTTGGTTTAAAAGACCAACTACATTTGCAAAAAAAACACCCCCAAAAAAATAATCTGTTAGACCAACCAGAATGGTCCAATTCCAAATAGGTCACCAGCACAACTATGTATTTTAGGTCCAAAGCGTAGTTCTCCTTTTAAATTGAAGACACACATTATAACGAGAAGAAATTATCTTCTATCAACTAAACACTAGTAGCTGATGAGTATAGTGAGATATGGAAGGAAGGGCTGGGGGAAATCATCATCATTTGCTAGACAGCAGAGGAACTCTGGGACTCAGATTCTGCAGAGGAACATCCCTACCATCACTGATGCTTCTACTCTTCTACTCTCTCCCTTCTAGGCTCTAGACCCTCAGACCCTGACACCTTCCACTCCTGCCCAATATTCTCTGATGTCAACCCCTGTTGGGCTGTTTCCTCATCCTTCATCTGCCCTGGGCCCCAGCAGGGAGGTGGGTGGGCACTGGGGAGACTCTCCCAGTCCAGTGCTACTGCACCAGAAGCTCCTAGCCAGGAGAAGCAATCACACAGGATGACCTCCTTTGTAAAGATACAGCAATCAGATTTTCATCAGTAGCCACTAAGGCTTTCAAGTGCATAATCACCTATACCTACACAGTAATTTTCAGGTATTTTTGCTACTTGATAAGAACTTATTTTTCAAAACAATTCAAACACCACATGTCTGGTCTCCAGAAAAAACTCAAGTTCCACTCTTGGCTCCAACCCATGAAGCAACTAAAGGAATGGAAAACGTGGAAATACTTTTAATTTCCAACAAAACAATTTATTTGCCTGTAACATTCCTGGAGACATTTTTGTTTACTGGAAGTTCAAATTCAAATTAAAGTAGATACCTGGCATGGAAAACTTGAATAAAGCAGCATTTAAAAGTAACAAAAATTTAAACAAACTCCTCATTTATCATCAAGGAACTTTAATACGGAGGTGTGTCTGCCAGCTCCATATACATTATACACAAACAGAAAGTTTACAAGTGCCAGCAGTACCAAGTAATTAGGTATCTCTGATGAAGTATGCTATATTAGCTTCTGTATGTAGTAAGTTATCTTGCTTTTTCCAGACTGAAGAGATGCATGATTACTGACACCAGCTTCAACAACCAATAACGTCAGTAAAGGTGTAATTTCTGAACAGAGCAATAGACATTAATTTCTACTGTGAAGTCCACCACTCCAGTATAAATTAAGTATTGGGACCCATGGGCGCACAAAATCTATCCCAAATTTGATTTGCAATGGCATCTCTCCTCAAGATAGAAAAATGCAACATGTTTTTGAATGACCAGCACATCAGATCACAGAAATACGTGTACAGTTACATTAGATTCTGAAGACGTTCCTTGATGCTTCAAGGCTATGGAGCTTAAACTATCAAGACTGTAAACATTATCAAGTCAGCATTATTCAAATTACAATGCAGTCAATACTGGTAAATTAACCTTTGACATGGAATAGTCTGTCCTACTGTAGAAAAAATTTGTCTTCAGGCAACACAGAAGTTGAACTGAAATATTTTTCAAGCTTAAAATTTGTATTCTTTAAAAAAAAAAATCAGACTATGTTAAAACACATAGCTCTAAATTTTTATGCTGTAAATTAATTTTACAAACAAAGCATCTCAAGACACATGATCTGAAGTGTACAAAGATTGCATACACAAAAACATTACTTGCCTTCATATGGTGTGTCCGGAGGTCCTGCTATTTCTCCTCTTAATTCTGTAAAATTCTCATCTACAAGATCTACTTTAATTTGATTTTTGCTCGTCTTAAAAATAAACAGAGAAACAAAAGAGTCATAAGTCAGCATTTGACATACAGATCTTCCCCAAAATATGATATTTGCAATTTTTAGAATAGTAGTTTGTGAAGATATATAAATAAAAATTTAAAAATACAGTAACCTAAAGTGAATAGCTGTCTTCCAGTTGGAATTACACTTCATTAAAAATAGACTATTTGTGAAGCATTAAAGTTTCAATATTGTTTATACTATAACTAAAATAAGCAAAACACCCCAGCAATATACTATCTAAAGTCGTATTTTCAAAGTTGATTACATTTTAAATAGACCATGCTCATTCAAATCAGCTCTAAGTCTAAATATCTTAAACTATAAAACTAATTTGACAAAGTTACACATTAGGGTTTTTTTTTGTTTAAAGTAAATTAATAATAGATATGATTGTCACTTTCACAGGAGTACAGAAAGAGTTCCCCAAATGGAGCACTATTTTTTAAACAATACAATGATCTAAACAGAATACTGTAGTCCTGTTTAAGATCATGTTTCTCTTTAATATTTAGGTGTAAGGCACAATTTATTTATGTACTTGAATTTCATTGTCACCTCCTCAACATTTTCACACCCCGTATCAACTTGCCTACAAAATAAAAACACTGCATTTTGATATGGAAAAAAACATATGTTCTCCAGGAACTGATTCTCAGAAGTGTTTAGCCAAAGCTACTCATTCCATTGAATTTGCTTTCCAAGTCCAGAGAGCAGCATTAGTGAAATTCACACAAATCCTCCAGCCAGCAACTTTTTTTGGGAGATGCAAAGTAGAAGTTCCTTTTAGGAAGACCTACCATGAAGTTTAATTACAGGTTTGTCCATTCTGCTACTTCTGTATACCTATACCACGCTCACTGACTGCAACACAGGTTTCCTGAATCCTATTTATTTCGAGAACTCCTATCATCTTCCTTTAAAATTGTTCCAACTAGTTCTACACCAAAAACCCCTGAGGAGCTGCGCTTCTCCCTCAGAGTAAACCCGGTTGCTGACAGGTGGGAGAGAAGACTTCAGACAGATAAAGCTATGGTTGCCATCAACTGGTTCCTGGATCTACCAACTATGTGAATGAACCATTAAGGACAAAGAAATCACTGAACAACAGCTGGGAAATGATCTCTACTTTCTTCCAGTAAAGGTTCTATAGATTCAGTCTCCCCCACCAAAAAGGGCACTCGCCTGACCAGAGATGTTTACAGGTGTAAGCAAAAATCCAAGTTTTACATGGTGAAACTTTTATTTAAAAACTAATTAGAAGTTTCACTAAATTAATCCAATGGTGATCTGGGAGGTTTTTACACCAAAGAGTTATACACATTTGTCCTTAAAATTTAGGTAAACGACCTTCAGCCCGCACAAATGAGGCAGCACTTGCAAATGCATAGTTGAGACCAAGTCCTGCACTTCAAAATACAAAGACTCATCCCTGTTACACGTTAAAAATGCATCGGGCACCTCCAAAATCAAAAGCCAGTATTTAGTAATGGTTCTGTTTTACCGACTTCTATCTATAAACTAGCTTTTTGTTTTGAGCTCAGCGTCAGATCTTGGTATTTCATGACCCAAGACATCAAAGGAAGTTATTAATAGAACCAGTGAAATTATTTATTTAAACATATTTGAAATTTATTTTCTTTCCTGCAAGGAAACTCCCTCTCTGAATCCAAACTCAAGCACAAGCAACACTTTTCTCTTGGAAGGTTCCCAACTCCCCTTTTAAGTTTTTTCGCTCTATTCCAAACAGCAGCTCATTCTACAACCCCACCAATGTTAAAAGCTTTCTAAACTACAATTTAGATAAAGATATAGTTTATTATGTGCCCCCCCTCGCTCCATGACAGAATTGTTTCCCAGATTCAACATTTCTTCGTATCTCTAGTATTTATTTCCCTCACAAAATATATGGTGTATATATAACAATTACCCTTTTCAGCCTTAATTTCACTCTAAACAAGCTAAAATTTTAATCTTGCCATACTGATTTTTAAAAATTTTCTCCACTTTATGTCCCATGGTCACCTAAGTAGCCCTCCATAAGTGAAGTTAGATGAAGTCTCAGAACCACTGCCACGAACACTCTGTTGCACTCACTGAAGATACATCACAACCAGCATAACCCAAGATCAAATTTGCCGCCTTTGGCAGCAGCGTGAGACGAGGTTCAGACCTAGTGACAGAGTCCCAGCAAGGCCTCCTATGAAAACTCAAACTACCTGCTCTGGTGATGCAGTCATTCTAAGGTCTATTCAGGTTCTCCTGCTCTCCTTCTGCCAACTAGTAAGATCCTGTCAATGTCACCTAGTAAGTTCCAAGTCGACAACAGGAATTCTTCTTTGCAAACAAACCCATAACCTTCCATCTTGAGGACTGAATCAGTAGCGAAAGGGATAAATTCCAATGACAAAATCTATGGTTAACCCATGCTGCAACTTCTTTAATTTTCTACTTGGCATTTTATTTTTTTCTTCACTGCCCTGCACATTGTTGGAACAGCCTGGAGATTCACCTTCAGATGCCATTTCAACTAGTACCACACCAGCTGTTTTCCACAAGTCCCTCCCAACTGCATAAATTCCATAGAAGCCAAACACACGTCCATCCTATTCCTAAGCTCAGCTTCCCTCAAGTCAGGGATCCAGGTCCCCCTGTTTAAGATGACTGCTTTTATCACTACAGCCATAGCTATCTTCATACCCTTATTTCTGTTGTACAGAACCTTGAGGAAAAGTGGCGTTACACCGTCTCAGTGTAAAGATTAATTTCATTTCGAGTTCATGCTTAAATTCTACCACACTCTCCCTATAACAAATGTGGGTTTTTATTCATATAGCTGGAGAGCCTTTTTCATGTTATTCTGACTTTTCAAGGTGCAACACAGCTTAACCTTGCCAATTCTTGCTTTTTCCTTCATCCCTAGAGTAATAACCAATATTTAACTCCACTGAAGTGATTATTCATCCAATTAAACCTGGAGTGTTTTCCTACAATATTTTCCCTTAATGAGGATCGCATAGGATGAAAATCAATTAATTTTAGCAATTCTAACAGAATAAACCCCTGGCCTCCACCATAATCATCTGAACCGTCTCTAAAACGTTACCAATAGCAGAGTTCTCCACAAGAGCACCTCTGACAACAATCATCTTAGCACAGAATTTATGAATCAACTTGTGATCTCACAACACAAGTCAACTTTCCAGAAGCAGTTCTCCTACTAAGACCTCATTACGCTTCCATACCAAGTCTAAAATAACATCACCTCCTGTTAATTCACTAACAATTTGGTGACTAAGTCACTGGGCTAGCAATTCATGAAATATCTGGGCCATGCCATCACTAGAAGCATTTATTTCCATAATCTCAAAGAAGTTACATTCTGTAGCACCAGCATTTCTCACCAACATGAAAACACTCCACCAACACCAAAATCCTTTTCTAGGAATCTACAAGTCAAACACTACACCAGCAGAACTTCCCACCTGAAAATTATTTTGATCAAGACCAACAAAAGAAGAGAAAGGAGTATTAATGCAATATATTACACAATGCACGATACCATTACCTCATCTTTTTTTCATATTCTAGTTAGATTATGCATAGGTTTTTTTTTTGTTTTTAAATGCATCCCTTGCTTCAAGCAAGAGCTCCAATCAAAAGATTTGTCATCTTTTAGACCACCCCAGCTGCTGAGACTCTTTATGCGTTGCTGTGGTCATCCTTACCCGATTTTATTCTGCCCGGTGGAGATTAAACGCATGATGCAGAAAGTTGGGATTCATATCAATCCCTTTCGTCCATTACAAAACCCTTGTCTCCAAAAAGAAACCTAAAGGAATCAAGCCTTCATAAAAAGTCATTCTGTGAGTATCTCCTGAAGTTTGGATGCTCAATCACATTTATCACAGAGGCTGATGACTACTATTTTGATTTGTCTTTGCCCACCTCCTCTTAAAAAAAGAAATAATTACAGAATTACACTGTCTTGTTTTCTATCTTCCTTGCATAGGAATCCACACCAACATAAACTTTGAAGGGTTGTAAGAGTAAGTTCTGCCACTGTGAAGACTTCATCACACAAGTCTTCCCCCATGCTACTAAAATTCCTTTAGAGAACAACTCTGGACCTTGGGAGATTACTCTCAGCAGACAACCAGCTCTTCTGGGTTTTTTTATTCACCATGGCCTGGTGAACTACATGGCTCTCCAAAAAACCTCCAAATTCTACAGTTATTTTGATAAGGAGGCTATCAGGAAAAAACCTAAAAGTTAACCTCAAGCAATATCAGAGCTGGCAACATATGGATGAATGCTGGTAGGTTTAACCAAAAATGCCAGAATAAGATGTTTTGGGGACCTGGGGTATTTTGTTTGTTTGCTTGTAATTTTTTAATTTACATCGCCAGCAGTTTTTGATCTCTACATTGAAACCTCTTGAAGGAAAGGAAAAAAAAAAAATCCAACCCCCTCAAAAATCCCTCACACTTCCATATCAGCCATGGCTACAAAACACATTATAAACTTAATACCAGATGATGATGGCATACAATAACCATAAATTTTGATTGAGGTTATTCTAGAACCAACCAGCTCTGCTTACTCCCTCCATGACATTATCTTAACATTAGATCTTTGATCCCAGCATAATAAAATTAAAGAAATTTAACAGGCCGAATTTTCCACTATGCATCCATACTATGTCTGAAAATGTTGTGGTCAGAATTAAAAAGAAAGAAAAATTATTTAGCAACTTAGTTTGCTAGCAATATTAATAGCTTCAATTCAGCATGTTACTTTCTTAAAAAGACTAAAATAATGTCAAAATGAATTATAAGGATTTATAAAAGAAAACAATCAAAAAACCCAACACAAACAAAAGAACCCCATGCTTTTAAAACATTATGTTTTCCATCACAAATTATTTTTCAATCACAGCAAGACAAAAAAATATTTATCTTTCTTTCAGAGAGAATTTTTAAATTGGTGTTTGATTCCTCTATGAGGTAAACTGGCCTTAAACACTTTTTAACCTACCTAAAATCTAATCAAAATTTAGTTTCTTTAATACAACTATGACTTACAAATTTAAAAAAAGTAGGAAGTTTTGAACATCCAAACATTTTATACTAATGCTGTAAGGATTGATACTTAATAAGCCAAATTAAGTTAGAAATACTTCATCCTAGTCTGAAGCCATGCTAGCAAAATTAATCTATGCTACCATGAAGTTATTAGTATCTCAAAACTCTTCTTACTCTTCCCCCCATTTCATATTCTACCACAACAGTCCTACTCTGCACCAAAATCTGGTATGAACATACCCCAACAGAGTTATAGAAAAATATCACCCGATTGACTATCATAATGAAATCCTTATAATGCTATTTTTGCAAAAGACTCTGGGTAATGTGAGCCAACATAAGTGTTGAGCAGAAAATTCCAACCTCTCAGTAGCAGTTTAATCCATTAAACAATTATTTAAATTAATAACTTCAAAACAAACCCAAGTTCATTCTTACCCTATTTACTGACTCCTTGCAAATTTGTGGATAAGTATTCAAATTTTGATTTGCCATAATTGCCACATTATTTTCTTACGCTCTTTTGCTACAACACCATAACTCTCTCAACTTGACTGGTGTGCCAGAAAGGGAGGACTCTAACAGAAGCTCACCTTTTCAGCTGATATCTAAGTCAACCACCAGCCACCCCCCCAGCCTGACTTCTTGGCAAACCAACGCTCCACTGTCTTAAACCTTTGCTACCACAGAGTAGCTCAGGAAAAATACATTGCATCTGCTCAGCTCGCTCTTTTGCAAGAAATGGGAAAAGAGCAAAAAGGCAGGATCTATCACTCTAATAGAAAGCAAAGTGCAGGACACTGGCCTGCAGCAAAATGGCCAATTCAACTTCAAAAAATACTGAGGTCTGTAAAATTATTGATTTTTTTTTTCCCCTAGTCACAAGGACCTACCAAAGCAAGAGGGAACAGTTCAATATTTTGGAAGTATAACTTCGGACTCGCTCCAGTTTAAAAACCAGAATCAAGTGCATCTCCGGAGCCCTAAAAAAACCTGAAGCTTATTATTATTATGAAGAGAAGCAGAAATGTCAAATAATTACCACAGCCATAGCTATGAAGTATACACACTGCGCTATCGGTTGAGATCAGCAGCTCACATTTGCATTCCCAGAGAGAGCAAGCTCTTGCTGACCTTCAAAGCACAGAGAAACACTCATCTGTGAGACAATCAAATGTTTGGGGCAGGACAAGCAGAAAAGAGGCCACAAGTGTGTCCAAGGGACATTAAAGAGCAGTTTTCCTACACAAGGAAAGGTCAATACAAATAAACACATTTTCTTAAAACACTCCCTTGTTCTTTGACCCTACTATCCATTTCACTCTTGAAGTTCTTCCACATTACAGATTCTGTTTAATCTTACTGTATTCACATGTATTTTCTAGAACTATGTTTAATGTAGTAAAAATTTGAGATTGCTTTTGCACCCTAATTATTTTTTTTCATTTACTGATCAATGTGCTCTGTTACTAAGAAGTAACTTGCCTCTTAATATATCTCTAAGGAGCTACAAATATGAATACCATGTGAAAATTCTAGTCTGAATCTATTACCAATATGGCAGAATTCACATTTTTCATAGTTTTACTTATTATTAAATGCATCTCGCTAAATTCTTTAATAAACTGTCTTAATGAGACTAAACCTGTGCCAACCTTAAAATTCTGTATTATTACAAGTCGTTACATACAAGAACAATAATGAGATGAAATGTTTTCCTGCCCAAGACATCTCAAATATTAAAACCATCTTCATTCTGCAAGGTTTAGACCTAGAGCATCTCCAAATTTCACTAACATATTTACACTTAAGGTATCTAAACACCTATTCTTGCTAACATTCAGCTGTTAAAACATCATTCTACCAAAAACCCATAAAAGATGACTGTACTTCCATGCCAACTTAAGCCAGTCTAACAGCTGCCAAGGTCCTAGCTTCCCCCTGGTCCTGGGAGGACTAATGTAAAGGCCGGGGCAAGTTGCTCACACAACTACACAGCAAAAATATGAATTAAAATTATCTTAGTAAGAAAGTTCTTTGTAGTGAATCAGATGAGGGAGTCGGTTAAAATCAAACACTTTAAGTAAGAGAAGGAGCACAAAAATGGGAAAAAGGAGACCAAGATGCAGAAGGAACATGACACTGCTTTTTGGTACTGCCTTCGGACAACTTGAAAACCATTTTGAAACCAGCTCTAGTGCCTGCCTAAACTATTTCTGACAAAATCGTTGCGTCAGTCACGGGCATGGAGAGGTGTAAGTGACACAGCTCTGCTGGCATCAGCCTTAAGTGCAGTTATACAATCACTGCCTGTCTCACTAAGTTATAGTGTGGTCAAACAGGTAAGGCTATGCCACAAAAGCTGTGTACATAACAGCATGCTGATATTCCGTAGCATTTGGTGTAAGGGCCCCTACACACGCATAAGTTATGTCTAAGTTATGTCAAGATATTTACAGTACCCAGGAGCATTAATTGCGGGCAGAAGCTGCCTGAACCCGAGTGCCACTGGGATACTAAAACATCAGAATGGGCAGAGTGCAAGGGATTCCTATTTTGGACAGTCCAGTTCAGGAAAGCCTAAATGAAAAAGGTGTTCTGCAGGAACACTGCATGCATTTTCCATACCTTTTTATGCACAATTCTGCCTTTGATGCAAAACAGCCAAAAACCTTGAAGGTAAAGCACATTTTAACAATGAGTTTGAGCTGCACTTTGAATTAGTCCTTCTATGAACATACAAGCCCATTTGAGGCAGATTCTGCAGTTAATTCTGTAAGTCTACCTACCCTACTTTGGTTGCTAGTAATTCTATATATAAAGGAATTGCAGGATTCAGATCATTTTAAATCAAGTATGCTAATTCAGTCACAGTCCCACAGTTTGAAGACGGGTAGAAATAGCTCAGAACAGTTATTCTGTATCAGCTTCCCATATGGACACCCTTCTTCCAAAGTGGAAGGGCTTACCTAAACACCATGAGGGCTCTAAGGGTTTCCAGAAAGGCAGCAAATACAACACAGCTACCACGATTTCCATTTGTGTACGCTAACTTATTTCACAGTAGCCTCCTGTACTTGAATACATCCTAATATAGCAAAAACTTAAAAGAGACTTTCTCACAGTTCACTTTCAGCTAAAAATAAAGTGATATATATTTGGCTTGAACGAAACTAAAAGGAAAATATGGACTAATGCATTTGTGGGTTTGGGGTTTGTTTTCCTCCCCTTCATTAAACACTGCACAAAATGTATTTTAGAATCTAAAAGCATGTCACCTTAAACCTCGATTTTCAAAATAACTAGGCTTATACAATCATTAGTCATTCCTTTCCCAATGAACTGTTGATCTTACTGGCTAATAACAAATAGCAATGATGAAATAATGAACACAAATTAGTTTCCTATGTGTCTTGTGACAACAGACAAAGGTAGGCAGGATAACCCCTATTAACATTCCAACAGAAGAATGACACACAGTATGAGCTCAACCCTCTTGAACATCAGCGTAGCCAAATTGGAGTTATACTGTACAACTGACTTGAGTTTTATGGTGTGAACTAAAGCGTAAGCCTTGAATAAAACTTCTTCTGTAGCCAGGGACATTCACAGCATCGCTCTCCTGTGTCAACACCATGAAGACTAGAGAGGAGCAATCCATGGCCTTCACACAATTCCATTACAACGTACCACAATAACAGACAGAGATCTGGTCCTCAAACATGGTTCATTTTGCTGCTCACACAAGTACTTTATTTTATATGCAGATACCATTCTATGAAATACCCAATTCAAATATTACAAGTATTAACACTGATACAATCTGAAGGGAAAATGCTAGATAAGTCAGGAGTGCAAAAGTGGACTACATCCCTTGAGTGCCTTATAGAAAACTATTTATCAAAATTTGCCCTCTGTGTAGAAAAAGAACTAAATCACTTATTTTCCTTATCTCAATTGAAACAAAGTTTTACCTACTTTGTCAAAGACAAAAAGATAGTCTGCTTATTAATGATAAAGTTTAACCAAAAACATTTTCTCAATTTAATACCAGCAGCAATTACTAGTGTAAAAGTGATGAAGTATAGTAATGAAAATAATTCTTACTAGGAGTATCAAACACACTAGAAACTGTGTAAATAATTTAAGAACTACACTACGTACTTGCACTAGGTTCAACACAACCCAAAGACAACTCAAGACTGGACTGTTAACCAGCACTTTCCTGCAGTTTATACTTGCACAAAATTACTATGATAAAATGTTAACTTTATTTAAATTTCATACTGAGTAAAGTGAACTAACCTTAGGACACGTACACGTCTTTCCTATTAAAGCCAAACTCCTGGAAACAAGCACAGAAGAATGAATGGGAGACTTGGGAATGTTAAAGGATTGACTAATTCCTGTGATACCTTCGGTTCCACAAAGAGTTGTGGTCAGAGGGCACCAGCCGGCAGCTGTGGCCTGATCCTTAATCTTAACTGACTAACCCATGGGAGGTTCCACTTAAATATGAGGAAAAACTTCTTCACAGTGAGGGAACACTGGAAGGGGCTGTCCAGAGAGGTTGTGGAGTCTCCTTCTCTGGAGATGTTCAAAACCCGCCTGGATGCGTTCCTGTGTGACCTGATGTAGGTGTTCCTGCTCTGGCAGGGGGATTGGACTAGATGATCTTTCACGGTCCCTTCCAACCCCTGATATTCTGTGAGCCTGGACTTGTAACCGGTGACTGTTCTCTTTCCTCAGATTTTTAAGAGATTACCAAAGAAAACCATATGAGCCTGATTCCAATGGAGACCAAGTTGGTTTTTTTCCCTGTTTTCCACTTACTCCCAAAATCTTTAGGATTCTGCCAACTGATATATAAACCATTCGCTAGAAATTTGGACTCAACTGGATACACGCTAACACAAAAAAAATGCCATTAGCTGAACACAGGAACAAGCGGTAGATCCTGCCTTCCCTGCACAAATACTCCCACTACTAATACTTGGCCAACTCATAGGTCTGGTCAAATGATCATTAATGTTACACCCTAGGTGTTTTGAATCACAGACTTAAGTAATATTCATAATACTAGTGCTTATTAGTATCGACGTAATATTGTTTTGACAAGTGAGATGTATTATATTCACAGAACCCAAAAAACCAGTTACATAGTTCAGCTAAACAGGTGTAAATCTACAAGTAAATGAATAACTCAGATCACCTTAAAGTCAGAGTAATGAGTAGTTTTCTTAAACCATCCTAGTAATTGCATTTTGGTTTGAGCCAAAGGCAAACTCCTTTGCAGGCAGAGATCTACAGATCCATCCTGCATTATTTTCCAGTGTTGAACTGGAAGATATAACCAAACACACCGGAAACAGAATTAAGAAAACCAAAGAGGCACAGTAAAGGCATTTCAGTATCCTTTTTATATAATTACAGGAAACAGGTCTAAACCTTGCCATGCCAAAAATCATAGCCACGGCTTGAAATACACAGTAGACAATTATTTTTGGCAACGTACAAAGGATCTCACAAACTATAATGTTGAAGTTAAAAACATGTTCACGTTTCAGAGAAATGCTGCTTAAAAAAGCATAATGGATCTCATATCTGTTTGACCTTCACGGTTCCAACCCAGAACTTGTTCAATCTAAAAACTCTGACAGCTTTGCATCTGCCAGAAAAAACACAGCCTCTGATTTGGAGAGGATTGTCTTACAATTATTGTTATTGTCTTACAATAGTGGAAACTTCTGAACTAAAAAGTCTATGTTAAAATTCTTCAATTTGTTTACAGGGGAAATTTTTACCAGGTGGGTTGAGAGAGTTGAAGCCCCTGTTTGGTTTTTTCACAAACAGAAAACACACAGTAATTAAAAAACAAACCAGAAATATAGAATCACGTAGGAAGAGGCTACCTGGGTAGCCTCTAGTCCTACCTCCTGCTCAAAGTGGGTCCAAAGAGAGCAGGCTGCCCAAGAACTTGTCTAGTTAAGTTCTTACCATCTCCAGGGGTAGACATTCCAGAGTCTTGCTGGTTAAGCTGTTTAAATGTCTGACGACTATCAGGGTAATTTTCTCCCCCCAGCATCTAGTTAGGATTTCCCATGTTCCAGCTTATGTCTGTTGCCTCTCATCTTATTTCTGTGCACTTCTAAGACAAGCCTGGCTCTTCTCCAGAGCCCCTCATTAGGTATTTGACAGGAAGATGTCCCTTTGAAGAGTTCTCTCAGCCACATCAGTTCTATCACCCTCTCCTTACACATCATGTGTCCCAGCCCCTAAACCACCTTGACAGTGTTCTGCTGAGCTCACTTGAGAATATCAACATCCTACAATGGAAAGCCCAAAACTGGACACAGTACACCAGATGATCTCATTGCATGGAATAAAAGTGAAGGATCATTTCTTGCAGCCCACTGAGTACATTCTCGGTAACGCAACCCAGTCTGTGGTTGGGATACTTTGCCACAAGAGCTGAATCACATCTTGCTCTCCACCAGGTCATGCAGGTCTTTTCTTTTGTTTCCAGTGCTCAGCCTGTATGTGCTGATGTATGGTGTTATTTACTCCCAGAAACAGGACTTATTACCTACCTCTGTTGAACTTCAAAAGGTTCCTGTCAAGCCCATTCATTTCTCCAACCTACTAAGGTCCCTTTGCATTGTACCCTTCACGCCAACGCGCTGGGGCACCACCACTTCATCATAAACAAGCCTTCTGACAGGCTGAACACAGATTGGTACCAATCTAATAACATCAATTTAAGACTTCTCATCTTCACACTTTTTAATCAATTAGGCACTGTCCAGCTTTATTCACACAAACAGTCCCACTGCACCTACTAAACTTCAACTTACTTCACTGAGACTGTTGTTACAAATCTAATGTTAAGAATAAGTACTAGCAGAAAATGGACACTGTTTAAAAAAAACACTGCTGCTGATTCAGGAGCCATAACAGAATACATCTCATTCTTAAGTTGTTTCTGCATTGGTTCCACATGACAAATGGGAAGAAAAACAACCACCCGCAATTTCCAACAGGTCCTTCTAGTAAGACTAAAGCACAATTACTACTATAAGTTTCCATCTTCAACTTGTAGCACTCAAGACTGCCGAAATATAAACAAACCAAAGTAACGAAGTTTTTCTGAGCCTGCAGATTAAACACTTATGACTTCTCAAAATAGCAAGAAAGTTTCAGAGGTGGCACTTAGAATCTTATTATGAATTGACACAAACCACAAGACCACTACAAGCAATAGTAAAAGCAAACATCGGAGCTACTCACTAGAACCCTAAACGCCTAAGAAAGGGCATGGTATGGCAGACTACCATTACCTTTCTCTTCTCCCTTTCTCTGTAAATCACAAAAACACAAAGACTCCAAAACAAATACCTACTTCCTTCTTGGAAATGAAATATTTCAAATCTGGCAATTTAACTTACAGTCTCTGCTTGAACGCTATTTTGGATTCAAGCAAGTTACAAATTTTAACTGCTACTTCAGATATCTGCTCACACAGATATTCATATTCCTAACTGCAGTTGAGTTTATATTATCTCCAGCTCTATCTGGGTTTACCTCCCATGCAGATAAACCCCTGCCTCTTGATATTCATAAAATAAGAACACTTTGTGGTAGAGATATCAGCAATTCTCTTTGTGCTAGGAGGAAGCTATGTTTCCCAATGTGTTACCTACAGTACCACAGTAGTGGGTTCATTTCGACTTACAGATGGACAGAAAACACCTTGCATTTCTACGTGAGAAAAGAAACTGGATGGTCAATTAAAAATTGACTTCTTCATTGTTAGCATAACAATTTCTTTAAAGCGTAATTCCAATGCTCTATTAAAATATGAAAACAAGTCACATGTCATTTAACACACTTTATGAACTACAACCACTTCTGAGCATCGGTCTTTAAGTGACCATAAGTTTTTTCAACATTTCTATTCACTGTTAAATGACAGACAGAATCTTCCTCTCATAACTCCCAATACACAGAGAGCAGGTAAGGATTTGGCTACTCACTGCATCATTTTAGTAAATACTCTGAAAACATACCAGCTAACCTTTCACCAAAGCCTTCTCCCATTTACCAGAACTGGGATACTATTCTGCTCCACCTATTTATCAGTTTCTCCATCATGCCGCAGCCTCATGCCTTTGTTCAGAATGTTCTGTGGCTTTAGAATTTCAGCCCATAAAACCAACACCACAACAGATTAATGAAATGACAGAAAAAAAAAAAAAAAAAAAAAAAAAAAAGAGATAGAGTTGAGCAACTGATGTCCTCCCTAGACTAGGATTTGCAGTATAGTCTGATTTGATGTACTGCTTACACACTGCAGAATTTTAATACAAGCATAGCACAGTACCCCTAACAAATATTTAACCAAGCAAGTTACTGCCTAGACTAATTTTGTTAAAGAGGCAGTGTATCATCTAACTTAGAATTTTAAAGCTTTTTCCCCACACACAAAGGTAAAAAAGTTTTATTTAAATCACACTTTGGAGATGACTCCTGGCAAAGAAATTGTTAGGTTCATCCATTTAATTCAAATATTAGCAAGATGCAAAGTTACAATGATCTCTCTGAAATACACAATATTCCACTACTTAATTTAACATACAGGGCTTATAATAAAACTAGAAATGAGAAAGCAAGCAGAGTAAAAACATTTCTGTTGCTCAAGTGTATTTAAATGTTTTTTCAAAATAGGCAAGAAGCCCCAGACTGAACTTAAAAAAATTAAAAATCCTAAAATCCTTCATCTCTCATCCATAAACCAGAGAGTAAAATAAAGTCTAAAGTTCACATTTTAGTGATTTCCCAGAAATGCCAAGGAAAGAGAAAGCGCTAAATATACAAAAAGTGCATTTAGTCAGATGAACAGCAAAGATCTATAGCACCCTTGTCCAAGGATACATAGATCCTTATCCATAGCAAGGATAAAGACATTTTTCACCATGCTTCCTTCACTGAAGGAAGTGAAATTTGGCATTTCCAATGCATACTTCAAACACAGAAGAAATTCATTGCCATCCAGTTGCTCCCTTTTAAAAACTGTTCCTGTTCCACCACGCTATTTCAGTCTAAAGGTGAGTACTAGTACTAGAAGACAACAGAGGGCAAACTTGCTATGTACTTTCCTCCAAGCGTGCCTGCCTCTTCCTCTAGGCATTTGTGCTTGAACTGCATCTGCAAGGAAACAGCAGGGCCTGCTCTCCGTGTTCAGGTGTAGCTCAAACAATTAAATCAAGAATAACTCAGAAAACATGAGCCACTCACTTTGCCTTCACAAAAGGACTTAAAACTTTTAAATAACAAATTTAGCATCACCTTCGGTGAAAACATTTGGTTTTTTTAAAGAAACAATGTTTAATAATACTTTTAGTACATAAATCAAATAAAACCCCCACAATTTTTTATCTGTGATTTGTAGTATTTAGTTATACCTCCATTCACCATCTTGCTCCATACATTTTCAGTCAGTAGCACTGACACCATAGTTTAATTGCCTTTAAATGTACAAATATTTACAAAAAACTTTGTTTGTAACTTAGACAACCATTGAGTAATGCTGAAATTTTGCATCCAAGACAGCTGAGTTGGTATATTTTGTAAACAGCAGTTTTACACATACTGATACATCACTATAACACTCATATGTAGCTTGCTATTGGCAGGAAAAATAGCGTCTAACCCTATTGTAATTTTAAAATTTCCTAATTTTATGTCCATGATTCTTAGGAAAATATTTCTGGCAGCTTAAAAAGATATGTCATAGTATTATTTACTTCCAATATTCTGTATCCAGACCTCCAATGCACAGACTAAACAAACAGAAATAGTGAAAAATATGCTCACCAGATCCAGCCTTTACAGCAAGAAATTTTAGCATGGACCTTCCCCCAAACCTATGCAAGTTAAGGTTTCTTTTTTTCCTACATAAAGCAAAGGAGCTTGAAGCCCTTGGACAGCACTTCCAAATAAAGACTTCTTTGTTCCCACAATATCAGCTGGTTATATAGGGTACAAGGTCTAGATTTTCTAAGTGGTATAAAGGTATCCACCTAGAATTTTCTCTTACTTTACATGGAATTCTGTATTTGCTATGCAATAGCTTGGGGAAATCAGCCTGGGCTCTGAAGGCAGCTGTAAAACAAGGCACTTACATTTTTCCTAGGGGCTAGTTCAAGCTGCATAGCAACAATGCTGTTAGCACACTTAATTTAAAAGCATATCAACTACTGCTACCCTAAACACATTTTCCTTAAGTCATTAGAATCTTCCAAAAAATCATCCTCTCAATTATTCCTACGGAACATATCCAGATTTCTGAAACCCCAGCTTTAAGAGTTACACATTCATATTAATATTTCACAAGCACCTAACCTGCAACATCATCCCAAGTAGGACGACAATGACGACACAATTGTTAAAGCCTATCTGGCTGATGTCCACCAACTCGGATACAGACACAGCAAAAGCGACATTGATGCAGTCCTGCAAATGCTGCTGTATGTTCCCCCAAAAAACTAATCAGAACTTCTTTAGCATCCCCCTGAAAGTAGCCAGCTTCTCTTGCTGACCACCACATACCTCAGAACATACTGTTCAGGAAACAGGGTAACAAGATTGAAATGAATGAGGCTTTAAAAGCATCCACCTGAAGGTAAGCCCTGCAGTGGGATAAAGGAAGTTCTGTATTAAAGTAACCTAAATAAATATGGATTTATTCGTATAGCTTAAATCCCAAAATAATAATTGAAGCCACACTCTGCAGCCTCAGTCACTGGCTGACCAGTGGGGGCCTCTGAGACTCTGGACCCCACCTCAGCCTCTCTGCTCCACCTCAGCGTCTCCCGGCCCGCAGCGCACAGCCCTCCTCACGCCGGGCCCGGACGCGCCTGGGCCCTCCCGCGCCGGTGGAGGGAGACGGGAGGCCACGGGCCCAGGAACCGGGAGAACCCCACGCCAGCAGGCCCCGCCCCACCACCTCCGGCCTGGCAGCGGGCACCGGCGACCGGTGGATACCCTCACCGAGGGCCTGCCGGCCGGCCTCTCCCCCCCCGCCGCCGCGCTTCCGGGGCCCGGCCCGCCGGCCCTGCTCCCCCCTCGGGCCACCGGCGGCTCCCACTGGGGGAGGGGCTCCACGGCCCCCTTCCTCCCCCCTCCCGGCGGCTGGCGGGTCCCGTCTCCCCGGGAATCGCCATTCCCCTCCCCGAGGCCGTGGGACGGGACGGGCCCACCCCCAGCGTGGGGAGGTGGGGCCGAGGGGGAAGTGGGGTCCCCGCGCAGGCCGGCGGGGCGCCCGCACCGACCCCGCTGCCCATAGACACACGGGGGAGGGCGGTGGCAGGCAGGCAGGTAGGGGGAGAGGCTCTGACCTCCTCGCTCTTCAGCACCTCCTTGAACTCCCTCTTGATCCTCTGCACCGCGATGTTAGCCATCTCCGCAGCCGGCACCCACTCGCCGCCACCTCCGAGCCGGGCCCAGCGAGCTCCGCTGCCGCTCTCGCTGGATAACTCCCG
>VXBJ01007202.1:298669-313220 GCA_013400055.1 Nycticryphes semicollaris | reverse complement strand
GCCCCACCAAAATGGCGGCGGCGCCGAGCATGCGCGCTAGGGTAGCCGGCTCTGCCGCCGCCGCTCAGGAGGGGCCTCCGTGTGCGACGAGCGAAGCGGGTACCGGGGTTCCGCGACGGTGGGAGTCGAGTGCTGGCCGACGGCTGGCTGTCTGTCCTCCCTCTCGGCCTCCTCTTCCCCTCTGCTGCCCCCAGGGGAATGATGATGTCGCCGCCTCCTGAGGAGGTGTGGGGGGCCCGCCCGTCCCGGGAGACACCTGCTTGCTTGCTTGCCTGCCGCCGCTCGCCGGGCAAGAGCGTGAGGAGAACCGCCGGCGGGCAGGGCCCCGCCGCCGCTGCCGGCGGGCCCCGGGGCAGATCTAAGGCGGTTGCGTTGTCATGGCTCCCGCCGCGGGCAGCGCGGCCCGCCCCGCCCGGCCTTGTGGCCGCAGCGCCCAGCCGGGGGGAGGCCTGAGGCACCGGGCCGGGTGAAGGGTTGCCCTCGGCAGGGCTGGGCCGCGAGGGTCCGAGGTACCAGAGGAAGAGTCTAAGGCGTCCTCGAGGAAGTAGCTGGCTCAAGGAGCAGCTGACATGGTTTCTGGTGAAGTCCCTAAGTGAAGGTAACTAAGGAGAGCTTTCAATGTGCCTTGAGAATCTGCTCTACTTGTCCGTACAGCAGTTCCCATCTATTACTTTTTTTTTTTTTTTTCTGCAGCAAACAGGAGTTCCTTACACATCTCTCTTCTGGCCCAGCTCCTTGCCTTCTTCCTACCCTGGCCCTTCCCTTGGAGATGCTGCTGCCTCCTCCTCCTTACACCAGACCAGGTGGGACAGGGGGAACTTCCAGGCCTGGCAGGCCCAGGAGTGGGTAGCTCTGAGAAGGAAGTGTAAGGGACTGTTGTTTTTTATGGATTCTGCTACAAGATTTTAAAAGTAGAGTAAAAAAGGTGAACATCAGCCCTGTCTAATGGACTGTTACGTTTTATCACAAAAGCCACAGATGTTGCTCTGTCTAGAAAATTGGAATAGGGTGGCAGTAACCATCCCTCCTAGGCTGAGGTGTGCAAAATGCGGTATGGTATGGAAAAGCATAGATAGATTTTCAGAGGGCAACTTGAGATGGCATTTAAAATTGTTTATTTAGGAACTGGAGGCTTTCAAGACGTTAATATCTATGGAAAGTTTTTATAGTGACTCCTCAATGGTGCAGTGGAGGACAATGTACAACACGAACACTTATCTCAACAAATGTCTCCTTCTGGCATGGCTGTCATCTGCAAATGCTCTTTATTTATCTCCATTAGTATACACAACATTTTGACTGTTACATACATAGTAAGAAAATAAAGGCCCAACCAATAAAAATAAATCTGGCAACTATATACAGATGCATATAGTTCTTTTTCTATGTGTGTTTACTCTTCCTCTGTGGTTTGACTGGAAAAAGTCCATTTTCCTGCAAGCATGTGGTACCATGTTAATCTGTTCATCAAATTAGGTTGTCTTCAGACTGAAACATGTTTTTAATGCAATATGCAGTGCAGTTTTTTGGCTAAGGTTTTTTGTACCTTTTTGAGAAGGATCATTTTGCATTAGGCCTGATTTCTTTTTAATGACTTCCCCTGTGATCTTGGGCCTTCATCTTCAGAATAATTTAGACATCTATGTCCCACTGATGTGTCAAGTTCCTTTTGAGAAGGTAGGCCGTGGCTTCCCTCTGCCCTAGGCTCTCGCCTGGAAAATAAAGGTAATAACTCTGCTCTGCCTCGTAGAGCTCATAGATGAAAGCTAAGTTTAAGGTGTGCTGTAAAACAAGGCCCTTACATTTTTCTTAGGGGCTAGTTCAAGTCTATTGAGTACTATAGACAAAAATTATAAAGGTAGTACATCAAATCTCTGGGTTAAATGCCTCATGTCTTTTCAGACATCTCATACAAAGAAGCTGAGCTTCTCATATGCAGCTTTTGCTCTGAATTGAGTAGAAAACATGACCTTTATCAAGTGTCAAAATCCTTTGTGTTCCTGTGAGTATGCTTGTATGTTATAGGTAGTAGACATGCAGTAAGAGCCACAGTAAAGGGCAATGATTTTGCCTGGTTTGTATCTAGGTTCATTTTCACGTGCTCATTTGGATTGCAAATGTAAGAGTCTGTTATTACACAAAGCAAATCAAATTAATATGAATTACTATATCTCTTTTCCTTAGTATACCCTGCTCCTTTCCCTTGTCCTTAAGTAGGCATCTTTCGCTTGCCTCACAGCTGTTTCATATTCACCATATATTGTGTTAATTTTCTCTTTGGTAAAAGATATATATAGAGAAAGGCTTTGTAGAGGGTAGAGCAGAGTAGTGGTGAGTTTTGCCCAAATTAAAATACTGCATAAAAATCAGTACCTTGTGTAATCAGCATGCTGGGATTATCATTGTATACTTCATATACTGTTTTACGCTTTCCTACGGTTTACTATTTTACACAAGTCTCTACAGGGGTTTAAACTGGAATAGGACCACAGAGGAGCAGTCTTTGGTTTTTGTTTAGTTTAGCGTTTGCTTGGTTTTGGATTTAGTTGGTTGGTTGGGTTTTCTTCCAGTGAAATAAGAAAATACTCAGGAAAAATAAGAGCATGATTTCAGTGACTTCCATGTCTGACTTCATAATATATTTTATAGAATGTTTATAATCTAGTCCTGAGTCTATTCTCTGAAACCAGTTCTCATTAGTCTTTCACCCGTAGAAAAATCCATAGACAAAATGGAAAACTGCAGTCTGTTGAACAGTCAGCTCACTTTTTGAATTACAAAATCTTGTAGCATATCTGCTTTCAGCAAATAGTTCTTTCATTGATCCCATCATCAATTTAGCTTTATGCCAAACAGTTCTTTCAACAGCAGCTTTCACAAACTGGCTGCAAATTGGTCTGTACTTTTGCGCGTTTGTGTTGATCATAACTAATAGAGTGGGAGATAAAATTCTGGATATCCATGCATGGTTTAGTATGTTTGCCATATTGCTTTCAAATAATTCTGGAAGCGGGAGCAGGAAATAGGGTGTATTAAGTGAAATTCAAACTGCGTAAGATTACTACAGGAGGAAAGTTTATAGGATCAGTGCCTGTAAAGTAAGATGGGTAGAGGTAAGACCTCAGCCCAAGCTCTTGATGTGGAAAGGCTGCCAATATTCATTAGCCGATGCTAGGGTAACCAAACATCCTAAATGTAGTATCATTTCCCATGTAATATGGGAACTATTCTCTGTCCTACAACTTACATATAGGAAAGAGTTCCCCACATTTTAATGGAAAAGTAGCTGTTGTTCATGTACAAATTGTGCCTGTTGGACTCACTTGCTGTACATGCAGTACAGTCACCGTGCACGTGGTTCACCTCTCTGGGACTATGGATGTACCCCAGCCCCAGCGTACTGCACTGCCTGGAGACTCCAAGGTGCTTTTGGCAGCACTAACTACGATTAAATTTCTGCTCTTCAAGTTAAGATTCTTGGTGATCTTTTTCTCCTTTCCCATTTTCCTAATTTTATTCTGTTCATTTCAGTAGGATATTTTTCTAATAGAATTACTCAGAGCGAATTTGGAATTGAGATGATCCCTGTGATTAGAAGAAGATGGCATTTTTTAAACTATAGCTTTCCAGCATGCAACATTCTGATCCTCTCTTGCATAACAAGTCTCCTCATCATGGCCTCTCTATTCTAGGAAAATAAAAAATGTCAGGCTTGATCTTCTCTCGTTGGAGGATTTCTTACTGGAGAGGAGAGCTGTCTCAAGATCTGTATATTGATTTTGAGCACTTTAGAAACAGGGGTTGAACCTGTAACATTTTTAATTCATATTTTGTTTATTTCACGAGGCATCCATACGAGGATTAACTTTACAGGCTGCATTAGTACTAGATGGTCTGCACCCTGCATTTAAATGTTCATATGCTCATTTGTAACAGTGCTGGTTTTTAAAAATTCAGCAACAGATTATATTCGTATATCTAGGTTGCTTTAAAATTTAACCCTCGTTTTCCACCAAACTTACACCTACAGCTCTCTTTCTGCCATCCCAGCTTTTAACAGCGAGGCCTACATGCCAGAAGTTGTTTTTTATCTGCTTATCATTTAACACAATTTGGAGACTACGAAAATAAATTTAGCCTGCACGTTTATTGTCTGTCATATTGTGTTCCTGTTGTGGCAGCGTCTGGATGACTCAACTAATTCCGAAGATTAGCTTTATCATAAAAATAACTAACTGGTTGTGCAAGTTTGACCGAGTTTTAAGTTGTCATCTTAACTTTCCTGTTCCTCCTAGACGTGTCCACGTCCGGTGGCGTGGCCAGGTGTAAGAGTGCCCTCTCCTGGGTGGAAGAGGGCAGATGCTTCCTTCCTCGGGTGAGACGGATCCCTCTTAGTAAGCTCTTTGCCTTACAAAGAGCTGTTGAGGAAGAACTCGTAGGAGTTCTGCAAGCAGAAATGCTTAAAACGGTAGGACAGAAATTGTTTGGTGTTCCTGGCTAGAGAGAGGCGGTATTCTCTTGATGTCTGCCCTTTCCAAATGGTATTTTTAATGTCATCAGCAGCTTAAAGGTATATTTGCTTAAAAAAGCAGTAAATGTACTAAGCAAACATCAGAGTCATCTGAAGTCATTCGGTTTGAATTCATATGATGCAATTCACCCGAATTAGTGGAATTAGATCAGAAATTAATTCAGCTATTGATTTTACAACAATCAATCTATGGCTTAAACAAGATCCAGCAAAGTTTTCATTAAATAATAAATGTGCAGAAGTTTTGGGTAGTTTAATGATAACGCTCTTTGTTCTTCACTTGTTAAGGACTTTTCTTAGAAATTGACAGGACATCCTGGACTTTTCGTTAATTTTGTGGCCTGGCCACCTGGTGTTTTGAACCTGATGTTTTGAACCTGATGTTTTTGTGAGGAAAACCTAGATGCAAACAGTCACAATGCTTTTAAGTCTGTTAGCAAAGCTATTTTTTTTATACTTCCGCTTGTCTGTGGAGGAGTCATTTTCAACTAGTGGTATATACACTTTAGGGTCTAGGGGCCATTTTTTGTGGGTTTATGAAGGTTAAAAAAAAAAGAAAAAAAAAAAAAGCAGTTTCAACTGTGAGGTAGTTCTTGTAGTTCCGCAGGAGGTCCGAAGTTAATAATATTCCTAATGAGTGGGCATCTACCTTGAAAAAATTGGCATGAGAATTACAGAATGATATGGAGTTGAAAGGGACCTCTATTCTGATCATCTACTCCACACCCCCTGCCAGAGCAGGTCCACCTAGAGCCGGTTGCACAGGAACTTGTCCAGGCCGGTTTTTAATGTCTCCAGAGACGGAGACTCCACCACCTCTCTGGGCAGCCTGTTCCAGTGCTCTGCCACTCTCAAAGTGAAGAAGTTCCTCCTCAAGTTTAGATGGAACTTCTTATGTTAAAGTTTGTGCCCATTTCCTCTTGTCCTTTCCCTGGGCACCACTGAAAAAAGACCGGCCCCTTCCTCTTGACATCCACCATTTAAGTGTTTATAGGTGTTGATCAGATCCTCCCTCAGTCTTCTCCAAACTAAAAAGACCCAAGTCCCTCAGCCTTTCCTCATAAGAGGGATGCTCCTGGCCCCTAATCAGCAGACTGGCAAGTTGACTACAGGGAACTAAAAGCATTTCTTATAAAGGAAAACGTGTAAAGCCATGCTCCTTTCTTCCTATTACAAAAAGAAGATAGCAATCTTTTTGAGGGTATTTTCAATATGAAAGCAAGCTGGGAATACAGAAATACATTTCACAACTAACATAGCTATTATTAATTTTATAAGCATTAGATTTGGAAAGGAAGAGAGGATTTGGCCAATAATATGAAGCACATAGTTACCCTGCTACATTGCTGGTGTGTTGTTTTCTACTCAGAAACATTTCCTACCCTGAGTGAAGTTATTTGTACTGTTTTAAGCATTTTGTATTACCACCTATTAAGTAATAACTTGTAGTACATTATCAAATCTATGTAATTTTATTTAATTTAATATGGCTGCCTTCCTTTCATAGATAGGGACAAAAGGGACTTAGAGCTGCCTTAAAAGAACAGCTGGACAGCTTTTCCTGACCAGCTGGACATCATCTTCTCTTGTGTCCTTAGGACCTGTGACTCAATAACAGTCCTTGCTATTTGAATAACTATAAGGGTTGAAATCAGATTCAGGATGATGCGCAGAAAACCTCTATTTCATAAAAGTCATCAGGACTGAGGTATATGGGACCTTGAATCTGGAAGCTTAAATTTGTTGTTCAGTGCAGTGGTAGCCAGGGAAGTACCTAAATGCCGCAAGTAAAGTACAAGAGAAGATAAAACGGAACAGCATTAATATTATTGAATGATTGCTTGGGGGTGGAGTTAGTCTCTCATTAGGATAGTTGAGTTTAGAATTAGAACTGGAAGTGCAAATTCTTGTGAAACATTAATTGAATGAATATAGGAATCTAGAATAAATAAAAAATAAAACCCACTTTCTGTTAGAGAAAAAGTAAGTACAGTCACACCCTAATTGCACAGCATTGGTATAGGTCTTTAATGGCTAAAATATTTTCATATTTCTGATGATGTAGATAAGTTGATTGCTGGAAAGCTCATTGTGTACAAAGTGGTCCTACATCACTGCTGCATCTGCTCAGGAGAAAAGGATATGACTGGACACCTTTTCTCCTTCTTGTATGTAACCCGAGATCTAGAGCCATCAATGCAAGCAGCAAAGAAGTACATGCAAAATGGGAGTCAAACTCTTGCAGGCAAGAGTTATAACAATAGTTATACAGTACACATCGTCCCAACTCAAAATAGATCTCAAGCTGTGGCAGAATGTGGAGTAAAGATGTATGAATAACCACAGTATATTACAAAAATATATGCAGTAAACTTACTAGAAGCCAAACCACAGAGAAAACATACTCTAGTATACTTTGTATCATCAATTGTTATGAGTGGTGTCTCTGTTTCGTAAAGCCCAGGACTTTTTAGGGATCCTGAAAGGTAGGAAAATATCATTCCTTTAATAAGAAAGACATCTGGAGCTCTTGAATGCAGCTGTTATTGCTTGATCTAGCAATTTCAGGATTCTGAGGCTTTTTAAAAAATCTAGCTAGAATTTGAACTTATTTCTAATGATGGCCATCTTGCTAAGCTACAGTATAATCTATCATGATAGGCACTAAATCTATTACTGATGGAAGCCTTTTGGAACTGTCTACAATCAAAATTTGCAAAATAGTGAAGTTTGTCAGAGATCATCCAGAAAGAGCTCAGCCATGACAGATTGTTAATTTATCAAGCTGTATTGCTGTTGATATCATCCTAAAATATCTGCATTTTGGAGACTAGAACAACTTTGTATCAGGAAAAAAAAATGTTTCTATTGATCTTACAACTGCAGAATACTAATTTAAGTCTAAATCATTAAGTCTAAGGCACTGGTTACTGTTTAGACCACAGTTACGTAAAAAGTTTATTGAACCGCATTGGAAGTTTTAGAAACCAGTAAGGCCAATTCAAGAATACAAATTAAGAGAAGCTGATTTTGTTGTTTTCCTAACCTGATTGTCTCCATTGTGGCCATGTGGCTAGCAGGAACATCGGATATGGCACATTATTAGAGGAGAACATTGAGGATAAAGTCAGTTTAAGGCTCAAATGGTGTTCTGTTAATGTATTGAGTAAAGTACAGTTCCTGTGAACACAGCAGAAGTAAGCAATTTCTCTGGTCTTCGGACCTCTGTCAGGCACACGATGTTTCACAGAACAGTACCTAGAAAATCCCTACTCTTATGTAGTCTTCTGTGTCTGTCTTTTCAGTAGTAACATATGCCTATGTTTAGGTGGAAGATCTAGTTCAGATGGAAAGGGTTTCTTGTCTTGTACATTTTTCTCAAAATGAGGGGTAGCGATTATAGCAGTTTCAGTGAAGTATAACCCATCTCATAAAACTCCCTCCTCCAGCTTTCCCATCATCCTGACAGAGTGCGGAAAGATCACATGGTAAATTGGAAGTTGTCACCTTTTAAAAGGCAGTATTCTAGGCTGTGTCTTTCTTTCCCCGACTAGAGGTTAGTCATGCTGGGAGATTTTCAGTCATGCTGTATGATTGTCTCTCAGGATCCTAACTCTTAGTCTTAGGAATGTTGTGACATTACTCTTTTGGTCCCTTCTCCCAACACACAGTAGACGTAAAAGGTATTAACACCAAGTAGCTTATATATATAGTGTCTTCCTGCATGCATATTTCTAGGTCTCTTACTATCCCTGTATTTTAATATCACCCATCCCAAATAATTTTAATCCTGAAGTTGTGGTGAAAGTGCTCTGCAGATGTACCTACTACTGGGTGCCTTCCTGAGTCACACAGTGTCGCAGAACCATGGCATGGTCAAAGGTGGAAGGGACCTTTTGAAATCACCTAGTCCATCCCACTGTTTGAGCAGGTTGCCCAGCAGGACCATATCCATTTGGATTTTGAATATCTTTAAGGTTGGAGACACCACTGCCTTTCTGGGCAAGTTCTGCCAGTGTTCAACCACCATCAGTGTAAAGAAATGTTATGTTCAACTGGAATGTCATTTGTTTCAGTTTGTGCCCAGTGCTCTTGCCCTGTCACTGGCCACCACTGAGTCTGTCTCCCTCAGTGGTTTCTCTGTAGAGGAGTTGGACTTCTGCTATAATAAGTCACTCACTTCAAATCTTTCCATCTTTTTTTCAGTAATTATCTCCAGTTTTAGAGACAAGTTCTCCATCCAGTTTTGTCCTTAGTAGCTTTACACAAAGTAACCACAAAAACCCATTTGAACACCAAAAATGTAAAATCATACTTTTGAATGTTGAAATAGTCTCCTTTAATCCGTGCAGTGTTTTTGCAAAATTTATAAACTGTGAAGCATGAGCTCAATACTACAAATTTTTTTTCCTGACCTGACAGTGTTACCGAGTGCTGTAAATCCTAAATTTCTTATACCAAACCACTTGTAGAGCTTACAGCTCCTGTTCACCAGGTGTGACACACTGCAGCAAACATCCAGCTGCATCACACTACATCCTCAAACAGCAAATGTGCACAATCTAAAACCCTTGCATTATCGTCACGCAGATCTTGGCCAGCTGAGAATGTAGTCATTTTTAGTTCACTTGTCAATACTCATGTTCTAAGATCCAAAGTGAAAAGCATGGTTGAATGTGCTACAGAAACCAGAATATCACTTACAGTGATAATGGATTAGATTCTTTTCCAACAACTTGATTTAGTTCTCTGCAGTCCATACAGAGATGGTGCCACATTTTATGTGATGGAATACTGATCTCCAAGGACTGAACTGGCAGTTAAACCTTTTCATACACCTTTCTCAGTGATGTGTGAAAGGTCGTCTCTCTTTGTCTCTCTTTTTTCTTGGTAAATAATGGCTTGGCTTCTTAATGGACAGATACTCTTAAATTTCAGTGCTTAATACCGGCTGCAAAACTGCATATATCCATTTCAGATCATAGTAATTCCCTGACCAGAAAAGTTTGACTCTTTGCTGCTTCTTAGTTAGATGTAGTAAAGTGTTCCCAAAAAATCCTTCGGGATCTTATTTTCATTTCCTTCTCTCACATTTTCTTCTGCACTAACATTCATCAAATATACTGGCTTGCATTTTGTGCCTGTGGTTCACCTATTAGATACAGCTTCTTCTATTAGATGTTCACTTGGAAAATGAACAGGGATTCATTTTTATTTCAAGTCTGTGAGAACTGTAACAGTTGAGGGCTCTGACTCATGTTCAGAGGCAGTTTCAGAGTGGATGCTGGAATGGCTCTGAACACAGAGAGAGGGTGACATGAAATGTGTTTTTCCCAAGTGGCAGCAATTTTCAAATGAATATAGCAATGTTAGCTGCTGGTGAGTTTATGGCTGCAGATAGCTTATGGCTGTGAACTACGGTTGCTTAAGAAGCAGTTCACACTCTTTCGCATCTTTTCTTTGCAAGAAAGCCACCACAATCATGCAGCTGCTATTATGGTTTCTGCCTCAGAGGAAAAACAATTTGTTAAGGTTATACCAGTGTCAGTTGATATAGACCGCGTTTTTAGAGGGGATTTCCCAGAGTATTTGCAAAATATGTTCCTGACACTGATTAATTATCAATCACAATGAAATTTAGTGGACCTTTGTCTCATTAACTTACGTGGTTACTGAGAACTTACTATTCTAATTCTATACATCCGTTTCAGCCTAGTTCAGATGGTGTACCTTTATCAGGAGTGTTATCGTTAACAATTCAGTGGTTCGGATCTTAATCCTCTATTTTTAAATGTTTTTTGCAAGCCTGATCTTGTAAGTGTCCCAGTTGGCCTGCTTGCATTTCACAGTTACTGTAGGTTACTACTTGACATTCTAGTTAAGTGTAAAATAATCCTTGTCATCCCCTCAACTTCAGATTTCTTTCCTCAATTTCCTAGCTTGGAAAGCGTTTTTGGGCAGCTGTGATCTGGCAGCATTGCAGTCATCCTTTGTGATCATTTCCCCAGACTGTGGCTAATTTATCTCAAAATCTGTGTTGGTGTGTTGACACTTCAGGAGCACAAAAGCCCTCCATAGATCCTTTGACAATTTCAGTGGAGTTTCTTCTTTCCACTGAGCCCTATTTCTTCTGCGAGCCCTGACAGCTTAGGTTGTGGTTGGATGTTTATTGAGCTTGTATCAGTACATTGACAGAAAATCTGGCAGTATAAATTTGGTTCCGTGGTGATCACATGACTAAATTTCTGTTAAATTAACCTAAGTACACAATATGGTCTTTGTGCCTGCTAATTCACAGGCTTGCTGCCTAAAGTATCCCAAAATGCTTTGCAGTTCTGCAGTGCTTTGTGAGATGCCAGCCCAGCTGAATTCTAGGAGTGTTTGTGAGCAACTTTTCTAAGGAGTTGGCTTATTTTTCCAAATTTAGATCCCTCTTTCCAAAAAGCCAGTGTTGCTGCCAGAAGGCTGCTTCTACCTTGCTACTGCAAGGGTACTTTCTAATCTTTTTCTTTCTCCTTCCTGGATTCCATTTTCGGATCGTGCTGCAGACTCCTTCCAAGCGGCTCTTCAGCATCGAAATTTGCAGTAGAGTTTCATGTAGATTCCTTCTGGGAATAGCATTATCTACTCATGATAGACTGCACACAAGAAAAGAGGGAGCAAACAGAGGAATTACATTAAGAGGATTTGCCCCATTTCAAGGTCATTTTTCAGATCTGATGAAATTGTATGAATTACAGATTAAGAGTTTCCACTACACAAGTATCTGGATATGAGCGATACAATGCCTAGTGGCTTGAGTTGTGCAGCAAAGAACATGAGCAGAAAGAGAACTTCAGAATGGGAAAAGTAGCGTTCTTGGGTGTCTGTAAACAAGCTCACCCCTTATTTGGCCAGTTAGATCACCATCATGACACCTGCTTTCCCATAGCCTATCAGGATAGAAAAGTTGAGAGCTAGCACTGTGATATGGAATGTGACATCTGCCTGTTGCTTTACAAAGCGCCCAATCTATGCTACTTTCAGATGGCAGATGTAGAGAATAATAAGTCATAGTAAGTTTTCCTCAACTCCCACCCTACTCCATTGTACAGGGCTGTTGGTGAAAGGAATATTACCATCTTCTGCCCGTCAAGCTGAGCTGTTTTCATAGTTTTAGCTTGGCAGTGGGCAATACAATTCGTTCTAGTGTGCCAGAATCAACGGATTTACTATTCTGCCTCATTACTAGCTGATGCTGAATGCAACTCATGCCTTTGTTCATAAAGAAGCCTAAGTCATCATCACTGTTTTCATCATAGTTTGACTGACAGAAAGGAGACTTCATAGAATGAGTCTGAAAACAGCCTCCATATCAGGATCTCGTTTTACTGCTGCATCGTGCACTGAATTTGTGAGTGTAAGGGGAGCAGATGGCTGAAGCCTGGGAGTGGGAAGCTGAGATAGAATCAGTGCCTGCTATGGTTTGTTCATTTGCCCGTGGGAACCAGGAGGGCCAAAATCTGAGGGATGCTCTGGTGGAATGTTTTATGCAAAATACCTAGTTACTTTCTGCTTGTAGATATGTACTTGCTGATTTGAAAGCAATAAGCCTATGCACTGTTTCTCTTGTTCCTGGTCTCTAATTTCTGTAGTTCCTATTGCCTGCCCTTCTTCTTTGACAGATCATACTCTGAAGTTTCATCTATGAGGATCACCCTTCCTTGAATCCAACCTTCATTCGGCCCATCAGTTTTCCACATTTCCAAGAATGCCAATGGAAACACATATATTGAACAAAGGAAAATAATCAGAGAAATAATTGCTATTTTACTGTCAAGAGGGCAGTGCAAATAATGCAGAAATTGGAAAAAAGCTCAGCTTTTTACTGACACGAGTTATGTAAAACTATTTACAGATATGCAGAGCTTTGCAGTAACAACATGGGGGGAAGAACAAGAGCAGGGAGGGAGAGCTACTTGGTGTCAGTGTTTGCATCTCACCCAGAGGGCAGGCAGGCTGGCCAGATAGTGCTGCTTGTGCACCTCATCAAGCGACAATTTCAAGAAATTACCAGACACGATGTGAGTTCATGGATGGGTTGAAGGGAAAAATGAGCCAGAAAGATGTGATGTGCCGAGTTTTGAGGAGGCTGCATTTGATTCAAAGTAAGAGAGGAGGACATCACAGCTGTAGCTGTAAGTGCCATCATTGCATACTGCTTTCCTGCACGTCACTCTGTCATCATCTCCATCAGCTCCTGCCTCTCCTTTACAGACTCTTTGCAGGTTCATAGTATTTCTGACAAGGCATCTGAGACTGCCTGTCTAGCTCACTTAGTCCTGCCCTTCTGGTTCTAGGATTGTACAAATTCAATTCACCGAGAATCAATCACTATGAGACTCTTTCCAATTGCAACAGTTGCCCCAAGTGTGCTTGCCATCCTTTTAGCAACAGCTTGCTATTTGGCTTTACCCAAGAAAATAGAAGTGCTCAGTGTTCTTGACTCTGCCTGACAGGAGGAACCTTCCTCTCCGCTATTGTGTGGTTGCCATTGCTCTCCTCCCTTGTTTGAGCCAGGACTAGTATGATAAGCTGTGTCTGGCGTGGGGATTCCAGGATCTCTGATCCATTTTCTAGCCCTGGGTGCCAAGGGCAGGCAGGTAGGCAGGGCTGCATAATGGTGTTGGGAAGCTGTCCCTGCTTGCTTGTAGGATGGCTTATTCCCTGATGAAGGGTTAGGAGGATGGCTGCCTGGGGGAGATGTGGGAGGAAGGATGCAGCTACAGTTGATCATTCTGCATGTGACCACCCTCTGACAATGTTGTCTGGGATAGTTTTGTGTTTGGGCAGGATAGCCAAAGTATACTTCCAGCCAAGTGTATCTTGATGTTGCTGATGTTCATGGTTCCTGCTGCATTATAAACTCCTGGATAGACTGTCAAGAAATGTGTTCTCCCAGGAAACAAAGTAGGGATGTAGCTTCATATTTCCAAGTTAAAGATAAATGTTAGCATCCTTAGGGCCATAGCAGAGGTTCAGTTCCCTTAGTTGAGGAAGCCAAGACAACACAAGCTCTGCTTAGCTTAGGTTTTTTGTGTGGTGGCCTGGCTTTGTGTCAGTGCCGCTGCTTAGTTGGACTAAGTTACCTCTTGGGAAGCAGAATGTTATGTCCAGAGCCAGCCCTAAATGAGCAGTTAGCCTAGCTGTGTCCTGCAGGGAGAGGTGGCTCTGCACACCAATGATGGCTGGATGTGCAAGGCTGCCAACCGGCAATGCAACTGAGACTTGGCAGAGCGACACAGGCTTGACATTCAAGGCTAGAGAAAAATTTTCAGAAGAAAACTACAGCCATGAAAGGAATTTTGAAAGCCCCATGACAACACCAAGGAGTGGTGAGAACAGGTTGTCCCCATATGTGGGCCATATCAGATTGTATGAGGCCCTGGTGCCATGAGGACATACTAGCTTGTGAGAACTCGCAACTTCTATCCAAACTTCCACACTCACTGCAATTGTATCATCTTCCTCACGTGCTGGCTTGGAGGAGGTAAGCCCCCTTTGGAAATAGCAGAGGACAAGATTTGCTTCCCTGTGTGATCCCCATTGCATTATGGCATGCTACTGCTGTCCCCAGGGCAGGATGTTGTCCTTCTTCCCGTGGGAGTGTGACACCCCACAGGTAAACCCAACTGGCTGACATGACCAGCCATGATCGGAAACTTTCCTTTCTAACTTCATCCCACAGCATCTAAAAATGTATTCTGAGGGATGCTTTAATTGCAGGGAAGCTTCCTGAGTCAGGAGCTCCAAACCAGCCTTCAGATTTCTAGCTGAGAAACTACCCTGTGAATTCCCTCACGTTTGGCACTCGGTGGCTGGTAGCCAAGCCGCCGAAGTGGCCGTGTTCCCAGACGGGACGCAGAGCCCCAACGGCTGGGCCCCGGAGAAGCCGCTTCCCTTCGCTTCTCCTCGGCGCTGCCTTTACCGGGGCTTCATTTTAGAGGCCGATGCTCTGCTTGAGAAGGCCGCCGGCCTAGC
>VXBJ01007202.1:188498-298657 GCA_013400055.1 Nycticryphes semicollaris | reverse complement strand
CGGCGAGCGGAACCGGGCAGGTTTCGGCGGACACCCCCCTGCCCGTCCCTCCTCTCCCTCCCTGTCTCCCTCTCTCTCTTCGCCCGGCCACCGAGCCCCCGGTGGGGGCTGCGGGGGTGACTTCGAGCCTGTTGAAGTGCCGAGAGGTGTCTCGCTGCCGGGGTGTTCGGCGGCTGGCCGGGAAGGTAAACAGAGGGAGAGCCGGAGCCGTTCCCCTCAGTGTCAGGCAGGGCTCTTCGATTTCAAACCTCTGAAACGTCCCTTCGTCTCCTTTCCAGCTGGTCTGATTCGGGTGTTTTCTGGTTGTTGGGGTTTTAGGCAGCAGTCTACATTTTCAAACCTCTGAAACGTCCTCCTTCACACCTGGTCTGATTCGGGTGTTTGCTGGTTGTTGGGGTTTTTAGCGCAAAGTGTCACCCTACTGTCGATTTTTTTTTTCCTTAAAGGATCTCAGTCTGATAATTTGAGACAAAGGATTTTAGTTTTCTCTCTCTGTAAAGGAGCTGGAATTCGCATGCTGACACCAGGGTGTGTGCTCCCTGGCTGCTCCCCGCTTTGGGGAAAGAGTGTAAAACTCAAGTGGGAGAAATTGAAAGATAATCTCTTGCGCTGCCATTAATTTATCCAAGATAGGATTCCTGCCAGGAATCCTATCTTGGATGATGTGAGGCTATAATAAGTGCGCTTCAAATGTGGTTCATAGCAGATTGCAGTGGGGAAGGGGTATACTGGCCTTGGAGACCACAAACGCCCATGGTCATTCCTCCACAGCTATCACCATGCAGGGTACCCCAGATGTCCTGTCCTGCAGCTCAGACGCTGCCTTCCATGGCAGTTCTAAGGCCTCAGCTAACCATCCTAGTGAGCATAGTGTGTGACCTGCATCAAAAAACTTATGTTTCCTGGCAATCACCTGTTTGTCTAGTTTTCAGAGTTGTCTTTTGGATTACAGATTTGTTGGTGGAGGGACTGTTTGTGTTGTATAGTGGCTGAACATCCATGTCTATACATGTAGACAAGTCTTGAAAACCATCTCCAGTTTTTAGAGGTGAGGACATCTAACTTTTTTGGTCTCAACAGCTTATTAATGCTATCAGTGTGCCTGCTGGGGAAGGTATGTAGCAGGTTATGTCTTAGGAGTCTTTACATGCTTAGCTGTTAGAGTGCGGTCCACTTCTACTCATTTCTGTTACTTTCATAAAGCAGACATCAGCTCAAAAATACCAAATAAAAAAAATGTAATCGATCTTACTTTTGATTTCTTTCTATATACAGTGAGAGAGAATAAATGCTTGATAATTCCATCTAATTCTTGTGACCTGTTGGGATGAAAAGTCAGGCTATTGTTGTTGATCACTGGTTTAAAAAAGTGACCCCGTCACTGACAGTGTAGCTTGAAACGGTAGAAATAGTTGGCAAAATAAAAGTGCTGTTAGCAGTCCTGAGCCCTGTTCCTTCCCCTGCCACTGAGGTGAGTGAGTCCAACCTCTTTGGTTATTTTTGCCCTTTTTTGTAAAACAGGACATTTACAATTTTTGCCTAACTCCAGAGTGGTGTAGAGTTCTGTATTTTAGGTGGTTTAAGATAGGTTTGTATAAGGTGCTAAACTAGTGCAAAGCTGTACTGGATGCGTTACTGGTCATTCCACAAAGTAGTGTCATGTTTGCTTCTCTGGCAGGGACATCCCTGACCCACTCAGGACCATAAGGCAGGAAGGTCTGCTTTAGAATGGAGGTGGGGGTAGCAGCCATTCTGTAGCTTGGGGTGGATCTTATTTTAGCCTAGCTGCATGTTATTTTGCTGACTATAGATACAAATATAACAAACATGGTTCTATGAAATTCCTTACACCGTGCACGTTGTGATGGTTTTGCAGTACCTTACCCAAACCACAATTAAGTCCATTAAGTCTGAAGTACATGGCCCAATTACACGGGCAACATTATTCAGCCCATATTCTTCCCTTATTTTAAAGGAAAAATAACAATAATATACTTCCTGTTAAATAAGTAGTCTACATAAAAACAATTTCAAAATTTTAATCACTTTGTAACTGTTGTACCTGCTTTCCAAAGGTTGGTATTTGGTTTTAGAGAAAGTTGGTTTCTAACTGACTTCTTGTTTTGTTATTAACTTCTCGTTTTCTACTCTCATATGTTTAGACTTCAGAATTAGCGATGTGTGAATATTATTTGCATAACAGATGTGTAGTAAAACAAAGCCGTGTTTCAGAAATTTCCCTCCTACATATTTTAGGTACTTGACGTACATTTTTAAAGACTAAATTTTACTTTTGCTGAAGTTTGTCATAGCAGAATTTGGCCGAACACCATCACGAGTCTTCACAGGGCCAGTGCAATGAAAGCAGCAACATCCTCTTTCTCTTCTTATAAGCATGTTTGAATGGAGAAGGTGTACAGTGCCCTGACAGTGCCAAGTATCAGCTTCTTACTCTGTATGTTTTGAACATTTATCATATTACTCATCACAACAAATACAAAAATATTTTGGCAGATGCATTTATACGTAGAAAAATTGATGTCATCTGCTCATACTCTGCTTGGGAAGCAAATCAGAGAGCCCATGAGCCTGCTTTGCATAGAAGCTTTTACATACATGCTGTTACATGTGATGCTTTCCATTTTGACTTCCAAGGTTATAGATTCATTTTATTAATACTGCAAGATGCTGAGTACTTCTTGGAAGATCCAAGTGCTCTTGAGTCTCCTGTAAGTAGAGTGGAAGCTAAGAAAACTTTGTAAGGTTATAGCACAGAGCCAAATCTTGCAGTCCTTGGTCAGGTAAAAAAAGAAAAAGGAAAAACAAAAAGGAATTCTTTTCCCAGAATAGCTCCTTCAGCTTGTATGCCTGGACTCTCCAATAGCGAGCTTCCCCAGCTCCCAAGGATCCTCATTTGAAGAAAGACTTCTTAGCTTCTCATTATGAAGGAATAAAGTCAGGGATGCAAGAAGGATAGGTCTGCGCTAGCTGCGTTAGTCTGATTTCTGCTGGACTTCACTAGCAGTCCGGTGGAGATGTAGGGCCCTATCCTCTTCATTCCATCCTGTCACCTATTCCGTGGTATTGGCCGGGGCAAGAAGAAGGTGCCTTAGTGATGATTGATGTGGCTTTTTGTGAAAAATTTGAAGATGCTTGGGGAGCAGCCACTGGCTTGATTGAGTGGTTGTACGTTTGCAAGGTTATTAATTGAACAAATATGCTTCAGAGGCTTTAGTCAAAATGTCTAGCTGGTATTTTTACAGATAATGGAACAAATTAGTCCCATTTGGGTGGGAACAGATAGAATTACACATGATAAAAGTTTTCCTCATTAAGATTAGTTCTGATTCTTCTGCAGCTTTGCATGCATTAAAACCCATGGCTTTCTGGAGCTAAATATAGTTTCATTCTTACTTTATAAAACTGCTAGACAAATGTCAGATCCAAAGCACTGAGCTCTCTTAGAAAATAATAGATTTTTATCAGGAAGAACAGAAAAGCTGTACAGAAACGTAGCAGCAATCATTTACATGATGTAAGCAGCTGCAGTGCTTTGTTTGTCGAATCTTTGTCAAATACAGAGGTCTAGTAAAAGAGCTTTGGTCTTTTTTGTTCATATCTTCACATGTATATGTTTGTGTATTTCCTGCTAGCTGATCATTAAAAGTTTTATTTTTAGCAAGGCAGTATTTTTAGAGAACTTGATGACATGGTTTATGTCAGTTTTCATATATTAAAAAGTTAATTTAGGGAAAAAACAGCTGCCAGAATGAAATTACATGAAGATGTGATTTAAATTGGGGTTGGCTCTTCACATAAACTAAATCAAGTTTGAAACAAAGATTCCTGGAGTGAGTGGCCTTAGTTTAACAAGAATTCCTCTGTAAGTGATTATGGTGTTGTTAGAGGCTCATCGTTTTCCTATCTGAAACTGGTTAGGTGGCACCTGTCATTAAGCACCCCTGTTTGAAAATGCGAGACAAAACTTTTATCAAAGAGCTCCATGAAATATAGAAATATTCTTATATAGAGACTTTTCTTGAGCCATGGAGGTTGTCGGATGCTTTAGTTTGAAGTTAGTACATAGAACAAAAGTGTCTAAAGAAGAAAAATTCCTTCTTTTTTTCTTCTTTCCCTTCGCAGGGAAAACTGCGGAGCCGAAGGTGAGATGCGTGTTGCAGACTAATCTTAAACTTGTGAAATAGTACCATAGATTCTACTTGTGCAAATTAATGTAACAGATTTAAAAAACTGTTGCTAGTGGGTGTAGGGTAGACTTTTAAAATTTGCCTACCACTTCCCTTTTGATAACCTAAAGTAGTCTGTGAGTCTGCTGAATTAGATGGATGTTATTCTCTAGTAAAAACTGGGTCGCCTTTTAGCTAAACATATGTAAATAACCAAGCCCAGAAATCCTGTTAATTGCTACAGATTCCCTCTGGTATAAGTACTGATTAAAAATATTCTAATTGATAAGCTTCAAATTGTTTACTCCAGGTATGTAGAAAACCTGATTCAACTTCCCTTGAAGTCAAAGACAGGCACCCGCTAGCTGCAGATAAAATTTGATCTGGCCTAAAGGGGTTAGGAGTTGGGCTGCCAGGGAATAGAGCTGCTTTCATCTGAAAATTGAAAATCCTGCTATCTTTCTCAGCATGCTGCTACCCTGCTAAATCTGTTTGCTCAGTGGCAAGTTATTAGAAACATATGTCATCCCTGGAGAAAAAAAATAATCATAATATTCCAAAGAATTTCAGTATAATTTTATGTTTGTATGTGATTGGAGTAACATTAAGGAGTAGTGTATTTTTACAGTTTTAAGGATTTAGTAAGGTATTTTGTTATCTAAACAATTGTACTCTTAATAAATGAGTCTCAAAAAACTTCATAGCTCATGGTTCAGGGCTGCACTTGCTGGCTCAATCTGGTGGAAAAACTTTCATTTTTATTTGTTTCAAAACTGTACATTTTTATAAAGGAGTGAATAAGAGGATTTTTTTTTCTGTTTATTTTTGCAAGGATATTAAATGTCTAAAAATATCTGAAAGATTGGCCCTCCAAAAAAAAAAAAATCACTTGAAGATAATGAGTTGCTGCAGGCCACATCATCTGCGGTAACTGCCTGGATGCTCAGGGCAGCCCTGAACTGAACTGTCTCGGCTTAACTTTTTCCTCTTGGAGACTGTCACGGTCAGGACACAGCCTAAGCAAAGCCACGTTTGCTCACATTTCCCATGGGCTGAGAGCGTGCGCAGGGACCGTTACCACAGCTCAGCTGCTGTGCAGTGGCTTTGTTACACCATGGTAATTGGCTCATTAGTTTGAATCCCGAACCTCACCGGGTGAGCTTTAAGGTTGGATCTGCTTTGAGCTCTTGACTTGCTTTGGTACCTTCGAACATATTAATCATCATCTTGATTCATAAATCTTTTAACAAGAGCAGAGATGCTTTATGAATAGCTCATGTAGTTTGTTATAGGAACATACTCTTTTCCTGTACTTATTCTTTAAAAGTAAACTATTAGTTTTGTATTAGGAAGCTCAAAAGTTAAGTGCAAAACTTCTTTTGGGTGGGGTAGAGAGAGCTAACAGTCGGTTTCCCTGTTCTGCTCATGTGGGGAGGCTGGTGCAAGGTGCTTGTCTCTGCCATTTTCCATCTGCAGGGAATACCCTTTACTCTTGCTTCCCTGCAAGAGTCTGCTCCCTGGGAAGCCGGCTCCTCTTTTGCGTGTAGCCACTTGTTCAGAATTGGGCCTGCCAAAACATGGCAAGACAGGCCTGTAGCCCTGGTTGGCACAGCACGGGGTCCTCTTGGTGCTGGTGCAGAAGTGCCCTGGGCAGGGGTTTCAGCTTCAATACGTGTTGCTTCCAGCAGCAGTGCATTGCTCGTACAGCTGCAGGGGTGCTGAATTTAGAAGCCTGGCAATTGTTGCTGGGGAATGGGAATAGGAATGTTGAAGCAAGCAGTGGGGCAGTCCAGTAGTGATGGAGACACTAACCAAAAGCAGGAGAGTAAGCAAATTTGCCTAGGAACTGGCTCTTCCACTTACCACTCGAGCAGAAAATCCTGTCAACATCAATGAGAGTTCTTGCCTTACTGAAGACCACAGGAGAGGGCTCCCAGTTTGCTCTGTAAACTGGTTGAAATAAGTGTTAGTAATTTTACAGAGGATAACCCATCCTTTTGTATTAACATATGTCCAAAAAAGTGATTAAATAGCCAATAGTCATTCAGTGCAGTAAAAATAATTTTGTTGTCCTAGACCATTGTCACAGTCTCCTACGCTAGAAATAAATATTAAAGTGAAGCTGAAGCATTTACTTAGCAGAAGGGGGTATAATTCTTGGACGATGTTCTGTGTCATTGACATCTTCTCTTAATTAGCTTTCATATTCTAAGAGATTTCTTTCAGAAAAATGCCATCACTTTAACAAAAGGGTGACCAAATGCTGACAGCTGGAGTTTGGCAGTAACGTTCTGTATCAAATATCAGTAAATGAATTCTAAAATAGCTGGACTGCTTTTTTGGTCCATGACTGGATACGCATAATTAACTCCTTTTCAAGTGTTTTGCCCAGAAGAAATGTTATGCCACCTGCATGGGAATAAGTAAATAGCTTTTTTCATCTTAGTGGGTCTTATTTAGCTCCCTTGGGGAATTCAGTTTTGGTCACTGACATCAGCCTCACAGCCTGAAAGTCTGAAATATCTTTCTCTCCTCATGTATTGGGGACTGGCCGTGAAAAGGAAGGTGGGAAACAGTACTGGAAGAGTGGACGCTTTTAATGTGTGGGTTCTCGTCCTCTGAGAGTTGTACTTGGCACTGATGAGCCTTAATTAAACTGTCATCTTCTATATTTCCCTGATACATCATTCTGTGTTGAACTGATGCATCTCTGCATACCTGTGACCTTAGTTAGCCTTGTCCACAAATGATTTTCCTACCAGCTTCCCACTAGATCCTACCACCTTTTAAAGCAGTGTGAACTTTTTCACATACTTCAGTGAGACAAAAGCTGTGAAAGGGCCTTGACCATAATTACAAGTCTTTTAAGTTGTCACGCTCTGGCTCCTGCTTGACTGCTCTAGGTGCTAGTGCTACTGGCAGGGTTGCCAGAAGAATTTCCTGACCCACTCTGAGCAAGTCCAAATGTTCACATCAGTGTGAAAATGCTGATGGCCTAGCAATGATCACAATGTTATGGTGGTCACGCAGTGGTGGACTCGTGCTGTGGGGGCAAGGAGTGCACCAGTGCTCCTGTAGTCTTGGGAGACCATCAGAAAAAAAACAAACCCAAAACCATCAGGAAGAATCCTTAGCACTTACTTCTTTCTTCTGGGCCTGTCCTGGCTCAAAAGCTCCTCCCCTGCTTTTGGGATGTCACTGTAGTATCCGTCAGTGGCTGGCTTAGCATTTCTTAGTTTCTTAGGTTTTGCTTCTATTTTTAAAGAGTTAGTTTGTATTAAATAAGCATTTATAAGACACACCAGATAGATGACACTGGAAAATTAATTTGTAATTTGCTTACATACCAAATGATTTGTGAGATGGTCGCAAAGTTACCCCCTAGTATGCCTTGAGCAGGATGCGGCTGGGTGAGCAGTTCTCTTGTGAAGCTCCTACTGGTCTTGATGTCTCTGTTGAAACCAACAAGAACAGCACCAGTAGCATACATCTGTGAGTGTGGTTAAGCACTGACTTTTCCATGAGGAAAAGAACTGGCTTAGCTTAATCTGCATTGAAAAGTTCATCTTGGATCTTGGTAATTATCCTGAGAAAAGTTGCAGTGCAAAAATAGACTTGCCAACTCATTAGGCTACAGCTGGAAGTCCAGGGAGACGTGCTGATGCGTTCAAGTACAAAATCAGCTGCTTCCCCCCGCCTTGGCCTCCTAGAATTATAGGGAAAGGGGATTGCTTTATACTCTGAAAGTGTTGCTATGTCTAGGAACTCTCTTTGGGTATTGTATCAGCCATCAAAATCACTGTAGCTCTTTTCCCTAGAAAAGCTAACTGGATAATCTGAACTGGGATAATTAGTTGGAGAAAGCTGTAATTGGAGCCACACTTTACTGTGGCAGCGCTCCTCCTGGCAGGATCCACATTTATATCCTGCTGTTTTTCTTTTGCTGCCCAGTCAGCCAGTTGGTATTCCTTTGTCCCGAAAACTCAATTTAATGCCCAGAAGGAGGCCCAGTAGAAAAAGACCATCAATAGTCTTCTAGAGATCCGTGACCTGCAGATCTCCTACATTGGAGTCTCCATCTCTGGAGACATTCAAAACCCACCTGGACACATTCCAGTGCAACCTGCTGTAGGTGGGCCTTCTTTGGCAGAGGGTTTGGACTGGATGATCTCCAGAGGTCCCTTCCAACCCCGTATCATTCTGTGCTTCTGTGAACTTGCAGAGCTATTAGATCCTGGTCCACTGAAGCCAATGGGTATGCTGGTATTTGTAAGCGTGGAAGGGATGATGGGAGACAACTTGTCTTGCATTGTCAGTAAAAGGGATTAAAAATTACCATTATAAAAAAGCCAAGTATAATGTTGCAGTGTTTCAGACTTAAGTTCTGCAAGGGTATATTTACTTGAATTATCTAAATTACAGTAATAGAGGAGAACAGTTCCTTGGAATCTTTTAATTAGTATCAATTTGTATACAGGATTCTTCTTTCTTACAGCACCTATTGTTAGCCTTGTTTGAACAGAGGAAGTTGCTTTGTAAAGGAAGTTTCCTTAGAAATCCTCAAGTTTATTTTTGCCAGTTCTGTAACCCCGATAAGTTATAACTCTTGCATAAAAGATGCAGACTACCTCCACTGGGTACTTATGCCAGCCCCATGGCTTCTGGATTAATTTTAATTTAGTGCCTTGTCCTCCCCTATTTCCTTGGGATTATGCATCTGTTAACTACAGGCTGAACCACAGTTATTTATTTCAAAGTACTGCTTATTTTTATCTTTATTTTCTCCCTATTATTGTAGTTCTTTTTGTGATCTTTCTTCCCTGTTCAACTACAAATGATTTTGTTTTCTTACACTGTCCTGTAGTTTCATCCTGTGTTTAGTTATTCCATTCCTTTGCTTTTTTAATGGCTCTGTTGTCATTTCTGCCTTGTTCCTCCTTTATATTACTCTGGTGATAGGAAATGTGCGGCATTTCTCATAGCAGCAGTTGAAAAAAGCAGAAATTTCATGAAGATCTTTGTGGGTAAAATCAGCCAGATCTATCTATACGTCTCTCTGGTTTGTTTTTTTGTTTGTTTGTTTGTTTAAGAGAGAAACCTCAATCCCCTGTTTATTATTTTTCCCCTCTGTTCTCTAACAGAACCTTGAAGCAGAAATTAATGGATAAAATTCCCTGGCCTGTCTTACTCACGTAGTTTAGCTGTACAACTGAAATAATAGGAAGTTAAATGACAGACTAGTGAGCTGGATGTAGGTAGTTTGTCAAAAGACTAACAAAACACACAGGAATCTGTGGGAGGATGGATGTGCACGAAGTACAAATATTGTAGAAGATGGAAATCAACAGGAAAAATGTGTTATATAACAAAGGCAAAAATCTGACTTTGGCTGGGATTCACTGGATTTGAATGTTTAGGCTCCCCTTGGTTGGTTGGTGACTGGCAAGCAATATTGCCCTGTGGAAGATACCTATATCTATTATTCTAAATCTCTATGGATGCCTAATCGATGTTGAACTGGACTTTGTGTGACTAGGCAGGGTTCAGTCAATCCAGTCCCTAGAAGAGGCAGGATCAGAATCACATTCTTGGAATAGCCACTTGTACAAGAGGCATTTTGAAGTGCCCAGTAATGAGTCAACTGATGTGCCAGTTGCCCCTGGAGTGCCAATGGTACCCCAGGAGGACACAGTGACCAAAGAGGAGAAGAAAAGAGCCCTATAAAGCAATGATGCGGAGCTTTATGGGGCGTTGATCACAGCGGTCTCTTCTTGTTTTAACTGAAGCAACTTTCCACCTCGTGGGTTAATGGGTGCTATGATCACACAGCCCCTGTACCTGGTGGTTTCTCTGGGACAGGACTTCATGTGCAGGATTGCAAGGGTGTTATGCTACACAAGGCCAATGTACACAGGATGTCTTACGTGCTAGAAGAGGTCACTTGGAGATGGGTAAGATGATACGGAAGAACAAAACTTGGGGTGTGCTGTGAAGGAAATAATTACAGAAAGGGTCAAGTGTTATAAAAAACCATGGATACGAAGATGGCTTAGGTGCAGGTAAAAAGGCAGGAGAACAAATCCTTTCTATGGGAACCTAGATCCTTTAGAAGATTGTGAAAGAATATAGGCGACAGGGTTTCTGCCACTGACAGTAAGATAAAAATGAACATTTTATCTTTGAGGCAGTCAGTTGTTCATGCTTTGTGTATGGCTCTTGCTATTTTAGCCCTTTATCATTTCTCAGAATGTCTGCAGAGGCATAACAAGTCATTTGTTTTCTTTCTACATTTTTATTTTAAATTTTATACATATTTTCATTTGTTCTGCCACACTTCTCAAACTGAACTCAGAAGCAAAATTAACTTTATGGCTTGTTAGAGATATTTGATGATTGTGCTTTGAGTTATTGCAGTTGGCTGAAAAACAGTAACAAGGAGCTGAATAGGGTTTTGTTTCTCTTTAAAGTAATGCGGAAAGATTCTGTTACCTTCAATCTCCAAGAAAATAGCAACACAGCAAAAATAATTCTTAGCAGAGGAAGTCTTCAGCCTTTGTATGTATTGTGTGTGTGTGTGACACTCTACATTTAAAAAGTGTCTGGATCCAGGAAAGATAAGAATTAATGGGCTTAGAGTTTTGATGCCGAAGATGCCAGGTTCATTCTATGATAAATCTGCAGTGACTCTGAATTATGTATCATACAGAGTGAGTGGGGTTTTTTTTGAATGCTAGGGTTATAAATATTTTTACACACTCCTTTATACCAAGGACTAGAGATCACCAGTATGTGCACTTTGACGATCTTGTTAATCAGGATTATATTGGAGTCACATTGGAGGGCGTCCAGCACATGGAGAATTTACAAAACTTCTTGTTTGCCTTCATGCTAGAAAGGAACTCAGTTTTGTAAATGATTAGGGTGGAGAGAGGCAGAGTATAATTTCTGTCTCCTAGAGCTCACCAGCTGCATGCTATTTACTCAGGAGAGGTGTTGCTGAATTGGGAAATAATGTATAGTTGTTGCAGTAATTTAAAATACACAAGAGTCTCCAGGTACAAAAACCCAATCAGATTGTAGCAATAAAGATTGGGTTTTTTTGATAGTGGGATGTATAAAATATACACAGCTGTAGGGCTGGGATTGGGGAAGATTATAAAAGAAGAAGCAATTTACAATAATTACTATAACTGAGAATGCTATTTTTTAAATCATGAGAGACTAGAAATATTTGTCAATATGGCTTCACTACCTACAATTTCAAATAGATGCTCAAGTCATCTTGGTGATGGTGGGGTTTTATTTCTGTCTTAAATCATCAGAGATCAGCCTTCACTTTGCTCCCAAATTATAGTAATTCCGGCTTTGACTACAGCATTTTAGTATCAGTAATAATGTTTATGATTGCCTCTGTGGGCCTTCTTACACTGGAAAGGTCATATTGACTTTTTGATGGTACATCCTATTTGTCCACGTTTGCTAATTCTCTGCTTTATTATGCCCTCTATCAGTTTTCTTAGTCTAGAGGCCATAATACGTACCTTCTCGGCTGTTATCAGTGAGAGCTTTGGTGTATTTACCAAATGTATCTTCCAGCTGTTTGTAAACCCTGTGAATTAAACACTACTGTGCTAGCAGTAATAGAGCCAAACCAAAATACAGTCATTTGAAGTAGAGTAAAAGTAACTCTCTCAGGCTACTTGGAGGTGTTTGACATCATAGCCTTACTGCTCACTGTGGTCTCACCAGTTACTCTGTAAATTCCAAGAAAAATAAGGTAATAGGAAAACCTGCAGAAAAATAAGTGAAGTAAAATAAAACAGAACTACAAGCTTTTTTTTTTTTTTTTTCCCCTCCAGGTCATGAGGAAAAGAATGGAGCCCATCCTCCTTTTCTCTGTGATAGATTGTATATAGGAGAAGTGTATTTGCAAAAGGTGGAGGGCTGGTGTGACTCACAGCGAAGAGGTCAGAGCTGGGCAGAACAAGTGAGCTGCTGACGTGAGATCAGGCAATTGCAAGTACCGGGAGGGAGGCAGGAAGCACATTGCAATTCTGGAACAGGATTTTGATACGAATGGGCTGTCTAAGAGCCTGCAGCAGAATCAAGGAATCCTGCTCCGTGACATGCACTAATCTCTTATTACCAAATCTAACACGGGGTCACAAAATGTTAATAAACTTAAGGATCTGATTACAAAGCTTAGTCAATATTTAGTACTTTATGCATTCAAAGTGTGTTACAAATAATACAATTATTAAGCCGAGAATGTTTTCATGAGGAATACATACATGAGAGTGTCATTTCACAACTGAAAATCATCATACAGTATAGAGTGATTCTCTCTTCTTTATAACTGGTCAGCCACAGACAAAATCTCGGTTTCCTTCAGTAAACCCAAGCAAACAATTTCCGGGTTTTGGTTTCCCAGCAAACAAATTTGCATAGAGGGGGATTAGTTACATGGTTTGTTGTTGGGTGGTTGTTTTTTTTTTTAAATAATAAAATAGCCCAAGTTTAGCATCTTCATCAAGGCAAATTCTTGTACTGCTCCCAAAATAAGTGGTCTGTCTTTGGTCCTTTGCCAATGAAAGAACTTGTTATAGGCTTGGAGAAAGGAAAGATAAAGGGTTGTTCCTTTCAGCATCATGTGAAGGTGAGAAAGCTTGTAAGGGATCTTTTGTTGAAAGCTTGGATGATGTTTTACACGGTGACATGTGTTCTGCTTTATTTTAGCTCATTAAGGCAATTCTTCGTGTACAATTCAGATGCCTTGGGGTAAATTCCTTCTAGTGCACCTCCACTTAAATTTATGACATTACATGACAGATTAATCTTCCCCATTTATTGTCTAATCTTTTTCAGTTGTATGCTCTATAATGAATGTTAGTCTTGTTTTATTGGTGTTGACTTTTATCTGATGTTTTGATTTCTTGTAGTCCTATATAGATTAAACTTCTCTATTAACTCCTGTGACATTTCTATGTGTTACTGACTCCTAAATTCTTTCAAAGTACAATTAATGTTTTGCAACCTCAGTGGTTCAAATGCCTTCCTTTGAACGTCGGCATTATGTCCAGAGAAACCATTTTTGCACTATTTAGCAATCAGTGCTTTTACCTCTACCTTGCGCTAAAATAGTTTTAGAAGGGTTAACGTGGCATATCGTCCAGGGAGCTCGTTTGGTTAAAAAATGTCTTCTGTTGCTACTGTGTGATTCTGAGATAATTTCACAAAAGTTAGTGTCGTAGCTTTATAATTAACTCTCAAAAAGAAACACTGGATCATCTGCTCATATCCCCTGTTTATTGGAAAAAATATATAAGCTTATGTGCTTCTGTACTTAGTCACCTCTACGTGGCTGAAGCACATCTGAATGCACTGGGAGATGGGAAATCTACCCCTTCTTTGGCAGTTTGTTGCACTGGTTGGTTACTCTAGTGGTAAAAATGTAGGCACTGCTTTTTTAAATTTGGTTGGCTTAAAGCTTCCAGTCATTGGTTCTTGATCACCTCTTCACTGACGAACTTCTCAATACTCAGGTTTATTTTTCTGTGCAAAAGGCACTTGTACTATAGATAATCAATCAAGTTATCTTTCTGTCTTCTCACCACATTGCCAGATTACGTTTTATTAGTGTGGAGGCAAAAAGGCTTTTGCTCCACCCCTTCAGTATTTTTTTGTTTGCTCTTCTTCAGTTTTCAGTATTCTTTTTAAAAGTGGAGGCCCTAGCAGATCAAAGACACTGATGCTTAGACTCCATAATGAAGATATGGATATCTCTTACCTTCTTTTACTGTCTGGCTCTCTCCACCAGTGCAGAGGATAATGCAGAAGAGTGGCAGGCGTTGACAGAAGAAGGACTCCTGAAATGCATTTTCTCTTTTCTGTCTCTTTCTTCCCCCAAGAGGGAAGAACTATTGTGGTGATACATACTGTTGAGTGAAGATATCTTATAGCCATATGGTTTATTCCTTTTTCTCCTAGTGAGGTTAAAACATTAAAATGCTTACATGAGATCAAGGCTGTAAGTTTTTATAGGTGATGACTGCAGGGCACATCTGTTGATTCAGCACACTCTTGCCAAATGGCTGGCACCTTCATAAACTACTTGTTTTAGGAAATTGAGAGGATGTATCTGCTGTATGCTGCTGCATTTATTAAGCTTGCCAGCTATTTGACATTAGGGCTTCAGTGCATCACAAACACAATCTGAATCTAGCTTTATTGATGCCAAGTTAACAAAAATATTTTGAAAATGTCATTATGCAGAACTCATCTAATGCATTGTAAGAGTGCTCATTTGAGAGAAATCAGTCCCTGGTTTGACCACCAGGGTAGAAATGCCTTGCAATTTGCTACCCATTTTGACCATCAATTAAGTCACTGAGAAAGCTATTGGTAAATAGTAAAGATATGCTTGACATGCCTGGTGTAAGTGGTTTTAGGAAGTGAATAACCTGAAATTGATTCTCCAGCATGTCCACTTCCTCTTCTTTGAACTTGCAGTATTACTAAGTGAATGACCTATTTCTTTGATCTAAAATTAGTGTGTGTAGCTCCATTTTTAAAGTGCTCCCAAGTATATCCACTTTTGCACCCCTGCTGCTTGCTTTCATTATACAAGAAGGATGATTGTTTCTCCCTGTAGCAAAGAAGTTACCACGCTTTAAATTATTTTCCTGTACATTGATCCAGAGGGAGAATGCCAGCAGTTTGTTAGGGGTTTAGGAGTACAAGTTCCCCTGACTTTTCAAATTGCATTCATACAGTTAAGAGTCCCACTATGCAGATGAGAGACCAGAATTTAATTTTTGTGGTTCTTGTTTGTTAGGATGTATTTCACAGTGGTATGTGGGAAAAGCCAGGGGAGACACACAAATTCTTGTATAAACATTATTTGGTTCTCTAAGGAAGCCTGTGTGAAACACTGCTTTCACCAACATCAAAATGTGACTGCACATACCAGACTTCTTCATTCATGCTGCCAAAGGAATAATAGGATTACCCTGCTTTGTGTTGCTTTTTCACCCTGGCATTAAATGAACTGAAACTTGATGTGTGAGTCTCTGGAAAATAAGGCCAGCTGAAAAAGAGTTCATTGTCCTTTTATTCTTATTCTTCTTAGGTGTTCACAGACAAGTTCAGTTTTATCCAGAGAACCATGGCAGAAGGTGGATTTGATCCTTGTGAATGCATTTGCTCACATGAACATGCGATGAGAAGACTGATTAATCTGGTAAGGATAACATGAAGATATTTGGAAGGGTGGTTATTCACACATTACTTCAGCTCATGCAGATTTGCAGTTACTGATGCTTTTGATTCTGGTTATTCAGTTCTGTGTACAGCTAGAATCTGTGTATCTGACTCTCTGATGAGCTTTTGAATACTTAATACAAATGATAGCTTTCGGTTTGATTCCCAGGGCTGCATTTTGACAGCATTCACAGTGTTTCTATTCAAGTGTTTCTTTGTAACCCTCCTTTTAGTCTGCATAAAACCAAAGAAGCTAGCCTGCAAACTCTTTGAGCTCAAAGAGGTATCACACACAAGAAGTTCCACGTGCTCATATGGAAAGATAACAATGTCTAAATTTTCTAAAACTAACCTTTAAAAAATTGAGAAGTTGAGTATCCCGTGTTTTTGAGTTCCGAGTTCCGTTTCTTGCTATGTCTTTGATATGGTTGAGCAACTTCAAACAAGTTATTTTAATGTTGCTGTAACTGTGACCTGTAAAATTGCAACGATTCTTTGCTTCTGTATGGAATTTTGTTCACTCTCCATTGAATAAAAATCTACAAAATGCTATTATTATTTTTTCCTAAGTAAAAGTATATATATTTTAAAATAACACTAACAGTTGTGAACTGTTAGCAATTAGGTGAACTTGATTACAACTCTAATTTGGTTAAACTGTTTTTTAAGATCACATTGTATATCAGCTTCATTTGACATACTTCCCTTTGTTGATTTTCATAAATTTGGTTATATCCCATTTTCTTTCTTAGGGTCCAAATTAATATCCTTTTAAGTTACTGAATACATCAACTGCTCATGGCAGTATGTGAAGAGCATTCTCTCTAGGATCAGGCCCTTCTTGAAGAGGTCAGTATTTTAGGAAGGTTATCATGAAAATGTGGCATCCACTAGCCTATAAGAGTAGGGCTAATATGTAAGTCCCCAAATAATGTATGCCTGGGAATAAGGAATCAATTTGTGTGATTGCCCTTAAAATAAAACCACTTCCATGTGCATAGATCCATAAAAGAACAAGCTTGTTTTAAGCAGCACTTTGCCAGAACTATATATAGCTGCTTCTTGCAAATGTGTGGGTTGCAGTAATGTAGCCCTGCTTCACCCTGAATATAAAATCTTGAGTATTCACACTTTCTTGGCCTTGGAGTACATTGTTACATTCTCTCCTCTGAAATGGCAGGGAAGAACCTAAAGCCATGCAGATGCCATACTTGTGTGTGCTCTCAAGGAGCTTGGATGACCCCGTTTTCCAGAACTACTCTGCTCAGAGTAAGCAGAGTTCATCACCTGTGTCCATGACAGAGCACTGCAGCACCTGTACCTTTGTGTCCTCACATTGTGCCCCTAGGCCCATGAACTCAGAATCCCTCCTCAAAAGCACCACACTGGGATCCAAAACACCCCAGACCAGGCTTTCTCAGTGGTAGGGCTACATCAGTGACTGGAAAAGAGAGCAAAATGATTTCCTATGAGGACAAGTGGAAAAGACAAGGACTTGTCATTTCACTGACCAGGAGACCCTGGGGTTAAGCATCAAAGCTGGAGTTGCCAAACTGTGTAGTGTTGCCAGATCTGTGTAGTGGCCAGCTGCACCAAAGTCCAAAATGACACCAGACAAATACAGCATGTCTGCTTTGCCATTTCTGTGTGCTTTATGGGCCTGGCATAATTTCCCTTTGGTAGTTCCCACGCGTGGTACTGCCACTGCTCTCTTGAGTTGCACAAGTCATTAGAGGTTGACTCACTTTGTCATTGCTGAACAGGCAACAGGCTTGTTTCAGGGATGGAGCTGCAAGAAGTGAAGGGGCTGTGTGCCCATTTTCTGGTGTTTTCAGAGTTGTTCAGGATGGAAGGGATTTCAGGAGGTCATTTAGCGTCATCAGTAAATTCAGATCACGTCACTCAGGGCTTTTATTCCAGCTGAATCTTGAAAACTTTCAAGTATAGTAATTCTGCAGCCTCTTGGGGCAACCTGCTCCAGTGTTTGACAGTCTTTGTGGTAGAGAATATTTTCCATCCTCTGTTTTAGTTGAATGTATCCTACCCTCTTCCATACAGTGCTGTGAAGACCCTGTCTCTGTCCTCTTCTCAGTAACGTCCTTGTAAGTACTAGGGAGCTGCTGTTAGATCCACCCATAGTCATCTCTTCTTTAGGCTGAACAAGCTCACCTCCCTCAGCCTCTCACTTAGAAGGTCACCACAGCCCCTGGTGATGCTCTGCTGAGTTCACTTCAGTCTGTAAAAATGTCTTGTGTAGGGGAGCCCAAGACTGGATGCAGCATTCCAGATAGAGGTTTAAAGTGCTGAGTACAGGGGTGTAGTTGCATCCTTCAGTCTACTTATGCACTGTTTAAAGGTCAACGCTGTTGACACAAGGGCGTAGAAAATTGCGGCTTCTGTGGAGAATAGTTGTCTCTTCTGTGGAGCCTTTACGTCAGGGCCCAGCCATCCCAGCTCATGCTTCCCAGTTAAAGACACAATATCAAAACATTCTGAGATCTCCCTGCTACTCTGATGTGGATGTTCATATGCATTTTCTTTCCCAAGAAGGACTTTCTTCTTGTCCTCAACATGGCATTTGTGCCATATTCCACAGTTGTGTTGATTCTGGACCTTGAGGCTTCTGGACACATGCTACAAGGGTGACAAAGGAACCCCCAGGACCAAACATCAAGAAGTTAGGAGGGAGAAAGGAGGATGTGTGTTGGCTGCTCAGTGCTCTGAGGCTTGTCAGATGCAAATGTGAACCAGCAGGGTTCAAACTTTTGGCTCCCATTCAGCCTTTTTTCTGTCTTCATTTTTGGCTAGAACACAGACAGGCAATGACACCAGTCAGCTGGTTCTCTTTGTGTTGTGGCTGGAGGATTCTAGGTATGAAAAATGTGAGTTATGTCGGAAGTCAGAAGTGCCACGAAGGTCTGTGAGATTTTGTTCCTGGGCTGCTCCATGCAGTGGAAGGCAAGTGCAAAGGGATCGTCTGGAAGCACACCAGTTCCTGCACTGTGAATGCAACAGAGCACATCATAGGTGCACCCTCTTGGGCAGTCACCCAGGCCACTCTAAAGGTGTTCCTGTGTAGCTGCAAGAATGGAGTTTATTGCCCAGTGTCCAGCTTCCAAAAAGACCATGCCAGTTAGCCCTAAAAACTGTGAGGAGCAAGGGGAAAATGCCAGATTTCATCTATCCTAAAAAGCAAACCAGATGCTCCTAAATATTTATAAGAGTAAATCACTAGCAGGGGTAATTCAATGGAATCTAGAAAGGGAAAGTCTCAAAAGTCTCAGTCAGCAGGCAGGCTGTCCTCAAGTAACTTGTTGCATGATTATAGCAGGAGACTTGCTAAACCTTCATTATTGCAGCTATAACTTTTATGCTTCAATAAAAGTTTTCTTGCTAAACTGCTGGTTTGTCACTCAATCTTACACAACATAAGCAAATTTGCTTTAAAAGGAAACATTGGACATCAGTTCTCAAAGTTGCTGAACCCCACAAATGTCAGTGGAGACTGGGTGCCCACTATACCTAAAATTTGAACCCTCAAAACCTTCACTCCAAACCCATTGTGATATAAGAAAGCTAGGCAAGCCAGAGTTGTTCAGTTTGGGAGCATGAAAAATATGCAAACATGCTGCCCAGAACAGCTCCCTATACCTACTTAATTGTTGATTCTTTTTAACCTAGTTAGATAGAAACCACACCAGAGCATGTTTGAGTGGTGTTACAGCTGGGAGTACTTGTCAGAATTTGGGAGCAAATTGTTTAACAAGGTGGTTGTAATTCTCTCCAGACAGAGCATTGCAAATCCAGGAGCTCAGAGTTAAGATCAAATTTAACAGAATAACAACGTAATTATAAAGAGATGCCCAAGTGTGGAAATGCACTCATTGGATTCTTCAGTCCAGTGATGATGTTGTGAAAAAAAACCCATGATTGTAGATTTTAATAACTTGCATTTGGGTTAAAGTAAACTAATTTTTATAGACTAACTTTTTTATACCTGTATAGAATTACAGTGGTTAAGGCTTCTGCTAATAAAGGAGGCATGATGTATTCAATTATGACTATTAGAGGTAGAGTTAAAAATACATACTCAAATCCACAGGACTTCTGTTAGACTTAACTGTATGGGAAATTTGAATGATGCTGCTATGCCAAGGTCAGATGGAGGTCAAAAAGTCTGACTCTACAACCTGAAGTTGTTGTTGTAATTCCCAGAGTGTTACACAAATTAAATTAGAAATTAAAAGTATTTACTTCTGAATTATTAAAAATGTATTTGGTATTCAAAGTGGATGAATACATTGTATTTCTTATATATAGCATATAGTTTAAATCTCTACTTGAAATGCAGACTTCAGTTCATCTTGTCATTACAATTAATGCTTATATAATGGAAAAAAAAAAAGCTATGGTCATTTAAACTCTTCTTCCTCTATTAGCAACACCACAGAAAACGACAAACCAGAAAGCTCTTTGTTTTTAAAAAAGCTTTTACTAAGCTACTTGGCTTGATTATTTTTCTGTTCTTTATTTTGCTTGACTAAGCAGGGGTTTATTTTGTTGAGTTTTTTTCTTCTTAATTTGTAATACCATGAAGATTTAAGAGACAGTGGGCGGTATATCTTTAATGCACATGATATTTTTAAAAGATATTTTGCTTTTTTTTGGCTCCACTTGGAGATACTGTTCATACTCACAGTTCTTATAATCTATATATACATACTTCAGTGGCATTGAATTCTCTTATGCTGAATGTTCTATTATTTTCCTGTAGTGGATTTTTCAGGGTTCTCCTTGGTGTCAAAATATAAAAGTATCACACTTGGTAAACTTCTGTAGTATCGCCACTGTAACTAATAGGCAAATATTATGATTTCCAAATATTCCTAGGAAAGAACTGAAATCTAAAGTCTTTGGCTATGACTTCATAAATATCATTTCTAGTATGTAATACCCATGGCAACATCTGTTATGCTTTGGTGGTGTTGTGTAACAATTTGACTATTGTATATCGGGCTCGCTATTTACTCTGTGGATGTAGCAGATAATTGGGAACTTTTCATAAGAGGAAGTAAGCATAGAAGAAAAACATCACAAGACCTTCCATCCTGTGCAGATAGACAAGAGTTGTCTAAAGACAATGACAGGTCTGTTAGCTTGTATGACTTTATCTCCTGTTCAGTCTCCTCCATCTGCAGAATTTATTTTGATGAGAAGAGCCAAAGTTCAAGAACGAAGAACAACAAACAATATCAAGCACTTTAATGGGGATGGGGGTGGGGGTGGTGGAACGGACACTCTGTCAGACAAGGGGGCAGTTGTTTGAAAGAGTTATGGTGAAGGATGTTCTGTGGTATCCAGAGGAAATGGTTTCTGTCTTAGTTGTGGCAGAAGACAGCAAATCTCTGGATAAGAATGACATTATATTTAAACCTTTTTATTTCCCTTTTTCCCCCACTTCTTTTCTAAAAAAAAAAATCTGATGGCACTATGTTACTCCTCCAGAGTTTGATGCTCTCTGAGTAAGCGTGGCTGATTCATGGAGTATCTTAGCCCAAGGCTCAGTTCAAGTCTGAAAACTAGACTGAAAACACAGTGTATGTGGTGGCGGGGACTAATTACACATAGAGCATATTCCATGAAGCCTGAGACCTGCGTATCACTACTTAGGGGCCAGAAATGTCCAAGCAAGCTGGTAACACACATAACTTTGTATGATGTAAATGTCTTTTTTTTTTTTTTTTTGTTTTCTTTCCCTTCTGGTACAGTGCTATTTGCTTTACAGAAAGCATGACTTTAGAATTCTCTCATACTAGTTGCTATGAAAATGAACAATATGCTCTTTAGCACAAAACATTTCTAATTCTGTAATACATAAGGATCTGTTTTGATGCACTGCCAGCAGCTGTACTGTAGAGATTTGATGGTCTGAAAGACCTCTGTGGGAATTACAACCTTGTGTTTTGTTCTTCTGTAGCTAATTGCAAAGTAATGGCCCATGTCTAGTTATGTTGCTATACCAGAAGGCTTGAATGTCTCAAAAACTCTGGGGAATACAAAGCAAATTGTTCTTTATTTTAATCTTGAGGTTTCACTAGATTTTTATAGTAAAAGTTGCAAATTCTCAAACTATTTCCACACAATTCATTCAAACACTCTCTTGTCAACCAAGTTTCCACATAATTCTCTCGGACAGGTCATTTTAGAATCTTACTGGCATATAAACTGGAATAGCCTGAAATAGTATCCAGCATAGCCGCGAATCTTGGCTGAGGGAGACCTTGTGCTAACAGCACAGAATAAACACAGATGACTGAAATAGATCTGCGTTGTGTGCTGCAAATGGTTGAAAATCTCTCAGGATGTCAGCAGAGCTAAGCCTGACTTAAACAGTCCCTCAGGCAACCAACAGAATTGGCATGGCCTTCTACTCCTAGACCTACTCCTTCAATTCCCAATTTCTTGGTCTTCAAGCCGGTTCAAAAAGGACCTTTCCCAGCAGCTGAACCTTAGGTTGCTCATTAGGACAGAGAAGATACCATCCTTCTGAGAAGCAGGGGAAAAGACTCAATAAGCCTCCTGAGGCACTGAGCCAAAAGAATAAAACCCGAGGTTGGAGCACAGGGTGTGAGCCCTGGGCACTCTCACTCCATTGACTTCCATTTCCCTGCCTTCACCAGGTACTCAGGGTTCTGGTGTTCCACAAGTTAATACCCCAAAACTGCATCACAGAACTCATGCACTGCTAATGGTCTTTAACCTAGAAACTAATTCTAGATCAAGCATTATAAATGGAGGCTATTTTTTAGACAAACAAGGATATGTTTGAAAAAAAGCCATGAAAAATGGTGTCCACTCAGGTCTATGTCCCATGGAGACCATTTTTTCATACAAGGGTTTAGGTATCAGAACTTAACTGAAGGTTGAAGGTGCCTGTCGTTCTTTGCATTTCCCATTCCTGAGCTCTGTGGTATGCTGGAAGCTGTTGCTTCTTAACCAATATATATATATCTGTATAAAAGAAAATAATATCTCAGTCACGCCTCATGACCACCTCAAAGCACGCATAGCGTGACAGCATTGCAAGCAATGTAGAAAATTATGCATTGAAAATTCTGTCAGCTTGATATTCCAGAAGTAATTAATAGCTATAACCTGTATTATGAGTGGCTGAACTGTGTTTGATGATCAGAGCTGTGTTGTAGCTGTCTCTTTTGAGGAAAATGGAGAAAATTGTGCTTTTTCTCTCGGGCCACATGTGGATGTAATCAACACTTAGAGCAAACTGTACTTATTTGTTGGAACTCCTAGTTCTAAGCCTTTTCCTTAAGGCTGTCTACGTGGGAGTACCCTTTTCATTTGCTAATATGCATCATTTTGCAGAAGATACTGAAATGTTTGGTCAAAAAACCCACATGCATTCTGCTTCTGTATTTTAGATATGTTTGCTAATGCCCTCTTGGGATTCTTGGGTTGTTCACGAATGTTTTCAGATGCCTCTGTAGTTATATTTTGTAATGTTCTATCTCATCCACTCACTGTCTAGTATTTCACAGAGAAGTATTAGAAGTAGGATGCCAGTGATATCCCAGGTCCTCAAGGCCAACAGAATTATAAAATGAAGTAACAATAAGTCATGCAATTTTAGGAAAGTGAGGGAAGTGAAGAAAGGGGGGAATCTATGTGATGCCAATGTGAAACAGCAATCCCAGGAGAAAAGAAAAATTAAAGGCAAGAATGAGTTCTCGCCCAAATCAGGGCTCCTATTTGCACAGTGATCCCTCTGACTTGTTTATCTGCTGCATCTTCCTCCATAAAATTTTGTATCTTTCACTGTGAAAGTAACATTCTCCCTCTGTCATAACTAGTTGATGATTCTGGGTCTTAAGAGTAGCTTTGTAATCTAAGAATATTATTCTGAAAGGTACTGACTATCCTCTCTCATTTGCCATGAGAGAGAAAATTACTTGTCACCTCACAGGGCCAAACTCCATATTTTTATTGCAGACTGTTGCTCTGTCCTTGTATGAACAACCATTTATTTTATTTTAATTCTGCACGTGCTTATAGAAAATGTAGGAATGGGAAAGGGAGTGTTCCCTTTTTCCTTGTTTTTTTCCTCTAAGAGAAGTTAATGTAGTTTAATAGACAATTCAATTCCATCAGCATGCCCTTCTTTTCCCATTCTTTTTCTCTTATTTCTCTTGGCCAGCTTGTAGCAGAATAATGCATGTAGGTGTCATTTTTCAGCATCTTTAAATCTGAACTCTGTGGATAATGCTACAATTCAATTTGCAACCTGGCTTGTATTCAGGGCTGGGCTGTCCTACCATGGCAATTTATTTATCACATTGTTTACTAAATAATTTATATACTTTGGACAGAACAGATGTGGCTGCCAACAAAGCTTAAATAGTGATTTCATTACCCAGAAGCATGAGAACACAACCAGGAGGATGCCATGGTATTGTCATCTTCTGGCATCATTGGAGAGAAAAAGCAGAGCTTATAGCTGGTCTGAATTGCAAAAAAGTATTTTCACAAGGGGCCTTGTTATCACATAAAATTTTCTATCAACAGTCTTTAGATTCCATTTTAAATTTACTTTTATTTGTGGGATAAATGACCATATCAAGTTAGTTATTTGTCCTTGCTTTCCTACTTGTCTATCCTTTTCATTGTCACCATCCATTTCTGTTCTCTTATTGTTGTACCTAATTTATCTGTTTATTTCACATATCTCTCTAGCCTTTTTTCCATCACAGTTTTTTGTATGGAGATCTTTTCCTGACCTGGTTCATGAACTTGCTAATTTTTCATTCATGTCTTTTCCAGGGTCTTATTTCAGCTTTGAGCCGTCTCAAAAGTTTCTCTAAAAGGCAATTATTTTAATTATTCCTACATAAATAATTTACTTCAATCTTATCTACCATTCATACTAGATTTCATTGATAATTGCACTGTGTTCCTGCCACTAGTCCTGTTCTTCTTGTTTTGTTACCTCTTGCTTGCACCATTTCTGGAGTTGGGAAGTGCTTTTAGACAGGGATTATGCCATCATTTCTTCTGAAAAATGACAAACTGGTGAGCCATCTGATCATTGCTATCTTCCTGATATGTGTAGGTATCATTAATTTATTTTTTTTTTTAGTTCTTAAATAATACACTTGAACTCATAAAAAGAAAAATTGTTTGTGCTGGATAGGAACTCTTGATAATTTTTCAGGCAAGATGCTATTGACTTTTATTTTAAAAAACAAAGGTATCTTGAGCAGAGATTGCAGGATCAGTTACAGGGTTTGTGAGACTATTGAATTCTGGAGTAACAAATTCTGAAAACCCATCTGAAGAGTTTCAGAAAACTCCTCTGAAGAGGAGGCAAGGGAATTGACACGAGAACGAGTTACTGTGAAGGCAGGCAGAAGTCTGACTTTCCTTCTCCACAGTAGCAATCTGTCATGAGCGGTAAATGCAAAGTAGCCTCACTTCTTTCCTGGGAAGACTGAAATGATCCCAGTGGCTGAGGTCACTGCATTGGAAAAATCCAGCTCTCTGTTTGGTTAGATGAAGCTGTTTGACTGGGCTCGCTGTTTCACTGGGACTGCAGTGATTTTGTGGAGCAGCCAACAAGCAGTAAAGGTTCACACCCTGCTCTCACCACACAGTGGTATGTCTGTGTGCCCATGGTAGCTTTGCACATGAAAAAGTGGAAACTGGATTTAATATAGTCACTATACAAGAAAATTTCCAGAGGCAGGTAGTGGTGTCCCTTCGCTGTGGCTGGTCACGTTTTGTTCACAGCAGGGGACTGTGAAAAGCGGTGGCTCTCATTGCTCAAAACTCTGCCGGCTCCTCTCAGAACATGGCACCTGCTGTAGGAGCAGCAGCAGGACACAGTCAGGTGTCAGGGTAAATGCTGTTGATCCACAAGATGGCATGTTAAAACTGGACTTCATGTATAATGGCAAAGGAGCAAGGTCTAAACACTGTTAAGTGTGAACTGGGGCTAAAAGCTGTGTCTTTTGGAAAAAAAAACCCAAATAAACAAACCAAAAAAAAAAAAAAGAAAGAAAGAAAGAAAGAAAGGAAGAGCTATTTCAAATTTGAACTGGGAGCCATTTTAAATGTGCTCTTTTTATTTTTTCCAATGCTAAATTTGAGTGCCCTGGGGAAAGAGTGAAGGAAAGCCTTTTCCTCTCTTTCTGCTAGAAGTAACTTGATTTCTTTCTTTCTTGACATTTGTGTTGGGTTCACATTCAAAATGAGTGGACACTGATTTGCTGTAATTCAACCACTAGTGCAACCCAATTTCAAGACTTTCTGAGGGACTTCATAGAAACCAAATATTCATATTGACCAAGAGTTCTTGTGGTGTGGGGATTATTAATTTAAATTACTTTAACTTAAACCACCCAAGTTTTTAAATGTACTTGGAGTGAATTAAAGTTCATAGTTGTATTTTAAATAATGTGCATTTATAATTAGTATTTTTACTTACATTGCCTGCAAGTTCACATTGCATTAAAACTGAGAAATTTGGAGCCTTTTAGCCATTTACAGCTAAATGCTGTTTACAGTTTGTATTTACTTCATTTTGGACAATAAGAGATAAATGAGTTCATTTTTTGGCTCACGTGCATTAAGCCATTTATTGTACTTGGATGACAAACTGCACACATAATGTTAAAACTCAGCTATAATCCTCATTTAAATGGAAGAAAATAATAATTTCTATAAATATTTAGTTTTGTATAATTTTTCACACTGTCCTTTTGTTGAATAATCCCTGATGTTTCACTCACTCCATTTCAGTGTTATTTTTAAGGGACTGTTCCAGAATATACTGAAAAACATGAAAAAGCTGTTGCTGACTTTAGCAGGTGTCAGATCAGGCAGTCAACTCTTAACCTTTCACCAAATTCTCATTTTTGACAACCCAAAGATCTCTGAAATATGAATAAAACCAAACCCATCATTAATAGTATTGCCTTTAATACTATTTAGTACAGGTTAATGTACTCTAAGAATTACTTCCCTATTCAGATTTTTCTCATCAATTCTGTAGTGTTCCCAGCCCGAAAAAACACCGAGTGCATTTGAAAAGTCTTTTTGAGGGTTTTGTTGGAAAGAGGGAAAATCTGGTTCAACATTTTACTGTTACTACACAAACCATCCAAATACCCCCTCCAAAATATTAATGCAAAGGACTGCTAATTTCAAGTCCCTGGTAATTGGTTTGTTTTGGTTTTTCTCCAATTACCTGGTGATTGAAATGTCTCACATTCAATTTTTTTCCAGTGGTTGCTCTGTCCCTTACGGGTGTAGCTGTCGAGAGAGAGCTAATTGGTAGAAGGAACGTTCTTGTTTCAGCAAAAGGCATTACCTTTCCCAGCCATTCGACCTGCGTAAGCATTTCATACACGTGCCAGAACCGGCTTCTCGTCTTTTGACTAATGGAGTGACCACAGGGGATCAGATTTGTGTTGGGTTAGAGGGTGAGGAACTAGCTCGCCCAGGCGAACTGAGAAAAACCTGGTTGCGCTGCTGGTCCTTTTCCGTCATCTGCCGTGTTTCATCCCAAGAGAACAATACACAGACTGCCACTGAGCTGTTAAAAACAGATTTATTACTGGCTCCCTGGCTTACGGATCCCTCCTAGAGCTTCTGCTTGTGGGTTACTGAGATTTTGCATGTGCTTGTAGTCAGGAGGAGAACCGAGCACAAGAAGGCATTTGAGTGTGGTTTTTACCATGTAATCTATGGCACCTTAAAACCTTTTGAGTCTATGGGGGGGGTCCTGTTCTGACCAAATCTTCTCCAGCACAAACAGTTTTTATAAAAAAACTTTATATTACCTGGAATAAGTGAGAAGTATTTCTAAGAAATATTTGTATTGCTGGATATGAATGTAGCAGAGACTGTGAAATGTAATTTTTTTAGGTGGGATCTTTAAATCTGCATGATTATATGATTATGTAATGTTTTCAGTTTAGAGGAATTTCATACAAAATATTAAAAAATGCAGTATTTTCATACTTTTCTCTTGTAACTGTTTCACAATAGAATTTGAGGTTTCAAAACCTACCTTGTACAGTTAGTTTCTAAATCCCCATGAAAAAAATGGAATATTTTTTGTCCAAGCACTTTGAAAAGCACCACCTTATTATCAAAGTACAGATGGCTTTGTACTTTGTAAATGTTCCTCTGTACATTGTTCCTCCATACATAAACAGACTTTTTTCCTTATTGGCAGGATGTAATCTAAATATAAGAGCATTTTTTTCAGCAGAGATCTGTAGAGCAACTCCTAATGGTATCTTTTCCTCGAGGCTGCTTGTTTACTCTAATATGTCTATCATTGGTGTCACCAGCAGTATTTTTCATTGTAAGGTCTTCGAGCCTGTCCTGTCTTTTGAGAATTCCCCAAGGATGCCCATAGGATAAAACTCAGTATCTGAATTCACCCCTTGGGCACACAAAATCTCAGGTATTGAATACTTACTGAGTCTTAATCGGGTGGCCTACTACATCAACAAGCAATTCCAGATAGTGTGGAGGCTTTTGCTGAAGAAATGGTCGAGGGGACAGTGAAGGGCAAAGCATGGTGTGATCGTGGTCACCGCTGAGACCCCTCTTCAAGAAAGGCATAGCAGTAGCCAGAATATCTTTCTGTTGTTAAACAAGCTTTGCTGGTTGGTTAACATGTTCCTGTCAGTCAAAGCTGGAGCTCCATCATCTGTTTTCTCTGGTAGCCATGGAAGCCCATCTAGCAGGTAGGTGAAGGAACAGGATGCTAACGGCAACAAAAAGTACATGCACCATTTTTTTGAGGTCACTCTTTTAGAATCGTTAATTGTATGTTTTTAAAAAAGCTGTATGTGGACAGAGTGTAACGCTTAGAATGGGAAATAACTAATATTGTGGCTAGAACACCCCAAGGTGCCTACCTGCTCAAGCTGGATGTGCAGTATGAGAACTAACAGTGCTGGGGACAGCGGGATTACTACGTACTATTTATTTGTTGACGTTGTACAACGTTTGTGATCATATGCTTACTAACCTTTTTAATTCTGGGCATCACTCTGTGTTGAAGAATACCTTTAAACTGTGTTTTACAGAATAGAGGTTATGAATTAAACCCCTCCAGAATTAACCCCTTATACGAACAGAGGATAGTTATGTTTCTGATCTCTTCACAATGTGGGTATAGTGATATCCAGTTTTCCCAGTTAAAAGAATCTCTTGGTGTCAGATATTCCAGATTGGTATTATTGCTAACGTAAAGCCTTCCCTTTGAGAATATATTCCAAAGTGTGAAAATAAAACGAGCTTTTACTTTTATATAAGAAGGGCAGGAAATATGCATAGTTTGATAGATTTTTTTTTTTTCCTAATAAGGTAAGTAGAGTCTTTTGTTTTAATTCCCCTGCTGTTGTTTTTAACCACAGAAATAGCTGAAAGGTTAAATCCAGCCTTCCCAGTACTTCCTAAGGAACTTCTTTGTAGTCTGAGTAAATTTGATAGCAGATCTTAATATATTAATGAAAGAATGAATGTGATCAATTTTATTTCTCAAACATGTCAGACATTGAAAAAATGATGATGATGACGACAAAGGCGGGCGCTTAGTCTGTTCCAAATGTCTTCCTCCTTTGGTTGCTCATCTGTTTCCTTGATGTGCTTTGCATAATATTATGACATCTACAGCAAACCAGTTACGCCAATATGAGGGGAAATTGGGTTTGAAGAAATTATTCATGTATTTCTTTCATAAGGAACATCAGCTTTTCTTCTCTTTCACGATTGTATGCTTACACTTTAATAAACAGATTAGCCTGTTGTGACAAGTGTTGGGATTTGTGACACTACTGTGACATGAAACCTGTCAAAAAACAAATGTCAGTTCTAAGCAAGGCATTGGAACAATTTTATACTTTTAAAAACTTTTATTATCAATCCATGTAGTTTACCTAAGCAGAGGATAGAATCTATTTCCGTGACACAGCAGATTAAATCCCATCTATTTAACCTCTCTGTGCCTGATAAAGAATGTGGTATTTGTCTTTTTTTGGTTTTTTTTTGTTTTTTTTTTTGTTTTTTTTTTTTTTGACTCTGGCACCTGTAAAATAGTTATACAGATATTCAGGTTAGCCAGTGTTGATGTTTTTTGCCATTAGCAAGCTTACCTAGTCTGTAAATGCAAATGGTTGTTACAGTTGCTAAAAGCGCTTTAGATTTTACCCATCAGGAAAGAGAAAAAACAGTAAAATACATATTAAAATCTACTTTTAAAAAAAAATCCTTGGTGGAAAAAATATAAGTGCTAAGCTTCTCAGTCTGGAACCATTTAGCACAGTCTGATCATTTATTGCTGCTATGTAATCACCGAGTATTTTAATGTTACTTGATCTAGATAACGGTAGTAACACCTATGCATTATAAATCCCAAAATGTGTGTAGAGAGCATGTCTGTATATAACGATGTCTATATCACTATAGATTTTTAACTTGAATTTTAAGAAGCATGCAGTGGCTGCAAACCTGTGTGGAAGCAATAGCACTTTAGTCGGGTGATTTGAAGGCATTGTGTAAATAGCGTTCAGAAACTGCCTCCATACCTGGGATTCATCTCACACCACAAGCCAAGCGCGATGCAGTGAAGGATCTTGAGCTTGTGCTCTGACATTACACTAAATCATGATTTTGGTAAAAGCTGTCCGAGTCTCATTGCTAAGCGTGATGCCTTGTTTTCTTTTTTTTACTCTGTTTCAGCTGAGACAATCCCAGTCGTACTGCACAGACACAGAATGCCTTCAGGAATGTGAGTAACTATCGGGATCAGGTAGTAAGTACACGGAAGTAAAATAAACAGCAGTAATTAAAATACAGCCTGACTGGTCTTTAAAACGCAGCAGTGGATTTAATGTTATAGGAACATATTACGTTGACTCAGACACTATAGTACTCAAATTGCTATCTGGGGGAGGTGATGTCTGAGAATCTGTGACGGAAGCATTGTAGGGAAGCAGCAATGGTGAGAAGGCTGGAGGTACCAGCATGACCACTGATTGGGCTCCATGCGTTACTGCATCTTACCATTAGCTTCCAAATAGGATGACGTCAATTTTTCCCTAAGGAGAAAATTTGGAGAGGACTTTATTCATCCTCCTTACAGCCATAGCAGCCTAACCAGTGAAGACTGGGTATTCAGCACAGACCCCCGCATGTTCACAGCTGGGGCTGAGTAAGATCCTGTGAACCCTCTTGCTCCACTGTGAGGGAGAGGAGGTTCTGCACCAGCTCTGCCAGATAAGTTGACGAACACCGTGACTGCATTTCTCTTTGAGTCGGGGGCTGTGTAGTTAATGAAGCAGAGTACTGATGTGTGCACTTCTTTGAAATCTGCTGTGAAATACATCCAAAAACCTCTCCCAAATGGTGAACATAACTAGGACAGTCAAACGTTACCAGTATCTGCAGGGAAGCGTAGCTGTGCAGAGGTTATGCAGTAATGTAAGCTTGCCCTGAGGCGCTGTGTTTACACTTTTCATGGTCTAGAGGGAACATTGCCAAATGCTTATAAATAAAAATGAAGTGGATCTGTTTTTTCTTTATTGCTTTACCAATTGAGCATATGAACTCACGCAATTAGCCTGCATCAGGACTACCGTAACGCTCGGAGGGAACGAGGAGCATCTCAGCAGTGTTCCTGGAAGTAAGAACTGCTGGTGCCTGTGTCTTCTATAGGTCTAGGAGCAGTGCAGCCAAGGTTTCCAGGATCTTGGGGAAACAGTGTGCCTTTATTCACTCTCATATTCCTCCCACTTCACTCCCCAGTAAAACCTGTTTAGAGATGAGCATCTAGCACACTTGCACTGTGCCAGTTCCAGTGTGAAACCGTCCCAGAATCATTGCTGTGTTGAGCTGAAAGGAAAAAGCTATGAGTTTTCCCAGATAACCTCTGAAAAAATAGTGGAGCACACATGTGCCATAACAGTGCTGCTGGCTTTACTCTTTCTTTTGGGGCTTTCCAAGTTCTTCTGTGTGTCTGTGTCTTCCAGCAGCCCTCCCCTCCCAAATGCACCAGTCCTAAGGCAGACTTTTTTGTCTCCCACACATTAGACTTCTATGTATGGTTTAAAAAAAAATAAATAAATTACAGGCGTGCAGGAGAGGGAAAGAGGCAGGTGACAGGGGACAGAATGTGTTCTGTATTAGACAGGCTCAGGCTGTACAACTTTCTGAACATTAGTCCTAGTCAAAACCACGTAGGTCATTCTTACTCAAGCCTTGGGACTCTTGGCTCCTCAATATTTATGAAGCTCTTAGGCTAAAGACTGTATAAATGAGTAAGTTCTGTTACATGTGGGCACAAAGCTTGTGGGGACAGCTTTCATGCTATCAAGCTATAGTACAGTGGGGATGTGAATGGTTTGCGGCAAATAGCTTTCCATCCTGAAAGAGATCCTTGCAATAACTGTCTGTGCAGATGCAAGCAATTTGGCAGCAATTGTTCCAAACCAGTGGTTTGTTTCAAAAACCAAAGCAAAAATTATAGAGCAAATCCTCTCCTATGTTATTATATTGCCTTAAATTTAGTTCCAGCAAAGGTACTTTTCTGCTGATGCAATGACACTGACTGCCTATTTGTCAGATTATTTTGTGATGCTTCTGTTGGCTTGGGCCAACATGAGCTCTGTAAGACTCCCGGGAGTCAAAGGCATAAACAAACAGATTGAGCCTAAAGAAGCTTCTAGAGACGTTTTCAGAGGCAGATTAAAACAAATCTGGGCCAGTCTTCTGTCCATCGCCTCATCCTATTCTGATGAGCTTATTTTTGAGGTGGGTTTTGTCTTCCCTAGGACCCACAACTCCATTTCCTGTTACTTGCTGACTTCAATTCTGTCTGTTAGGACCTCCATATGAAGAAGCCTGTTTCGCTCCCACCCGTTTGCTCATTCCCAGGATTTGGTCTTCCTTCTGGAAGCACAGCTGGGAACGTCGTCATACACAGATTCTTAAGTTGCAAGGTTGTGGAATAACTGATGAGATGTGTGTGGTTTTGTTTTGGGGAACATCAGGGATGTGGTTCAGCCAGTGTCACAGCAGCGTCATGTGCTGGGCTGTTGCTGCCAGCTGGAAATTCTCAGAAACACCCCTGCGCTGATTCTTCCTAAGCACACTTGGTTTTCTCAACCCTTGATTTCAGATCCTCTTTAGATTGCTGGAGCCAGATGAAAGCAGTAACACCAAGGCTCCCTCATTCGCATTTTTGTGTTATTAGCTCTAAATTGTTATTTACGGTTCTTGGCACCATTATATTGTAATGACTGCCCTGCAGAGAGTTTCCTGCCAGGTTCAGGACCAGTGCTTTTGGATTTGTACTCCTACATACAGGAGGATATGAGCACCACTTCAGAGAGCATTTGACGGCTGATCCTCTGCTGATTCTCTATCAGAATATCTGCTATGATGGTAAAGCATGTATCAGTGTCTGATGACTGTTCCCTCCGTTTCAGTGGGTGCCTTGGAGAAAAAAAAGCTGCAAGTTTTGAATGTGCAGCACATTTAATATTCTGTTGGGATTGTTTATGCTCAGCAAATCAGAAGTTCTAACAGTTTCCCTTGAAACGAGGAATAAGAGTGATAATTCTTTTCTGAATCCTTTTCTGAATTCTAATGCAAGTGGAGCAGGGAGGATTTCTCTCAAGTGTGTTGCAGTTGCAACATCAGTGGTTCATCCAGCCCAGGGAGGATCCACAGCTGGTGCTGAGCTGCTCTGATGGCTCATGGCCCTTCAGTCAGCCTTCTGTGTCAAAGGAAATGAGGGGCCACCGCCTGAGTTTTTTGCCTGTGTTCTAGCAATTCCCAGATGTTGTGACCTGGATTTACCACATTCATATTTTCAGTGCTATTCCCAGTGCTCTACTAGCTCGTCATATGGTCAGAGATGGCTGTCTCAAATGCTGTCTACTCTACTTCCAAATTTTTATGCATTTTCAAGTGAATGCGTATCTGTGATTCATCGGGAGTTGTACTCATCTAGGGGAGTCACAGCAGCCTAACCTAATGGCGTGAAATGTCTGCCAACTCTTCCCTCCCTTTTCTGGTAATTCCCTTCTCCCTTCCTCTGCTCAAGTCCTTTTTGGCTTTCTTCAGTTTTCTAATCCTTGCCTTTGAGAGTGTCAGATTGCAGGGATTATCTGCTAAAGGTCCCACAAACTCTTTGTATTCTTTGCTGATTCATCTGCAAGATACTTCCCTTCCTATGGTTTCCTGCCTTTCTTTCAGGCAAGGCTAAAAACACCCTGAAAAGAAGGGGCACAAGGCAGAGAGCATGCTTCTGCCTTCCCACATGCAGATGTTAAACAGTAAAAAGGTGAAGATCCAAAAGGAGGTATTTCTGCCATTGAGAGGGCAGTCAAAAAGCACCACATAGAATATAATTTTACAGTAAAAGAAATGCAATCTTTCCTCTTTTTCTTTAGAGTACAACCTTGATCTGAATGCAAAATAGCACTTTAAGAGGAGAATTAAATTCATGTAAGGAGTATTTAGCAAGGACATTTATTAATTTTATTTTTTTTTGTTCTTGAGTTTTCAGTTGCACAATCAGGAGGTAGTTGACCCTTACTGTTTAGAAATTATTTTTACCAAACTCATCATTTTGGTAGCTTTGACTGCCTTCAAGTAGAACATTAAATGAGATGGGAAACATCTATCACAGAAGGCTATTTTTTTCCCTTCCCATTTCTCTTTGAGAGGAGACTAGTTTCTGTGACCTAGGCTCTGTTTCCATAGCAAAAAAAAGAAGCCAAAGAATTGTATGTAGCATGTGGAGCAACAGATAGGATTCACCATAGTTATTAGCTTCCATGGGAGTTTATCCTGCAGTCCCCGACCAGCCCCTCATAAAGCTTTCTCCTGCACAGAGATAATTCAGCTATGATGTAAAATAAATTCCAGGTAACCAGAGGAGCAGAATTGGTTTAATTCAAGCCTGGAAGAACAGGTGTAATTCAGAAGTACATGGGATACATAGGTGTGGGGAGCCCAGGGGACCAGCTACTCTGAAAATAAAGGCTTTGGGCTGGATGCGGTATTGTGTGGAAAGGCAGGTTGGAGACTGTAAGTTTCGTGTCGTTCAGAGACACAGGGATATGTAGTGCTACATTCTGTACTAGTTGGTGTCTCCCAGGCACTGGAGATTAATAATTGGACCCATCAATCAAATTGGATGGCAGGGACATTCTTCTGCTAGGTCAGAACAGAACAATCTTCTAGCCACCTGGAAATGTTAAAAAATATGATCCACAGGTGCTCTGAATTCTGTAAGGAATCAAAAACCCACTTGCAAAAATATCAATTACAGGTAAAGCACTGTGGCTGTGAACTTAGAAAAATAAAGCTTTTTCTTCTGCCCATCAGCATAAATTTCATCCTGCTTGGTTTCAGCTTCACTCAACTGTCCTTTATCCATAAGCTGGTCTTGCCGGATTATTTTGTCATCTCAGTGCTGGAGGTCATTGTAGCAAAAGATTGCCATCTTCTACATATTATTGCTCCCCATAGCTGAAACAGCTTCTTGTCTGTTCTCTTGATTTGTGATGTAAAACTTTGAAAAGTGTGATTCACCTCAGCTATGTGAGATTTTGCTTATCCTCATGTCCATATGTTAGGAGATTAAAGTAACTGATTCTGAAATATCTCACAACCTTATTAGAGCACATGGTCAGCCGTGAGAGATGTGGGTTTAATGGTACTTGAAGAGTGTAAACAGAGTTGTGGCTGTCTGAGTGTCTGGCATGCTGTGAGGAGGTAGGACGGGCCAAGCTGTTGTCTTGCTTAACTTAGTTTAAAACATGTTTCAGCACATTTAGTTCCATCCAAACTGTATTACAGCACAGGCTGGAAAGAAATTGTGTCTTGCACGAATGCCTGTGGTTTCCCTCTGTCGTTCCTCCTGCTCCTTCCTTGACCTGTAGCGTGAGCTGACGTAGCAGCATTTACTTACCCCAGCTCTTGTTGAACCACGGACCCTGAGTGCTCTGTGGTTCAGCAAGAGCTTCAGAAAGGAGCCTGACCAGTCCCCGTGTCTCTGCTTTGTATGGGGAATCCAGCCTAACAGGTCATCTGAATTTTTGATGTTCTACTGAACATATGTGCCAAAGTAGGTACCTAAGACTGTCTTATGTGCTGCTGAAGGTAGTCTCAGGGTGGCTATTAATGTTGTTTGGGAGCTCCAGAATAAAGCAGTTGTTCTTTTCATGCCAAATTATAAGCTAGTTTAGTGGATTGCACATATAAAGGTCATCCAAGACTTAAAATATTGATATATCATGTTGATAATAATATTTTCCCTCAATACAATTGCAGGTCTAAAGTCTTACCTGCACAATTCCATATGCTTTCTGAATCAATTATATGTTAGAGTTTAATGAATTAGAGGCTTTAGCACTCCCATTTAATTTCTTGGCACTATACCTCCTCCTCATTTACAGCACCCTTTATTCACTCAGACCTCCAAAAGATTTGTCACTTGTAATTGTATATACTTGTAACCATAAAATTCCTCTACAGTAGTAACTTCTGGAGCTCTTCTCTTTCTGAAGGTTATTCATTATAGCTTTGTATTAATTGAAGAGCCATGTGAATACCATAGGTAACTAACTATACATTGGCTTACACTTCCACTGACAACATTAGTTACAATTTGATTATTTGAAATTATGATTCAGAGGAGAAAAGATTCTGTTTTCAAATATGCAGGTATTTGCAAGAGTTTCTTGATCCAAAAAGACTAACCAGCCGTCTCCAGTCTGAGGGGATTTTCTCAATTTTATTTCTCTGCTTTGATGTCTCAGCCATGTGTAAAATGTTCATATTGTATTCCCAGGCTTCACTTTTTCATGTATCTCCTCAGCAATTTTTCCTCTCCTGACAGATATGTTTTTCTTGATTCAGAAATACCAAATGACCTGGCTGATCAGTCATGGAGATCTGGCATATTGACACTGGCACTTCTTCAAACAAACTTTCAATAAGTAACTTACAGTAGATGACAAAGTTATAACCATTAGTTTGCTCCCTTCTTACCAGAATTAGCATGTTCCCCAGGCAGGGCCTAACAATGGAGTCTAAGCTTTCATCTCTTTAGCCTTATTCTTTTGTTTGAGGCAAAAAACAAACACCAGCATACAGATGGTGGGCTTTCCCATAGAAAAGTGTTTTGCATCAAGTTCGATTTCTTAAATACCAAGTTTGATTTGTTAAATACAAAGTGTGTGTTTATCATTTCCAGTTTGTTAGAAGTTAATGGGAACTAAAAATATTCGTAATTCTGAGAATTACAGTGAAATCTTATGAAATAGTTAGTGTTACACTGGTTTTTATCACATTTCTTATCCCTTTGAAAAGATAATCTAAGAATTACTTATCTCAAAGCCAAAAGGAAGGACTAATTAGAAAACTCAACTGAAAACTGTTTCAGGGTTTTGTGCTGAGACTTAACGCTGCATTTTTGTTTTCATTTTGGGGAAAGAACTCTGCTGTCACTCTGTGTTGTAACTTGAGTTTTCCTTGTTTGTAGTGCCAGGACCAAACCCCTCTGGTGACAATGGCATCAGCTTTGCCATGATAATGATGGCCTGGGTGGTGATTGCACTTGTCTTGTTCTTACTGAGACCCAGTAATCTGAGAGGATCCAACACCGCCGGAAAGCCAACCAGCCCACATAATGTAAGTGCCTCTTCAAGTGCCCTGCAGGGAGACTCTACAGTAGTTCCTGTGTATTTGGTTTTAATACAGGCTATCTTACAGTCATTTCTTTCATTACATTTTTCCCTGTATTTTCTCAGAACTCTATTAACAATGCAAATGAGTAAAACCAAAGTGCAAGTAGAATCGCGAAGGCCAACTGCGAGGCCTGCCATGGGATGGAGTCACTACAGGTGACCAAGAGCGGGTCATAATGTCTTTTGGTCACTGGCTGTCCCTAGCTAGACTTGCCTCCTGACGCCTTCTGTACAAGGGGAAAATCACAGCTTTTAGCAAAGTCAGTAGACAGAATTAGAGCATGAAATGAGGAAGGTCATTTTTGTCCTAGATGTGGGATCGTGGAAAAATCCCTATCGATGCAGGAAACAGTACTGTTCTTTGGTGCTCATGTACTCTGAATACTGAAAAAGATACTGAAAGATCTTAAAAGAAAGCATAATGTAATTCTTTTGAGTTCTTCTTTAATTGCTAAATCCTCTTACCTGAAGCGCTGTTTCTAATCCTCTAAGTAGTTTTGGGTTGTTTTTCTCCTCCTTCCTTCCCCTTAGGGACAAGAACCACCCGCCCCACCAGTGGACTAGAGTGTTCAGTATTGGAAAAATTCTGCAGCTAAGACCTTGCACGACCAAATGAACGAAGTGACCAGATTACTCCTAAACTCCATTCAATACTGTTTTCTCTTCTCATTTATATAAAGCAGAATTATCATTCAGCAGTTATCTTCATGAACTGCTTTTAGCAACTTCAATTTTAAGTTAATTTTTTGCTTTGTATGTTATTACAATTCCTAGTAGATTGTAATTTCAATAATGATAAGGCATTGCAGGGGTTTTTTGATTGTTACTGTTGCTGTGGACATTCCACTCAGTCTCTATCTGTTACAATGATCTTAATTTCTTTGCAGTGATTTTTTATATGCATTGAAAGAAAAAGAAAATCCCTGTGCATCTATAATAATGGAAGGTTACTGACCTTTCTTCAGATTAATCCACATTTTTTCTCCAGTATGCTTTTGAGAGTTATATTATGGTTGCAACTATTAGCTTAGTTATGTGGTGAAAAATTGAAATGATTTTATATTTGCCCTGGGTTCAGAGCAGCTTTTAGTCTGGTCTTTGGACCACTGATGTAGTTTTCAGGGTTGTTGGTAAAAGCACGGATTGTCCACTAGAATTATACTATGTGTGTGTGTGCGTGTGTGTGCGTGCCCGTACAAAGAAGTGAATGTGATGATTGCCACTGTCAAAGTTTTTAAATATATTGGGAACTTTACACAAGAGATTATACCACCAAAAAAGAAATTAATTTAGTCTTGCTCAATAATAAATTATCAATCTTATTTAATATGTTGTCCAAAAAATGTATTCCAAATCCAGATTTGTTTACTTACAGACTCCTATGAAAAGAGAAATTTAGTGAAAAGAACTTGGTAGAGTTTTCTGTCCTGGTATAAGTCTTTTAATAATCAATATCTTAAGTTTTTAGCCATGGTGCGATGTATGTTGGACAGGGTGAAATCACACCAAGAGGTTGCTGAAATTACCAGCTTTCAGTATACAACATATACTGGATATTCAGGTTTTTTCACCTGTATGTTATGAGCAATTCTTAACATTTCATCCTTGTCTACTGGTTGTAATTGTAGAGCAACAAACTTGCAGGTGACTAGATATGGCATGTCTTTTCCTTCTAATATTTGTGTGTGTGCGGTGTGTTCACGTGTGTGCGTATGTGTGGCTGTGCACGTACCTGTGCACATCTCCCATTGCAGCAAATGGGAATGACTTTTTTATGTACATTAATTTAAGAACATTTTAAAGATGTACAGAAAAGCAACACTGTATATTTTTCTTGATCAATTTGAAAAATTGATGAGAATAATGTAAAGAACATTTTTATGTTACCAACATGAAGCTTCTGTCCGTAAAGGTCAATAGAACAGACGTATGGGAATTCAAAGCCTTACTTTACAAACCTTTATTCTGTGAGGACTTAAATGATGGAGCTGAAGGGACTAGCTGTTAAGATGCATAAAGGTTTGTATTAACAGGCTCTAACAAAAATCTCACATTGGATCCCATGGTTGACAGACGCAGGGTTTTCCTCCTCAGGGTAAATGGTGGGCCAGCTAAGCCTCCTTGTAAAGGTACAGCATAGACCTGAAGAAAGGCTTCTGTAATTTGATGTAACTGCCCTTGGAATTTCTGTGGAATAGCGTGCTCCCCAAGCATAGGAACATGTGTAAAAAATTTAAAAAAAAAATTTAAAAAAATAATTAAGAAGATTGGGCCAGGTGCTCTCAGTGACATCAGTGCAGTGCCATGTGAAGTGATGGAGCTGCAGCAGAGAAACTGAGAGAATTTGTCCTATTATGTCTAAAGGTGTACAGGCCACAAACACTGTGTAAAGATGTCACTGGGACAAGTAATCTGACTGTGCTTGCTTTTGCCTTCCGTGTACATTTATGTTTGGGATACTGTGTTGAACAGGACAAGTAATACAGCATCGTTTTGTTGAACCAACACAAAAAAAAAGTATGTATAGTCTCCTGCAATGACCTTTTCTCCAAGAAATTTTGGCCAGACTTCTTCACTATTGAATTAAAAAGCCAACAGAGAGAGGCTTCATTTCAGCCAGAGCACCACTCCTCATGCCACTGGAAGTTGGTGAGATGTACAGCAGATGCTCCTCACTTGTGAGGATCAGTCTCGCTTTACTTAAATGTCCGTGGATGTGTTTTTAAAACTCCCCACGTGCACCCGCTCCCACAGTCTGAGCAAATGGACTTTGTGTTCAGAGTAATGCTGTGTTTTACATTTAAATGACCTGTTTTTGCTTGAAATTCCTCTAAGTAATTGTCCCAGTGATTTTATACATGTATGCTTTCCTCATGTAAATCGCTATTTTAAATTTTCTATGTCAAAGAAAAAAACATTGGAAATATTTTATTGTAAAATGTTTTACTAAAGAGCCAGGCCACTATCCCATGTCAAAATCTATGCCTTTGAAATTCAGATACTCTCTCCAAGATATAACCTTCAGATCACCACTCTTAATTAAAACAAATGTAACTAATTGTAGGACTGCATTTTGCCACTCTTAGTCGTGTTAAATAGTGCCTTACTCATCAAGTAGTTGCACTGAAGTTGGTGGGACTACTCTGAGATAATGTACTAGTAGCAGCTTTAGTAAGGGTGGCAGAAATCTGGCCTTTAGTCATGTTGTTTGTGATGAAATAATTATGTCATGGTTACAGATGTTTATGATAAATTTTGAGGAGAAATGTGGAAGAGATTAGTGGTATGTGAAGCTTCAGGACATGATTAATTCTGTAATGAGAGTTTTAAGCTTGGTTAGCAAGAGGTGGTAACTTGGAGAATGTGGAGGGAAGTTTACAGTTATACCTTAGCTTAGAACTTTGTTAAAACAATAGCATTTTTAGAGTCTGCTTAACACAATTATTATACTCTGAAATGAGAATCATATGTATTCATGTATTGTCTGCAGATCACTTAGCCTTGTAATGTTCATGATTGAAAAAGGAAGAGTGATGATGTGATGTACCTAACGTAAATTGGTGGTTTAAAATGTCTGAATTACGCCAAACAAAAAATCATCTGTGCCATTTGCGGTTTCCTAGTAATCTTCTACTGAGTACTTGGATTGGGATAAAGGGCTTGTACTATGCACTTTTTATTGACTTAACAAAATAAATAGCAATCATTAGTAATCTTTTGTCTTTGTCTCTTAGTCTTTATATGTAGTCTCTGTATAGGACTGCACCAACCTATCAATTTCTAAGGTAGTTTGAAATCATCTAAAAATAAGTCTCAGGAAAAATAGCATGTCATTTGTGCCAATTTTAAAATATACATTTTAACTTTTTAATGAACATTTGTCTTCCACATCTCAAGCAAGTCAGAACAAATTATAAGCAGTTTCCAAGGTTTAAGATAGTTTGATGACCAACACAGACGTGCCTGCCTTTGGCTCTTCAAAGTGATCGCGCAACCTTGGGAGTCAGAAATACTACAGTAAGGAAAGCAATGTCAGAGACCAATTATGTTACTTCATTTTATATCAAATCCTACTACTATGGGATTTGCAGTCTTTTTTCTAGTCCCAGTACTTAGCAGTGGTGGACCCAGAGCTGCTCTGAGGAAGGAAGACGCTCCAGCAGATCCGAGGCAGCGTGTAGAGGTAGTAGAGACCTGCTGCTTCCTCACTGTTCCCATGAGGTGCAGCACTCCTCTACCTCCAGCAGCAGAACATGAAATGCTGAGCACTGCTTCAGCAGCAGCTGAGATCCCATGTTGGGGATTCCTGTGTTAACCCAAGGAAAAAAGGGAAAATAGCAAGGGAGCATTAGGGTTTAAAAAAATATACGGCTATCCAGAGATAGTGCTAATAGGTACCACAGATTCAGAAGCAAAATCTTATTTTTAATAATAATAATAATAAATATTAATAATGATGGGTTTTGCATTTGAGTCAATTTAGAAACTGTATGACCTTAATCAGAGATCGTTAATGTCTGCTCATCAAGGTTCACCCTTTTACTTGAACATGAGGTTATAAAGAACCCCTAAAAGTAAGCTAAACTTCACTTTTAAGTACACTTCTTAAAGTATTCACCAAGGATGCACACACCTCTTAGGCAAAGTGATGCAGAAAGGAAGTTGCCACAAATTTAAGTTGACTAGGTTGAATGGACCTGCTCATGCAGGCCTGGCTGTTCAAGAGCAGCAGGTAAAGTGGAGAAGATTACTATGCCCCAAAGCCTGAAAAACCCCTGTGTCCTCTCTAGGATGCTTGGGAGAAATACATCAAATCATTGCAGCAAAACATTCCATGAAAAAATGAAGAGGGTTCTCTGCAAAAATGGACAGCTTACATTCTTTCCTCCTTCTACTCTGGTTTGGTACCAGCCAACGGTGCAATTCACTGCAAAGACATGGACCTTGGAGTGGGGGGCAGAAGTGGACTGTCCCAATGGTGAGCCACATCCCCACGTCTAAAACAGCAGAGCTCCACTGGCTTCCAGGGAATTAGACTGGACATCAGCTGAAGATCTATCTCTTTTCATATCAGGAGAATAACTGAACCTATGTTACTCGAACTTCTATCAAAATTATTGCCAACTCCCACAGCAGGCACGTTGTAGTTAAGTCTAATGACTAGAAGAATCTGGCTTCCACATTACCTTTTTAACATCTGCAGGTAAGAGCGTTGGTTGAAGAGGGTGTCTGAAAGAAATACATTTCGGTACGTGACAATAAATATTCATTCACCATATATAGACAGCTTTTTAAATGTTTCACTCTTCTTGCTTGCATGGAAAGTGATATTATAAAATATTTTATACAATGTTAATTGAAAATACAGCGGTAATTCCTAATCAAAGATCATAAGCAGCAAGTTTTAAAAGAAGTCTTGAATTTATGGGTTTTGTTATTACATCCTCCAAGCTACAAATGATGAAACAGAGGAATAACTTCTGTGACTGTAGTTTCCAGACTTACGCCTCTTAAAATTCCAGAATTTAAAATTCCAGAATTATCTTCTGATTCAAAAAGTACTCTTAAAATGTAACAGAAGATATTAGAGCCAATAAAAGCAGACCAACAAAAAAAGCCCCACCATTGTACAACATTCTGAAGTTCACATCATTGCTTTGATAGGAAAAGTAATTTTTAGAAAAGATCTAGGAGCCCACTTTAGAGCAGAACTTGTAGATTAAATGATAACTGATAAAATGAGTGTGATTGGCAAGAAAATGATTCACAAAAGCCCCTGCAAGGCTGGACACTACACCAAGCACTGTGTGCAACATGTCAAAATCTGCTTTGTTGTTGTGGTGATGGTGAGTAAAAATCCGGTTTTCCTCCGCTCTCCTAGCGATTTCACACAGCCTTGTTTTCCATCCTCAATTTCATATACATGAAATAGAAAATCCAGATAATCGTTTTTCCCACTTCATCAAATATTAGCTTGTAATTTGAATCACAAGTGCATCTTGTCTCTGACACCCCTTCTGGCTGTATGCTTCTTTCAGGGCCAGTATGTGGAGGGAGGAGATTAAGCTAAATTTGCTTTGAGCTACGCTAACAGTGGATCAAGTCTTCACCTTATTTTACATCAAGAACCGTTAAGGCAATGGGACAACTCAGCTGAGTAAAACCCTTCAAACAAGTCATGCTACAAAGATGATTTCTCTCCAATGGGGCTGTGGTGACAAGCAGTGCCTTATCTGGCTGTTCTTACTTCCATTGCATCAGTTCTGGCATTTAAGGCTTCCTTATTGTTTTATTGAAATGGCTGTTCCACCTGAAACAGCTCTCCTGGCAGCAGATGCAGCATGCTCCACGCTCAGCAAAGCAAAGCTGAAGGAACAGCTTTGATGCCTGGTGTAATGTGTGTGGTTTCCAGCATATCAGAGGAGAGGAGAAAGGAGAAGGAGAAAGGGAAAGGAGAAGGGAAAAAAAAAGGTTAAAAACAAAAAAAAAGGTATTTACTAAACAATAGATAAGGCCATCAAATGTAATCATGCCTAGGGGAGAGAGAGAATAATTTCTGTGTATACTGAGAGATTTAAATAATCTAATTAGAGGAAGGTCATACACTGGAAGACAAAACGTTGTTGTGCAGGAACTAAAAGAAGAGGGTTTGAGAGGACATTCTCATGAGAGTTTTCAGGGTGGCCTTCCTCTGATTTTTAACGGGTGATTTAATCATGCATGGCTTTGGGTTTCTATTTATATTGCAATATTGTTCACGAGTCCAGCTGAAACTATTGCCTAGATGTTCTGGGCCCTACACAAATAAACACTTTGTCTCTGACCAGAAACTCACTGCATTTTGAGACAGATTTTATCAAAAAAAATTTGTGCTTTGGGGTGCTGGTTGTCACTAACAAAAATATCGTATTGGATTAATCCTAAATCCGGGCACACTGTCAGGTGAAACACCAAAGTCAAAGTTCTGTTGAGCTGGAGAGGTGGAGGTGAGGAGAAGGCGTGAGGAGGGACATGCCAGGCAGAAAACGTCTCTCGTAAGAACTTGTAACTGTGGGTCTGCGCAGTTAACTGTTATGGTTGGCTCTGAGCACACGTAGGAGCTCAGGCACTCAGCTGCCTGTGTCCAAAACTGATGTGTGGCTTGCTTTGTGCAGCTGTTGGAGCCTTTTCCAGAGGAACACGCATGCCTAGTCCCACACATCCCTGCATAATCTCTTTAGCTGCGTCTCCTTCCTTCCTCTTAGCCTTGTAAAATACAAAGCACGGATTCAAAGACTGATCCAACTGGTCTGCAGGCCAGCCTTCTGGGCACTTTTGTGCCTCAGCCTGGGACTGTTGCCCAGTAGCTCAGATTTCCCCGTTACACAGGGAGTTGTCTCCTGGTTGTGCCGTGTCGAAAGTTAAAGAAAGGCTTGATAGGCAATGGTGGTTGTTAAATCTGTGTCAGATGTCAGTCTCACAAACTGATTACATAAACACAGCTGCCTTTAGTTAATGATCAGCTAAATCTGCTGAGGAATTAGTCTGATATTAAACACTCCCTAGACAAGAGAAAATAAATATCTTTCATATCCAGGGTTATTTGCTGGCTTGTCCTCTCACCTCCAACATCAGGATGCTGGCCAGGAGATTATGCTATCTTGCACTCACTCGCCCTTTCTTCTCTTCCCTTCCCCTGTCCCCCAAGTCCTTCATAAATCACAGTTTCTCTTTTGCACAATGTGACAGCTCCTACAGGAGAGGTGAAGAGTGCCCCATCCACCCACCTTTGGCATTGGGATCGCCTTTCACTCGGTGGTTTCTGGAAAGGCAGAGATAAGGCCTTGAGCCCTCTCCCTTTTTTCCCCACACAGAGAAGAGAACACGGGATCCGATCTCACGCTGGTCTGTGCTCTAGCCATTGAGCTGTTTTATTAAAAAGTCATTATGACTTTCCTTGCCCAAGCTTTTTCAATGAAGCAGCCTTACATCTTTGGCTGTGTGCTGCTTGATCCTGCTGGTGTTAGCCTTTGCACATCAAGTTCAGGTCTATGAGAGTGTATTGCAAAGGGATTGCTTATTTTCAGGATCAGAACAGGTTCAGATGTGAGGCAGGCAACTGAAATTCTCAGGCCAGATTAGACCAAGGCAGAAGATGTACCCTTAGGTATCTAAAGAAATGTATTATCAAAACTTGAGTATGTTTTAATTTTATATACCTTTCTTGGACATGGATGCCTCCACAAATTACAGTTAAAGCTGTTCAATATCAGGGTCTGAAAAAATGATGTCCTAGCAGGGTGTGTACATGAGCAGTGTTCTCAGAAGTATCAATTACTTACAGGTAAATTATTATGCCAACAACAATCTTTAAAACATAAAATTCTGGATGGATGGAATCCCAGCTCTCCCAATTTCATTCTAAAGTAACACACATAGGAATGTACCTGAAAAAAAAACCCAACCAAAACCAACCAAACACAAAAAACCCAGAAAACACCACCCAGTAACTCAGAATTTATTCAGTAGCAAGAGGGGCAACACAAGCTCCCTGCCTTTGCCATTGCAGTGAGTTTGAGCCCTGCATTCTCCCCTGCCAGCACTGCCCTCACCACCAGAGCATAGGGTATAAGGTAACAACAGCAGCCCTTGTCATCCTTTCTGGGGAAGCTGTGCAGTTCTGCAGAAGAGAATTCAAGATGAACATCCCAGGTGTGTGTGTGGGGGGGTGGTGACAGTGTAATGCTGTGCAATTGCCTGCTCTGAGGACTGTTCAGATGCCCGAAACAGTTCTAAAATCATAGACTACAACCCAGAACTTTCTGCTCCCAGGAAAGGGCCATAATTACCAAACATGAAATCTATTCCTTCTTCTTTCTCCTCGGCAAACTCAGCATAGTTTCAGGTGGAGAATTAGATCCCCATGTTTCTTTATAACCCACTGGATCACAACACTCTCCTGAGATCCAGATGAACATCCACAGCCAAGGGAGGCTCTGAGGCTCCTGCCCTTATTCTTAGCAAATGCAGCAACTAGGAGGTAGTAGCTGTCTGTAATGAACTACTGACTACCCATACATACAGCAACGTGCAGGGGAAGCTCCTTCTCACAAACATGGCCTTAGACACAGTGACCACCCCTGCGCTTAGAAAATCCTTTCCTTGTTTGTCGGACATAACACTAAGCACACCTACCATACCAGCACCCTGTGGGGACCATGCAAAGGATCCGAAGGCCTTGCCAAGAGAGTAACAGGCACGTACAGAGCAACCAGATGAAGCTCCTTGTGGTATAAACGTGTTTATGGCTAAGCTGAGACTCAAGGAGATTTTGAAAGGTGGTTTTGAAGATGACAGTATAGATAAGACTGCCTCAGTAGTGAGAGCTCAGCGAGCTTCTGTTTACTTCCCTGGAAGAAAAGGGATGTGTTCAAAATTGAGACATCTGTGCAAATGAGCCATGAGACAAGGCATTACTTGTTTTCATTTCAGGATAGACACGGTGAACCCTGCACCTTTGCCAGGCAGTTCTTTGCTAACCACACCGACTCCACCAGGAGCCCGCACCAAGGTCACAAACCTCAGTGGGCTCTGTCAGTACAAACACACACATTTTACAGGACAATTTCTAACGGACCAGTGAGTTATAGTGTGTACTCCCTGTCAGCACGGACTCTTCTAGGTAGAGATAAGATCCTCCACAGTAAAATAGTAATAGAGTAAAGCATAAAAGAAACAATTATTCCAATTTCTTTTTTACATACTTGGAACACCCATAGGCAAAACCACCATATACGAAGAAGGTAATACTTTATTTGCATCGTTAACAAGGACATACAGATATCATCCACCTAACTTGGCAACGTTCGGCATAGAAATAGTAATCTGTTAAAAGCATAAATGACTGCATTATTGCAGATGCAGCAAAACAACCCTGCAGCTTCTAGGAGGTGGAACGTGAAGGTGTATGCAATGGAGAAAAGGGGCAGATTCCTCAGTCTTTCTGCCCCCCAGTTCAGACATAGTATACCAATAACACATCACATCTACACAAAAGGCAAGGGTAGTATCTGAGAGCTTTAACACAACTGGGCAAGAGATCCCAGGGCAGCACCAAGGTCACAAGGGTGAGAGAATGCACCCTTGTTATTTCCTTGCTCTGGCAAGGTTTGCCGTCTGGACTTCAAATGCTGTATTTCACCATTACCTATCCGCCTTTCTGTTCACCTGTCTTTGCTGAGACAGCGCTGGACTTATGGCAGAGAGAACAAATGTTGAGATCAGTGTTTCACCGTTGGCACAGCTGAGGGAGCAAAAATTACTCACACGCATATTCAACCACCGAAAAGTTACTTCTTTTATAAAAACACCCTGAGGCGGGAGAAAAGGGGACAGGTCACTCCCTTACCCCACCGGCGGTGGCTGAATTTCCCTGGCAGCCCAGCCCTGACACCGGGGTGGGGGGCGACAGGAAACCAGCAGCGGTGGTGGCAGGCCCGGAGGAGCAAGGGTAATGAAGGAAAAAAATCCAAATCGTGTCACGGTCCCGCCGGGGGCGGCAAGCACCCCCGAAAGGAGCCGCTCTCCCTCCCTCAGGGCTGGGGGAAGAAGCCACAGCGGCGGAGCCCGAGGACCGCCCTAGCGCTAAATGCAGGCCCAGGTTAGGCCGCGGAGGCGCCATCCGGGCCCGGCGGCCCTGCGGCCCCTCAGCCACCCCTGCGCTGCTGGGGCCGGGCCGGGCCGGGCCTGCGCGGCCGGCGGTGGCGGCGCCTGAGGTGTCCCTCACCCATTCGCCGGCGGGGCGGGGAGGCGGTAGGGCGGGCGGGCTCCGCGCTGGCCTCCGCCCCCCGGGGGAAGGGAGGAGCCGGGGCCGGCCTCGCTCGGCGTCCCCGGGATGAAACAATCGCCTCAGCCCCGCGGCGGCCCTTTAAATAGCAGCACCCGCTACCGCCTTGCTTGTAGCGGAGCGTTGCCTTAAGCCTGCCGAGCATCCTCTCCTCCAGCTCCATCTGTGGCGGCGGGGCGGGACCGCGCCTCACCTTTAGTAAGTCTCTGGGACTGCGGCTTCTGTGCCGGCTGCGGGTTCCACTGCTGCTTTCCCTGGGGGCTCCCCAGGTGGTGGCGGCGGCCTTTCCCGCCTCCATTCAGAGCGCGGGGCCGGGTTGCGGCTGGGGAGCCGCTCTCCGTCGCTCCTGCGGATGGAGCCCGTAAGGGTCGGCCCTGGAGAGGTGGGGAGCGGGTCGGCTGCTGGGCCGTTCCCACCACCAGGGAGGAGGAGGTGGCAGTGGGGGTCGTGGCCTCCACACCATCTCGGCCGAGGGGCTCCGGAGAGATGGCGGGGGCCGGGCCAGGCCTGGGGGTCGCGGCCTGGCGGGCTCTGCCGACAGTGGGGGATGTGGCCGCCCCGCCCCCGGGGTGTGCGGCGCCTGCGGTAGCGGTCTCAGCTCCTGCCGGGGGCTGTCGTGGCATCGGCAGCCCCTCGGGCGGAGGGGGTGGCGTTTACGCTGGCAGGCTTCAAAGCCGCCACAGAAAACGCTTCCTCTGTGGTCTGTGTGTATTTGCTGGCGCCCCTGGAGCGCGGCGGGCTCCAAAGCCTTCCTGGGCAGGAGAGCAGTTACAGCTCATTCCAAGAGATCAGCTATAAAAAAAATAAATCTGTCTCTTTATGTGACAGCGCAATAAAAATTCCCTTTGTTTTCCTTAAATTGTTGGCCAGTGTTTTCATTTGTAACTCTTGGTTCTCCTTTTTTTTTTTTTTTTTCCCTCCTCTTAGTAGAGCAACCATGTTTGAAATTAAGAAGATCTGCTGCATCGGTGCTGGTTATGTCGGTGGGCCAACCTGTAGTGTTATTGCACAGATGTGTCCCAACATCAAAGTTACTGTTGTGGATGTCAACGAGGCCAGGATCAATGCCTGGAATTCAGATACGCTCCCAATCTATGAGGTAAATGTCTCACTGTTGTCTCTTCTTCCAACCGGTGTTGTTTGCTTCCCTCCCACTGCATGGCATTTCCACATGGCCCACTTCTGAAGCTTAATAAGTACAGTGATGCCCTTCAGAAAGAGTATTCTGGGACAGCTGCTTGTCACTACTGCTCATTAAACCAGATTTTTGAAATTACCTGCCTGTAGCAGACTTAAGAGTTTTTAAGGATTATATGTGATCAGCTAAAGGGAAAATTTAATGTATATATGTATATATAGTGAATTGTGCTGAATCGTGCTTTCTTTTGGGACCCATTTTAATAATAACATAGTCTTTTTATTCAGTTATAGATATTATCTGCTGTGTTGTAGTATCATATGCATGTATAATACTGGGTAGTAAGCTTTATTCCCATTCTGAATACTGCCAAAATCAATCTGTGGTAGTTACTTTAACCATGTTGTAATATGTGGATAGTCATGTTCCTGATTCACTTGTACCATAAAGTTCTAATCTGGCCTGGGAAGACTAGGCTGGATAAAAATTTGTTTTTAAATGTATCACACTGTCACTCCTTCATTACAAAATGACTTTAATTTGAAAATATATAAAGCATTTCTCTATTTTGCTTCTCTTAGCACTTGTTATTTTTCACCCTTAAAGACAAGGTCTCTTTTCAATGTATCTCATGAAAGAGTGAAGGAAAGTTTTGTTTTTATAGGCTTGTGTTCTTTTCTTTAATGGAAGTGAAAATTTATCTTTACTCGGCTCCCAAAGACAAGTCATGTTGCCTAGTACTGACAGTTACCCTTTTGCTATAAGGAGTCTTCTGATATCTGGTCTGAGCTGTGTGAGAAGATCATGAAGGCAAATACTTTGTTTTCTATAAGCAGACTGAATGAGTTAAAATAGTCTTGGCATGGTTTAGTTTTTTGGTTTTGGATTTTTTTGGAAGGTTTTTTTGGTGTATGGTTTTCTTTATTTTTTTTTTTTATTAAACCCACTCCAAACTCACAACATCTGTTCCTTGGAATGGAGTCGTTTACTTACAAAGAATGTACGAAAACTGCCAAGAATTAGTTCAGACAGTTATAAAATTGAGTTGTTGTGCAGTGAGAGGGTTTTGTATTTTTTGGTTTGGTTTTTTAGTGTCCAGTGTCAGAAATTGTCTAGCAGGCTGCCTTTTTGATTGCATTCCAATAAGACCTCAGTTGGAACATTTTATGGGTTGTAACATGTTTTGTTCTACCTTCACTGACCTTTGTTTTCCTTTTAAGTAGGTATTTGGTATAAAGTGAGACAGTAAAAATGTCTTGCATAAGAGGTTCTGCTTTGTTTTATTCTCTCCCCTTGGTGAACCTTTACCTTTCTGGCACTTAATCAAATACTGCATGTCATGATAGGCGTCTCAAGTTGGAGACCTGATTGCCAGGTTACAGTGTATGCTTTTACTTTTGGTTTTTAAAAAATAAAGTATTCTTTTATCTATAACAACTAACTGTTTAGTTAAATAATTCTGTAGACCATTCTAATACAGAGGACTGCTCATGTACACATGACCTCCTGCTCCTCTTGTCTGAGTGGGGGTGTTAAAAGGCGGGAAGGTGTTCTGGCATAGTATCTGTCTCTGGGGGGGGAGGAAATCTCATCAAATTGTGACAGTGATTCTTCCATGGTGCAGGTGTGGTTCCATAATTAAGTTTAATCTGACCCAAACATGAGTCATTGTCAAAAGGAGTGGTCTTTCTCTCCTGTGTTTCTCCACTGCCTTTCTTTCACTGGATCCGGGCTTGCTAATTTGGTGGAGGGCTTCTTTATGGTTGGGATTGGTTTTGGTGATGAATCAGTTTTGGATTTGACATAGGGGAGATCATGGAATGTGCAGCTGAGGGAAGAGGTGGTCCCAACTCTCCTTCTTTGTTTCCAGCCTGGGGAGTATTGTAAGACTTTACTTCTTGAATCTACTTTACATCACTCTACAGGTATTTCTTTAACTGTTGCTCACAGTAACAGAATTGAGCACGGGGATAACTAAAGCCTAAAATCTGGTTGTGCAAATAACAATTCAGTGTGGCTGAAAGACTGAAAACAGCATTTTGAGTGTGTTGAATAAGAAAGGGCTTTTTCTTTTTTTTTACTATGTAAATCTACAGAAGCCTTACTTTATGTCTGGCAGTCTGAAAACATACCACACTGAGGAAAAAGAACTTTTTGTATCTGACATAAGTTGTTTGTTTGGGCATGCAGTTTACTGTTCTTATAACTACATTAACCTTAACTGCCTTTCATTCTGCTTTTTTGGGTTTTTTTTCAGCCGGGATTAAAAGAAGTGGTAGAGTCCTGTCGAGGAAGAAACCTCTTCTTTTCCACCAGTATTGATGATGCCATTAGAGAAGCTGATCTTGTATTTATTTCTGTAAGTTTAGGGGGAGAAGGTGGTTGTATGTGTTTGTTTCTTTTTCTTTTTTTTTCTTATTGAATTATTGTATTGCTCTCATGTTAGGCCTCTGTTGTGCCATATAGATTCAGTTAGCTATGTCATATCACTGTGTTGCAACTTTCTCCTTGTCTTTCTATGTACTGTGGGGAAAAATGTTAAGTAAGATTACTTTATTTTTGTCTTTTCCTTATAGCCAATAGAACATCTGACAAACAAACAGGCTCTAAATCAAAAGTTATAGTGTTAATGTTTAGCTTGGTTAGATGTGTGAGGTCTTAAAGCAGAACATAGTGCAGATCTGTAGTTGCAGTGCACTACTGAAATCCATGAGTTTTCAATAATAATATAGTTCCTAGATAAGGAGGCAAAATCATATACTGATTATTGGGTTACAAAGATGAGTTATCTTTTAGAAGCATTATTAAAAAGGTGCATTAATGGAAGAGAGGCTGGCTTTAATGTTTTCTAGCTTTAATATTTCTAAGATGTTGAGACCACTAGGAAGGGGATCCAGTCAAACAAACAGTGTAGCCTTTTGTAATCTAGAAGGCTGTTACTAATGCAGAATCCAAAATAATTGATTGCTATTCATCTTGGTAGGCCACAGCTCAGTTATTTTTGTTACTTATGTCCTTTCCTTGAGAGCTCCTCTTTGTTAGGGCACCTCAGTACATTCTCTCTTTCTGACAGTATTTTTCTCCATTCATGAAGTCTAAAATGAATGTTACTTGCCTGGATGACTGCCCTTTAATGCAGGCCATATATTGCCACCTGTCCTTGGCTTAAAACATGCTGTTGTGTTTTACATATTGTTGCCATTTCTTTTTTCAGCTTGTAATGAAAAGGACCCTCTGTCTTAATCTAAATGATGTGTTTTCTCCTCATGTGGCCTTTTCTGTGTGATTCAGTTTAGCAATTTTCAGCAGCTCTACACTTGGGTTTCACTGCAAAGTGGGTTTAAATAGTAACCACATTACTAGCTGTGAGATTCTCATAATGTGAGCTTTTGCACTCCTAGTGTGGGATGGGGAAAAAAAGGTGGCTGGCTGTAATCATGAAGAAATTACTGGTGTTCCCAGAATAAGGACTAAGTTTCGTCGAAGCATGCAGAGCTGCTATGAATTGCTCTTGTTTAAATTGTATTTGAATAAGGGCCAATAAGCTTTCTTTAGAAGACAAAGTGGGTAATTGAGAAAGCTAATAGCTGCTCATCTGTTCTGGTGACTAGAGTAATTCTGGGGTAGGAGCAAGCTGGAATCTGGAAAAGAAAATATCTGTCATTCTTAAGAATTTCACCTTTTTGGTAGCTCTTGTGTCGAGACTTGTAACACTTCAACCTCTGCGTATTTGTAACTAGGTTAACACTCCAACAAAGACCTATGGCATGGGAAAAGGCCGAGCAGCTGATCTGAAATACATTGAAGCTTGCGCTAGGCGAATTGTACAGAACTCAAATGGCTATAAAATTGTCACTGAGAAAAGCACAGTTCCAGTACGTGCTGCAGAGAGCATTCGTCGGATATTTGATGCAAATACTAAGCCTAATTTGGATTTGCAGGTAAGCATAAGCTTTGAGTTGTGTATTTAAAAGCTGGTTGTTGCTTTTGGCTCTTGTCTGTTGTTCTTTATTTCTGTGTCTGTAGGTGCTGTCTAATCCAGAGTTCCTCGCAGAAGGAACAGCCATCAAGGACCTGAAGAACCCAGACAGAGTGCTCATTGGTGGAGATGACTCTCCAGAGGGACAGAAAGCTGTCCGTGCTCTTTGTGCTGTTTATGAGCACTGGGTGCCCAAAGAAAAAATCCTCACAACCAATACCTGGTCATCAGAACTTTCTAAGCTGGTCAGTGTTACTCACTGCTGTTGTCTGCACTGAGCAAAGGGCGTAAGCGAGACAGAGCTCAGAAACAGAATTTCACGGACAGTGAATGATGCAGCTAGGACAGACAGATGAGGCTGGGAGGACCCAGAGTATATGTCAAAGGGTATTAATCATTTCCTGTTATCTCACTTGGGCTAATAGATGGTATCAGCTTTCCACAATATCCTTTTCTCACTTTTATTGCTGTGTTATTTATTACAAAGAGTAGCTTTGTAAGCATTAGCTGACACTTATGTATGAAAGCAGTGATGTTGTCATTTTGTATCTCCACAGAGTTACATAGCTACTAAAGTAATCCTTCCAGTAGTAACTCCCTTTGGTCTGTGGGCATCTTGGTTTCTGAAAGAATCTACTTATTTTTATTATGTTTGGGGTTTTTATTTGCAGGCAGCTAATGCTTTCCTTGCCCAAAGAATCAGCAGCATCAACTCGATCAGTGCTCTGTGTGAAGCTACAGGAGCAGATGTGGAAGAAGTAGCAAGAGCTATTGGAACAGACCAAAGAATTGGAAATAAGTTTCTCAAAGCCAGTGTTGGTAAATGAAAAATCCTTTTTTTTTTAAATTTATTTGATTCTGGGCTTCTGTTTAGTACTGCAGTGGGTCTTCTACAGCGTGAGTGTGTAAGAAATGTTACTCTAGAGTACTCGCATAAATCAGTTTTTCTGGTAAAACATCTAGGACTGAGATTGCTCTAGACCCTGGCAATCTGAAACCTGAGATTTCAGAGTGCATGATTTAGCCTATCCTGCCTGGGACACTGGAAAGAAAAGTTGCAACTTTAATTTTCTGAAGTGTGACTAATGATAGTGCTCTGCAAGTTGTCTTCTTAACTGTAACTGCTGCAATTCTGTTCAGGAGTTGCTGTCAGTGTCCTGAGGAAGGGGTTGCCTCTAGGTCAGAATGTGTGATGGCAACTTCTAATTTGTAGGATGAATTCAATTGTTAAGATTTACTAGAGGGTAAGATGTGATAGTGGTAATCAGTACAACAAACTTTCAAATTTATGGAACAAGACTAAAACCTCTCTATATGGCTACAGTCTTCATGCTAGGAATAGAAAGTGTAACTTCAAAAAAAAAAAAAAATGTATTAAATATAAGCTCTCCTAGAGTCTATGCGAGAGCGAAAAGCAGATAGCAAATACGTTGCCAAAATTCCTATTAGGTTTTTGTAATTCCTTCGGCAGTGTCTTGCTTCTGGGATCCTGAGCAAAGTTCTAGAGGCCAAGGATCCCTTCGTTAATTATTTCAGTTCTCCCTTACTCAGCTGTGGTGATCTTTGGTTCTTGGCAATTAGGTTATCCATTTGGGGGTGGAGGAGGAGAGAACCTAATCTTAACATACTTGTTATGAGAAGTATTCATCTAAACCTCTAGGTGGGGGGAGAGCAAACCCAGGACCTTGTCCACTCAATTATAATATAGCCCCTAGGGTTTTGGTTTGTATGTTTGCTTTTCTTTTCCTTTCTTTTTTTTTTTTTTTTTTTTTTTTTTTTTTTAATTTCATTTTCTCCTTCAGGGTTTGGAGGTAGCTGCTTTCAGAAGGATGTCTTGAATTTAGTGTACCTCTGTGAGGCACTGAACTTACCTGAAGTAGCCCGCTACTGGCAACAGGTACAATTTGCTCTTCACTAATTATTTTGAAAGGCTCCTGTTTCTTCAGTGTTAAGCTTTTGGGTACTGAGCTTTTGAGTGTTGCCCCTATACAATCCGTGTTTCAGCTTTTAAGGAGCAGATACCATAACACTTTATATTTTAGGGCCCAGTTAATGTTAGGAATGGTTGGGAAGATGTGGATGCTCTCAGGCCTAGCACCAATGCAGCAGTACCAGGCTGCTCAGCCTGTACTAGCAAGTGTTTCCCTACTAACCAGTGAAAGCACCTCACCCCTCTTCCCAGTCCTGACTGAGGAAGCAACTTTGATGTATGTGATGTGATCAAAAGAACAGTATTATTGTCCTCATCTAGGCTGTGATGATCAAGTACGAGGCTGCCTAGCAGATTCCCCCAGAATACCAAGTGCTCGATTTGTCCCCCTTAGGAGCAACTTTCCCTTTCTCTAGTCTCCCTTTTGGCTAGCCTTTTTTTTCCCATCGCTTTTATTCATCCCAGTCTGCTGCCAAATAAACAGCCTACCTACAATTGCTTTTCATCATTGGTCAGTTGTGCCACATCCATACTGAAGTTTGGAACTTCCTTTACCGTTGCCTAGGTGGCTGTGGCCATGTGGGACATGTTGATGGGGCTGTCTAGGCTCTACTGGCTTTGTGAAGTTCTGTTCTCCAAAAGGCCACTAATATTCCCTTCCAATTATCTGAAGCTTGGCTGGATCTCACAGCTCCTTCAGAACTGCTTGTAAAACTCGGTCATCCTTCATAGTGCTACCTGTGACTTTTGTCAGCTTTTTACATTATCCGGTGATGTCCAGTGGCTTTCTACATCCTGTTCAGACAGTACAGCCTCCAGCCAGGGGCTAGACAGCGGCCTAGTTACTTACTTGCAACTGTAACTCAGTTGCTTAGCACAAGGAAGACATGGGGTTTATGCTGCCTGCCTCTGAGGAAGTTCAGATTGACATCTTCCTTAAAAAGTGCACTTTGCTAGGATAGTCTAGTCCATGGTGGAGAGGCTTGCAATCACATCAGTGAAGCTGAGACTAACGACTGCGTGAACCTTTTGGGAGCACCCAGGAGAGGATTGGTTCAGTGCAGGGCTTGGCTGCATTGGCATAGAAGGAAGGAGGAGGAGCCCTAGGTTCTGACACTTGCTTCAGGAACTACTGCTTTTACTCAGTATTAAGATGTAAGCAGGCAACAGGTGATCCCTGGAGCTGCAGGAACTAACTGTGCTTCCTCAGCAATAATCTGATGAATGAAGAAAAATTATTACTGTCTTGAAAGAGACAAGTTGGTTTGGCTTTATCCTTTGAGATCACAAGGGTCCTTCTCCAAATGCAACTTACTTGGTATCTTGGCAACCCAAAGGCATAGGAGCATTTAAGCTTTGCTCTGTGTGTGTGTGTTGCTTTTGTTTAACAAAAGCCTAAAAGGTTGCATTGTTCACTTAAACAAGCTTTTAATGCTTTTACTCTCTCTTATTCTAAGAGCAACTCTTTACAGTGTTTCTATGTGGCTTATTAAGCTGTGGACAAATCGGATAGAAGAGGTGCTGTAGAGTTAGGATAAAGTAAATGGGGCTGTGTTCATGCGGTGCAACCCCTTACCTGCCCCTCCTGCTTCCTCACTGTCATCTTGCAGAGGTCTGTCTACCCCAGCCCGCACTGCTCAGGTCATGTAATGCACATACACGTGTACCTGTATCAGCAACTGTGTGAACCCCTTCCCTGTGGCCCAAGCACTGCACTGTCAACAGCTCACCCCAGTGTGTGCACGTGGAAGACATCAGACTGGTCTCTCGGGGTGCACATTCTGGAGGATATGCTAATCAGAGCGGCCCCAGACTAAACCTAACTCTTATTTTCTTTGGCATGTAGACAGGACAGAGTTCTCTAATTCTGAAGTCTTCATTAATTGAAAATATACCTGCAGAAAGAAATATGTCTTCTCTTACCTGGTCAACCATTACCTTTGTTCGCCATCACCACCCTGTTGAATTGCAAAAATGCCCCTGCTTTTATTTCTTTTCCCCTGCTTCACTAAAATCCTTCTACTGTGTAGTTTATACCTTATGTTTCATAGGCTGCTGCTGTTAATTTTTGTTTTGGGTTGAAAGCCTCAAAACAGAGGGAAATATAGTTCTTTTCCAGTCCACATTGAACACTGGGGTGGCAGAACCTACCTTTCCTGTTCTTGTAGTGATTTATCTAGTGCCCTGTGTGTGTGTGAAGGGCTGGAGATCAAAGTGTGATGCAGGCTGGGAGGATGGTAGAGGAGCAGTCAGACTGGGTGAACCCACTTCCATGTAATAACAGAAGTGGAGCACTTAAATATCTGGTTTAATCACACTAGACTTGTATGCTGAAATCTGTTAACTTGGATTAAAAAGGCTAAAAATGTTTTCACAGTTGTTCTACACGGCATGTAAGGAAGGCATGCAGGTCTGGCAATGGGATGTCTACATAACATCAAGTACTCTGAAACTGCTTTCCATGTTTCTGCCTAGACTATTATAAGCCACTTTTTAAAAGGCAATCTGAAAAAATCCTAGCCCTTGAATTAGGTAATGCAAAGCAGTGTGTGTGCATATGCATCTACAGTCATTGATTAAAATAGGAATTGTCTCAATTTGATAAACTACCTAGTTTGCTTTGGATTACTTATGACACTGAATAAAATCACTTAGTGGTTTGGTTTTTTTTAAGGCCTCTTAAATATATGTGTGTGTAGCTTGGCTTGATTGTTAATACAATCTGTGTATAGTTTAAAATGGTTCCCTTCATGTTTCAGGTAATAGACATGAATGATTATCAGAGAAGAAGATTTGCTTCCCGCATTATTGACAGCTTGTTCAATACCGTCACTGATAAGAAGATTGCTATTTTAGGGTTTGCCTTTAAAAAGGATACTGGGGACACAAGGTGAGAAAGCAAATTCAGTTCACTAATGGGGATTCCCTGTACTCTTCATCAGCTGTGCAGCTAAACCTCCCAATTTAATTGTGTTAACAAAACCAGATCAGATACAGAACCCTTCACCTCCTGTGACTGAATTGATTTGTAACAAAGGATTAGTCTTTCTTAAATGGGTGAGACGATTGATCTTGACCTCTATGACATACCTGAATCATTCAGAAGCTAGAGAAGATAGCTCTAGTAAAATAGAATATTTTCAGTTGGAAGCGCCAGACAGCCTCAAGGCTGATCAAAAGCTAAAGCATATTCCTCAGGGCATTGTCCAAATTCGTCTTAAACAATGACAGGCTTGGGGCATCAATTAAGTCTTTATTAAGTTGCATACGCAAAGGCAGATTTTGACAGAGTCCTTCCATTTTCCACAGAGAAGAATGCAAATGTTCTTGCAACTGACTCTAAATTGCTATGTGAAGCCAAAGTTTCAGCTTTATTGCCCAAAGGTGATTAATTCTGTTTTCCTGTAAAGCTCAAACTTTATACAGCTCTCTTCAGCTGCAGTTTATGGGGAGTGTTTCTAAGATTGATGCCTTCCTAATTATGGTCTCATAGGAGTCCTGGGGCTCGGTATCTCTCTTGTGTGATTCAACAAGAGTGATGTAAACTTGTTTTTTCATATTACTTTTCTTGGTCTCCCTCAAGATTTCAAGTGTGCTGCTGGCAAGGATTACTACTAAGATGTTTAACACAAAGCTGGTATAAAAGCTCTGGCATGGCATATCATGACATTTGGAGACTTTTGTTACTTAGAACATGCCATCTGGTTCTCTAACTGACTGATTCCCTTCCCTAGAGAGTCATCCAGTATCTACATTAGCAAGTATTTAATGGATGAAGGAGCAAAGCTCCATATCTATGATCCTAAAGTACCTAAGGAACAAATCCTCTTGGATCTCTCACATCCAGGTGTTTCAGAAGATAACCAAGGTAAGAATGCTCATGTAAAGCCTATTTCCCACACCCCCCAAAGAAAAAACCCACTCAATTCTTAAAATACACAAGGTCTTAAATGCTATAAATTAGTTTCCTTTTTTTTTCACCATGGCAATGATGTTCTGCTGGCTACACTTGCTAGAGGATTGTCATAGCTCAGAGGATTACTGTAACTCTTCCCCCTTTCCCCATAGCTTTTACAGATAAATGCTAATTCTGTGCTATTCTATCTTTCTTTTGATAAATATTCATTTGAATACATGCAAAGAATTTTCTCTGTGTAATTAAAAAGAAGAGAAAGAAGAACATCTAGAAGTTAGAAAGACTAGTGTTGCCCTGTCAGCTCTTCTGTGTCCTGAGTCCTATTTTGCCTCACTTCTTGCTTGTATATGTAAAGTAGAAATAAATAAGTCGGGAATTTACTGTAGAGTATTCTATCCTCCCCGTATCGCTTCAAAGTCTTCCTGAATTTAAAGGAACAGATAAATGTGGAAGTAATCATTGACTAGGAATTTCTTGGGAAGAAGCAGAAGATGTTTGGGATCTCTGTTTTCTTTCCTGTCGGGGAGTGGAAGACTGGAGATGGTAGATCAGACTTCTAGAGGTGAAGACAAAAGAGGAACGAGCTGTGAAGAGAGAAGAGTGAAGGGTGTACTTCACTTGACATGCCACTGAACTGGAGAGGAATGGGAGGGCTGCCTCTAGGCAGCTGCTGAGGCAGTCACGGGATGAAGGCAGCCCCTAGTGAGATGTGTATCTTCTCTAGCGTGAGTGTTAAATAGGAACCGGGATGTGCTGCAGTTGTACAGCCAGTGACCTTTGTGGGAGTTGGCATTTGAATGCTCCACACTAACCTTGAATTCTAGAGATCCTCTTGACTGCTTCAATCAAAACTTGAATGCTTCATTTCAAACTTCTTAGTGCCCTGGCTCCATTCGGATGCCAGGTACAAGCTGCTGTCATTTAAATAAGTGAAATTAAAATGACAAATGTCTTGACAGAAGGTGTCTCTAGATGAGTGATCTGAAACTCTCCTTGCCTGAATAGGGCAAGGAAGGAGACAAGTTTGCCAGGAGTGCACTAGGTTGATGCTAACCATGTGTGCGGAATAACACTATTTTCCTTCTGTTCCAGTGTCTCGGTTGGTCACTATAAGTAAAGATCCCTATGAAGCCTGTGATGGAGCTCATGCCCTTGTAATTTGCACTGAATGGGACATGTTTAAGGTAAAAATGTTGTTTTAAAATTTAAATTAAAATTTAAAAAAAGAGGTTATGCCATTTATCTGTTCTGTCTACTTTAATTGTCCTTTACAGGAGTTAGATTATGAACGTATTCATAAGAAAATGCTGAAGCCTGCATTTATCTTTGATGGCAGAAGAGTTCTAGATGATCTTCACAATGAGCTACAAGTGATTGGCTTCCAGGTAATCAGCTGGGTGATGCTGCTTCTTATGTTCCTTTCCTTCTGCTTTCTGTTTGCTCTTGCTTTTCCTCTTCAATGACTGAGTAGCAAGGGGGAGAAAAAAAATACCTTGTCAGGTGAGAATTGAAATCTAAAATAATCTGTACTTAAGTTTCTTCCCTAGTGCTGTCTTCCTCCACTATCTTTCTATTCTCATAGGCAGGTGCTCTGTTAAAATCCAAGCTACATCAGCCTATGGCATCAACATTCAGCAGTGTAAGTGCCTTGAAGCACTTCTAGCATAGACAGAACTTGACTAATACTAAAATCAACTGGATAATCTGCTAGAAGCATCTCAGCCAGGCACAATCAGTGCAAAATCTACCTGCCAGATCAGATGTGTGTTTTGGTTGCTTCATTCTGTGTATTCCTGACTACTGTGATTGCTTGAGCAGTGGCCATAGACTTCCTTTTGCTGTTTTTCCCCTGCTTAAACTGCCTGTGATTATTACACTGTGACCAGCCTTGTAGAAATTGCTATTGATCAATTGAAGTTGTTATGGGTAAATATGGTATATCTAGCTAACATAACTACTTGGTTACCTCGGCACACTCTGGAAAGAGCTGTTTAAACAGTTCAGATGTGTGTCTAGAATATATTTATTGATTTTTATCTTAAGTTTATTACTTAAACTGGAGTATTTTGTCTTCTGGCACTCTGTGTCTTACCTGTACACTTAAGAGGAAAGCTATAGCTTTCCTCACTGGGTGCCTGAACTATTTTACGAGCTGGTGTTTTGTCTCTACAGGTACTGTCAGTAGTGATTTACATTAGTCTGACCTAAAAATTAGGGGAACCCATCTCAGTGTTTGAATTTTACAGTACTACACTTGAAAGTGTGTCAGCTTTGTTACGTTATAGAGAGATGTCTGTCTTAGCCTTTTGGAGTCTGTTTCAAAAACATCCCACTGCACTAAGGAGGGAAAAAAAAAAAAAAACTTCTGTCCTAATTTACTGGATATAAGTCTTCAGACAAAGGAGGCCAAACCCCCACTTTTTGAATACCCAGAAACATTTTGTGATATTAGCACTTCTGGTCCTATGGAAGCCGAGGCACACGAATGTTTGAATTGGTAAGATGAGGCTTGAAATATGCAAAGCAGGCACCTGTGAAAGCATGTTTTTTAAACTCTTTGCAGTTCTAGTCCCAGAAATTGTACCTGGGTGAGCTTTGCTTTGTGCCTTGTGTTATTTTAGCGTTCAAGAAATGTAGTCAAGGTCCTGCATTTAGTTTGTAGATGCCTCATAGGCTGACAGGACTCTGTTCGTTTGCCCGACTCACTCCCTAAATATGCTTTCTCTTTCAGATTGAAACAATTGGGAAGAAGGTGTCAGCCAAAAGAATTCCTTTTGCTTCTTCATGTGAAATTCCCAAGTTCAGCCTGCAGGACCCACCTGTCAAAAAGCCTAGAGTATAATGTTTAATAGGTACTGAAGGAATTCTGTGGACCTTCTTAGTGATAATAACTGTAAGCTTATGCTTTTTTAAAGAAAGATATTTTTCATAAACTAAAAAAACAGTTTTACACTAGAAATGGTACCTGGTACATGTGAACTCAGTCTATTTTCAAATCTCTATTTTTATAGCAATTTTTTTGGTTACTGAAAATGGTACAGACCTGTTTTTAATAATGAATCCTCTTTCAAGTGGAAAAGTTACCTTCAAACTGCAGACTTCTGCTTCCAGAAATGTTCCTAAACTGCACTTTAAATGTTTCAAGTGATACGAAAGCAAAAGAAATAGAAACCTTTTTACTTGAGTTCAGTGATGGACAGTGATCAGGAATTTTGATCCCACTGATTCTTCATTTTCTCTGTGGGTAATTCTTAGCCCAGTTAAATGCTTGCTCCAACTGGCATTGAAGTCAAAGGAGAAGTTCTAAGTGAATTTGGTAGGACTTGGGCTGAGCCCAAAACCAGAGGTGACCGCAGCAACAGTGACCTGATCCTGGTTGGGATCAGCAGGCGCTGGCGCAGTCTCAGCTGCATCTGTTGGGAGGCCAGATGGTTCTGCAGGTGTCGATCATGTAATTAGTGACAGTGGACCAGCAACTATGAACTGATCCACTGGCAGATCTGCACTTTTGACTCTTTGGTTGTCTTTGCCTACATTCCATGTGCAGCCACATCAATTATTGAATTAATCAGATTCCTGGGGCAAGTTTTTTTTTTTTCTGAAGTTACAGCAATACAACCCATCTTCAGCAGAGGAACATTTGGCTTGTTTGAACACTGAATTTAAGCAGAATTACCCTAATCTGGTGTCAGTTCAAGTAGAAAGCAAATATTGACTACAAAGCTGTATAATGGTTATCTTTTTCTTTCCTTTCTGCTTATGTACTTCATCTGAAAGCAGCTTTCTTAATGAATCTGCAGAAATTATTCTCTGCTGTTAAGAAATTATTGAAAATAAAAATTTAGCCCCGAAAGTTAGTCAGCTTGCTACCTCATTTAGTTAGCATGAATGAGTATTTCCTATGTTATTTTGATATTTTTTGCCTTTATTACTTCTACTTATTTTTATTATTCTCAATGGGCCAGTGCTATTAAAATCCTTGAGATGACAAAGTTTGCGTTTGGCTTGTGGCATTGGGCTGTGAAATGGAGGGGAGGACAGAGAAGGATGACTGAACAGGTTTCAGACTAGAAAGAAGGTCTTAGTTGAGTAATAGTAGTGTTGAGATGTTAGAGAATTATCCTGTAACTAGTCACCTAATACCTTCTGAATTTATTCAACAGGTGTGCCTCTGAGTACGCTGTATCAATAGTTAAGCAGAACAGAAGATCAGTGTCATCTTGGTAATGAGTGCTATTATCATAACTATTTACCCACAGAAACATAGACACAATTTAAGCTTTATGACAGATACTTGCAGATTTAAGGAACTTGTCTAACGGTTTGGGTAGACAATACAAGATGGTGTTATCTGACTGAAACAGCTGGATCCTTGAAGAAGATACCACAGTTCACGGCTTCCACGTAGGGACTTACTGTACAGCAGTCACTCTGCACTCTGAGCAGCTTTTTGTCTCATCACAAGATTCTTCTGTGAGAAGCACAACAGAAGCCACTCAAAGTGAGTGGGAATTATGGGGGCTTAAAACCAAACTGTCATCTTCCATTATGCCATCTCCTCTTTCTGACCCACTAGCGCTGCTTTCGCACGACACCCACAGAGCAGGGACAACCCTGTGACAGCTGTGGTGTCCGTAAGCACTGGTAGGTCACCCTGCCTCTGCAGGTAGGCATCCTCTTGACTATCTCTGCCCCCAGGGCACCTGAGAGGGCAAGCTGGTCACTTCTTGGGGTTTAAGGGCAGGGTAGTGACAAATTGTGCTCGAAGGATCTCTTGCCCTGAACTATGCCCAGGGTAGCACAGCGCTGCTTCAGGGCTCAGCTTAGCAGGGTGGCTGAGCACAGGCCAGGAAATCAGGATGCTTCTTGGAAACTTGTACAGAGGTGTAACAGTGGAGTCTCTGTGTGGGACCTGTCCTCACCAGTTTGAAGTAGATGGAGGAATGAACCCTTAGACTCTTGTGCCGGGTGTTGCTCCTGTTAGGAATGGGCAACAGCTGTAAAGCTGGTCAGTGGTCCTGAGGCTTCCAGGGGCTTTTCACATGCTGTCCCAAGGAGACAGAAGTTGGTGCTATTCCTACCCTGTTTCTCCTGCAGACTTAATCAAAGCTTCAGTAGTGACTTGTGGCTTAATCATAAAGATGATAAAAAATGTGAGAGTTCATTTCAGTGGGATCACTTCTTCCTGAAAAGCAACAAGGGCTTAAACCGGTACTGGCATTTCCCTTGCTGTCTCAGAGTCAGCTTATTTAGTTTCTCCGTGGCTGTCGCCTTTTGATGGGACATGGATTGTGGGATGAATCACCTCCCTGATGGAGAGCTGCTGGTGGACCATGCCTTCAGGATACTGCTATAATTACCTTACACACATGCCAGAGAACCTTACCCCAGGCAAAAGAGCTTTTGCAGCACTGTGAATCACAAGCCATCGTCTTCAGAGCACAGTTGCCAGGGAAATAAGAATTGGAGATGACTTGCATTCCTGCTTTGAAGGCTTGAGTAGTGGATGGAAGGTGGAATGGATGGATTTTAATGCTACACAGTCTTTGTCTACGGGATCTTGCAGTGTGTAATTCTTGATGAGAATTGAGTAATGAGTAATGGACTCCTGCGCTCCAACGTTTTTTTATGGGGTTCTTAATAAAATGCAATCCCACTGTAACACCGCTTCTCACCGCAACGATGCGAGTACAACAGCTGAGGCAAATCCATCTTTAATACAAGCCTAGGACTAGTATGATATAGATGGCATAAATTAAGATGTGCATAGGAAGTTTGTAAGCGCCAGGCAAGATGTACTCTTTTCCTTTGGTGTATGTTTGACCCTTTGTGCAGCCAAAACTAGCCTGGTTCCAGGCAAGCAAATTGCAAGTGACGGCAACAAACACATTTTTGACTGAGACTAGTTAGTGTAGGAGCAGGTAGTGGTGAGATTTTTGTACTGACCAGCAAGTTTATGACTCTCTCTGTCATGTGAGGTTTTTCTGTTCCTCTGGCACTTGCAGTAGTGCTGTAATCTTGCTCAACAGCTAGAGTTTGAAATGAATTGTCACCCAACACAGGAAAGCACAATGGGTTATCTGCCATTGCTTTAAGAATACTGGAGTCAGTTTTTGTTACTTTTGTTACTGAGAATTTCTACTGCAAGTTGAACATCTGCAGTACGTTGCCACGTGTTGTAGTAAAGAAGCATAAATACTTGACATCAACTGTTTACACGGAGGCAGCAATATTAATTATTGATCAAGTAGGGAAAAAATTAAAATTATTCTTAAATGAACATTCTGGCTTTGTTGATTTAACCTAAAGGTGTGAAGTCAGTAGAAGATGCAGCAGTTCTCCAGTCAGCTGCCTAACACTTAATTACGCTTCACACCAGCGTAGTAGGTTGATGTAATGATGCTGAAAAAGACTATTCATTCTTCTAAAGTGTCTGTGTCAACTTGAAATCGTATTCCCAAAACTCAGTTTGATGTCTTCCTGGTTGCAAGGAAGATTAGTTGTTCTTAAAGTATTTTACAGCTGCTTTGTGAAACAAACTGGTGGATTGAAGTGATTGACATACATAAAGAAAATGTCACTAAATGTAGAACTTCATCAGAAACAAGACTGAGGTAGGCATGAAGCCTGTGCCGAATTTAGAACCAGGAGCTCTGTGAGAGTTTGGTGCTTTTGCAAATAGTTATGGAAAAACTGAATGGGCAATTGGAAGGAAGATGGCTGTGGAAGGAGGACTTTTTAACTAAGAAAAACACTTTTAGACTTGTCATTTTTACATGTAAATTGCGAGAGGTCCTCAAAGACTCTTAAAAACAAACAAATGGAAAATAATCTATAAAATCAAAATTGACTTCCCTCAGAAACCACAGCAAAACACGCTCTTAAAAAGTAGCCTGTGTAGCTTCTGAAACTTGGTACCATCTGGCAGACAGTTGTGTAAAAGCATGAGATCATCTCCCAGACCATTCCCCAGCAGCAATTCATAAAATAATTCTAACATGAAAAAACATTGGACTGTGTTTCCAGAAGCATTATTCCTCTCACTGTACTGCAGTCACGGATAATTACTGTGCAATGTCCTCTTGTCAGAGTTTGATAATATTTGTGTGGCTCTGAATTCACTTTTCCCCAGTTCTGGTTACGATACGCTGAAAGAGCAGTAACTTGGCAAAAGCTAGAGTAATATTCTGTTAAATCTGCTCTGTAGGCAAGTCACAGCCATTATTTATAGCGGCAACCTCTAATAAAGGCTGGCAGCTGTTAGATGTGTGGGGATCCTGGAGTTAATGTTGCACCACTCCCTGCCTGCTGCTGCGCAGGCAGCACTGAATTTCCCCACCAGAGCTGATAACCTGCTGCTGCTCTGGTGTAAGCAGCTGAAGCAGGGCCCTCTAGCCTCAAAGTACGGCTACTCTTTCCAACAGTAGNAAAAAAAAAAAAAAAGCCTTGCCTTTCTCTCCACCTTTACAAAGTACAACTATTAAAATTTCTGTTTCTCTGTTCTTCGTGGCTCAGGTTTCTCTTCCCCTACTATACACTTCCATTTTCCTGTTTAATTAGTACATTCCTTCTGATTTAAGGCTATTTGTCTCCGAACTGTTTTACCTCCATCAGCCTACTGCTGTATTTCATTTTGTGAAGTGTCAGTTGTGTCTCACTGGCCTCGGTGGTATAATCTGACTTTTTTGTTGTTGTTCACAATGGTACCAGGTTTCTCCTACATATTAACTTGATAATTAGCTGCCTTACTTCTAACATCTTGTTGAGTATGGGGTGGGCCAACTTTCCTTCACAGAGACTACAGTAATTTAGACAAGTACTACAGCCAGCCATAGGATTACCTGCATAATGACAGTTTGGGAACAGGTAACAAATTCCTGGCATGTTTCCCAAATAACTCTAAGAAGATACAGCTTAAGGCAGCTCAAAAGCTGTATCTAATGTCCACATCAGATGACTGAGGACTATTAGGGAGAGAGGCACTTTGAACTATCATGACTGTCAAGACTTTCCAGCTGCTAGCACACTGTGAGCCACGCTTTTATTTCTGCTTGAGCTCAGTACGATACGTAACAGATTCCACATTTCATCTACGCTGCCTTCACTTCTCCACATTCTGATGTAACAGCTGGGTCTCCAGGGGGCTGGTAACCAGACCAATCATGCACAACCACCACCCCCTCAGACTGGGTATTTAACTTTCCTTTAATGAGAGGAGGATACCCGTGGAGCAGCAGCACAGTATGCAACAGCAGCAGTTCCGCGTACCCAACACCAAAGCAGCAGCTGTGCGGCTCAGCGGGGCTTCTTACAGCCACGTACCCAAACTGGGGATGGTTCTGTTTGTGCTGCAACACTGATTTTCCATATGGTTTAAATTATATGGTATCTACACAAGGTTAATTGTCTTGCCCAGAAAGGGTTCTTGTTTCCCTCAGCTTGATACCTTATGTTTACCAAGGCTCACACTCTGAGACATGCAAGCACCTGAAAAGCATTATCTGTCAGAATGATATAGCTCATTTTCTTCAGACGCAGCTAAGAGACACCATCGCTTGAAGGTGTATGACTGGTACTTTCTCTGGTGTGGCTCAAGATGGCCCTAATATGGTCCTTTGTCGCGTACGCAATCTTCAGAACTCCTCTACTTCCCAGAGTCCCTGCAAACTTGTGTTACGCAATGGTAAGATACACCAAAATATCAGTACCTTTTAAAATTATCAGTCATTAGCATCTTCCCAAGTACCCAACTGCACCGCTATTGAAGGGGGTATCAAACCCGTTTACTTAAATCTGTCTATTTTCTTTCCGGCTTCCGTTTCTTCCACCTCAGTTCCAGCACTCTTTCAAAATCAGTTCTATCTTCTGCCTTTTTGCTGAACACTATGCAGTTGAAGCCTTGCCAGCAGGAATTAGGTAAAATACTGTGAAGTGTTTCGGTGAGAGAAAAGTGTTCCGGACAGATAGTGAGTTTACTCATACGTCCACCATCTGGTCTTCTGCTTTTCTGGAACCGAGCATAATTATATGCTGGGAAAAAAAGGATCCTTAAAACTGGCTGCTTTAAATAGGTTCACACTCATTTTCAGATGACTTTTGTCTTTCTTTTTTCTACCAAGTTCTTCAAGAAGAATTCACCTAATTAAAAGGCAAAAAAAGCACCCATGTTATTTGTAGGTATTTCAATTGAAATAAAGCAAAACAATACACATTCTAATTTAACATGAGAATTCTATTCTATGAAACAACTCTTACCAGTATTTTATAGCAATTCAGTTCTGTACAACAGCATTTAAAATACAGACAGCATGGGGATGTAAAAAACATCCAAGCCAAACCCATAACCCAACAAACAACCCCTTCATCGCCAAATGCCGATTTTCCTCATGCCCAGTTTTATGGAATAGCTCTGCTTCTTTATGCTTTCCAACAGGCAAATGTGGAATGATTTAATTAAAAATTAATTCCTATTTCACAAAGTATCAGCAACTTGTAGTGAAACCTTCTCCTGCTGTTAAGTCTCGTTTGAGCTGGCATGGAAACAGGCCAAGAGACAAGGTGCCCCAGATGCATCTTCTCTGCTCTCCCTCCTTAGGAAAAAAGCAGGATGTTGGACCTACAGAATAGTTGCATTGATATCAGCTGCTACTTAATACCCAGTGCTGCTTTGTCAGGAAAAGCACAGCCATAAATATATCTAATTATTGCTAGGGCACTGTCAATAAATTCTGCCTAAGGCAACAAAATTACACCACAAAGGGCCCCATTAAACCCTGAAGTGTCCAAGAGACAGAACATAAAGGAAAACTTGCAAATTGGGTATCTTTTTTCCCGCCTCACCCATTACGTAGAGTACAAACCAGGTTTGGCAAACAAAATTAGCTTAAGCAGCACAGCAACTGGACAAACACCAATTACTGTCACACTGATGCATTTAGACGAGCGATAGAAGACTGCAAGTGTAAATAATTTAAAGAAAACAGATGAGTATGTGAGCTGTGCTGGAGCTAAGGTGAGCTTTGCTGCAGACTATGTCAACATTTCAACTTCGTGTATTACAATGCTAAGCGCTAGAGGAATTTACCTGCTTTGTAGGAGGAGCGCACTAGAGGCCCGCTGGCAGTGTAGTGGAACCCGAGATCATTTCCTACTTTTTCCCAGTACTTAAATTTTTCAGGAGTTACGTATTCTTCAACCTGAGTGAAAAGAATTCGTTTTGATCAGGTGTTTAATGCAAAGGAAACGGCTAGAGCTGGCATGTAGTGACATGAAACACAGTTATATTCCAAGTTCAAAATTTTACCCTCCGGAACTTTCAGCAGTCGAGTCATAATTTTCCCTCTGCTTTCTACCAAGAGAATGCATTTTATTTGCTTTTCGTATTTAGCTGGAAAGCTTAGAATTTAATTTCTAGTTGTTGCTTTTTCATTTCCTTCACTCCGTTTTTGAATGGTCTGTTCAAGCAAACCTTTCTTATGTCCAAGTTAATAAATAATAAAAAAAACCCCAATGAAACAAAGTAACAGCCCTACAAATCTCTTCACTAACAGGTATTTCAGTGAAAGACAGTATCAGGACAGAGACTCAAGTTGTGGCCAGATTACAGAAGGAGAAAATGGTCATTTCCCCAGCTGAAGTGGCACCATTAAGGGAGAGTCTATGAGATGGCAAAGGGGAGCTGGCCTGAGCCATTATGTTTGAGCCAGACACTGAGACTCTTGTTTCCCAGAACCGTGCCTCAGCTCCAGCTGTCTCCCAGCTAACGGCAGCAAGTAGCAGTAGAAAGTCTGCAGAAGATGGAAGGGATTAGATGGCCGAGGTCATTTTCAGTGAAGAGTCCGTAACAGATGAAGATCAGGTTAAACAGGGAAGGTAATTTTTCCCAACATCCACAGTCAAGGAAAGGATGCATATCAAGGCTCGGTTTAGAAAGAGGAAACTTGACCGTGCAAGGTACAGACCATATCGCTGCCTGTAAATTAAAGGCATTTTTTACCTTCAGGTGACGTTTTGTTGGTTGCATGTACTGTCCCAGGGTCAAACAATCTACGTCTGCTTCCCGCAATACTGTGAAACCAAAATCACAAGGGTTTGTCAGCAATGAGAAAACATCCTCCTTCCACGCATGAACAAAGTCACTCCACAGCGCCCCGGGGGGGGACTACATTCTGCCCCCCAGCAAAGGGACCTTGCAGCCTCCAGGAGCTGTAGCCACGTACCGCATCGGGAGCTCCACGCCGCAGCAAGGCCCAAGATGCCTAATTCAAAGCTCAAGAAAACACCCCTGTGCTGCACTCACTGCAGTCACGTGTCTTGCTGCAGAGATAAGATGCTCTTGTCTTTTTTAGCTTGCTGCTTTTTGCTCTGTCTTTAGGTCAGAGCCTTCATTTGACAAAAAAAAAAAAATAAATAAAAAAGGATGCCTGCACATCTAGTTGGCACCTCTCCACTGATTCCAGAGGCTTCACACTGAAAAAGCGTGGGCAGTTCTAAAGAACTATAAATCAGAGGAAGCTGCCAACATCTTTTGCCAGTTTTATATGCTTAGGATGCTAGTTTTGATGCCTGCAGAATTTCAGAAACTTTGTCTGCTGAAGTTTACATATATATTAGAATCATTACACAGCAGATGAGTTCAGGTGGTCTGCTTACAGAGGGATGCCCAGACACCCCACAGTCAGCTAGCCTGAAGAATTATGTTCACTGCAGCTAGCGGGGTGCTCTCAACGAAGGGATGGCCGAGGAGCCAGATGTTACACGAACATCTCCACATATTTTCTGGCGACTTGGGCTGGTTGCCCCATGTCAAATAGGAAGAAAAGACTATAACATTACACCCACTGTTACTCTGGAATCTCTGTTTACATTTACATGTTTCTGTAAAGAAACTGGTTTGATATCAGCACGTTTACGGGTTCTTAGCATTTTCCAGAAGGGAAAAAAATGAGAGTAACTGAGTAAACGTGGTGGATAAAGCTCGGCTCCAAATATATCCATGAAAGTGACCTGAAAACAAATAGCACCAAATCTGAACCTTCATACTCTTGTGGCTGGGAAATGGCAGGCAAGAAGAATAGGAAAATCAAGAACTGTAATTTCACGTTCCAGATTGGGGGACAGCTGCACAACAACTAGACTACATCACTGCATTCTAAGTATGTACACAAAATAAAGTAGCAGGTAGACGTTTTTATCAGGATATGGGAGAAATGTCACAAGATTTATAAATTTCTTCTTGCAAGTGCATTGCATTCGCTCACCACTGTGACACTCTCTCCTCTTAAAAATAAGTTTACATGAAGACATAAGAACATGGTACAGCTCCACAGACAACTGTTACTGCATCCAAATAAGCTGAAATAAACTATTTCAAACGATCAGGTCTCCTATTTCTAAAAAGGAATGCACGATAAGGCAATTATGTTGCAAGCCCATGATTTAAGTATTGCAAAGATAAAAATGTTAATATAGCCACACAAACAACATTAGAACTTCCGTTGAAATTAACACGAGCTGGATCTACCCATCAAACTGAATCTGAAAGCCATGTGAAGTCAAAATATGTCATAAATTCAATCTTTTTTAACCAAACTTTCTTCCCCCCCCTCCCCCAAAGCTTTAGAAAACATTTCATGCACCAACAAACTGATTTGCACATTGAGGCAAAGAAGCTCGCAGTTTTTTTCCAATGCAGTAAAATTTTGTGAACTTTGGAATATATTTCAACACCAACTTACATTTCATCGTGGAATATACTTGTTCATCCGTCTCACCGAGCCCCAGCATTAGGGAGGTTTTAGAAATGACGCCGGGCTGGACCTCTTTAGCGTGCTTCAGCACTCGTAGGGACTGCTCAAAGTTGGCTCGGGGATCACGCACCGTCCTTTGTGGATTTTCAGCACAAGGGGGTGGGGAAAAGTAAAGGGGCGCAGAGAAGTTACAGGGCGCCAAGGCAGGGGCGATCAGTTCCCACAGCGTGAAAATGGCAATTTAAAAAACGTTTAGTATGAGGCCGGCTGGGAGCGCCCCGAGCGCGGGAGAACCCCCGTTTCTCGCCGGTTTCAGTCCCAAAGCCGGGCTCCCCTTTTCCATACGGCTGCCACCCCCGCGGTGGCATTTTCGGGGTGCGTGTGAGGATTCGGGCCGGGCCCGGCGACAGCGGGGACGGGGCGCGGCGCGGGGCGAGGGCGCCCTCTGGCGACGGGCGGGGGAGGGGGCGGCGGCGCGCGCGGCAGGCTGGGAGCGCGCGCGCCCCCCGCCATTTCTGGCTGCTGCCCTTGTCCCCGAGAGGGGAGGCCCCGGCCGGGGGGATGGACCCGGATCCGGCTGTCTCCGTTCCCCCACCGATGCTCACCGCTGTAATTCCGGCACCGTCTCCACGTTGTGGGCGTACACGTCCAGCCCCGACGAGGCCACTCTCTCCACAGCCGAAAGGTCCCCTCGGAAATCGGGAGTCAGGCATTCCACCAGGATCTTCGGGTTCCTGGAAAGGAGAGGCTGAAAATGAACGCGGCTACGGGGTGTGCCTCAATGTGGCTACAAAAAAATAAATACATCAATATAGCAAAAAAACCCCCCAAACATTACTTCATAAAATCATAGAATGATCTAGGTTGGAAGGGACCTTGAAGGTCATGGAGTCCAAACATTAAACAAACGATGCTCTGATAAGCAAAGCCTAGTTAATTCCGGATACGCTCCTAAAACAACAGATTTCTGCACATACTTGTATCACAATTCAAACAAAACGTCATGTGTTTAATTCCCGATCTAACTCACGTGAGCTGAAATGGAATGAAAGCCAAGTAATAAATAGAAAAACAATTCCAATAGCCTCTTCAACAATCACATTCCCTGTTTATATGTGATTTTTCACGTGTCTTTGTGGCAGGTTAACTGAAGTTTCAGTAGCTCAGAGGAGCTACAATGCTGCCTAGGGAGATAAGAAGACTCCGGGTTGTTGCCCTGGAATCTCATCTCAGTGTCCGGGAGCCAGATTTCAGCCGGCAGGGAAACCTGCAGGAGCCTTTGGAGCCCCAAATACACTCCCATGATAAAGTGTCCCGTGAAGCTGTAGAAAGACAACCTGCAGGTAGACAAACAGGCAGTCAGACAGCACAGAGGGCAGCCAGGCAGAGAGCGAAGGCGGCCCAGCCAGGGAAAGCAGCATGACAGAGACAGTTGTGGTGGGAAAACAACCATGGTGGGTTTCTCATCATGGCTGAAAGAGAGAACCGACGTCTTGCCATGAGGGGACATCGTTGTCTACATCTGCCCTGTCTGAGCCCTAAGCCTCAAGAATAAACATCCCTCAGAAGTATGTACTCATTTCCTGGTAAACCAGCCGCACGGTCAAAGAGATAATCCAGCGCTTAGCTTTAAATAAGCCTGGGCTAAATGGGAAATGCATCCAAATTCAAAATACTTTGGTGCTGTTACACGAGAAAGATGAGAAACAGGGTGGGAAGGGGGGAAGAAGGGAACACAGATAGGCTAAAGGCAGATTTTTGTATTTGCAGGGCCTGTGGAATAATCCAGCTAAAGGTAGTTTTGACTTATATGCAGTAACACATTCTAAGGTTGTAGTAATAATAGTAATACATTAAAAATATACCTTTCTTTCAGATGAGAGACTGTCTTTGCAAAGTGTTCTGCTCCACCATCAGGCATATCTAGAAGCATTTCAATTATTCAGTTAACCTTTCTGTTCAAGAAATGTATTTACTTTTTAGCAAAGCCAGAAAGAACCTGCAGTCTCAAATTTAAATGCAAACTAATAAAGCAGATCTTAGTCAAACCCCAGCCTTATCTTACTTCTTATGCCAAAGGTTTACAAGACATGTTCCAGCAAGCCTTGTTCTGCACAAAGTCTAACAGCAATTGTTTAGGGCAGGCTTCAAATGTTTACTCCAAATTTTCCTGTCTCTAGGTTCACTGTCAGCCTGAGCACAAAATGGCTTTATCTGTTTATGTTTTTGGTCTGAGAAACAGCTCTACAAAAATTGAAATATCTATTATTGCTCCTTTATTGTGAGCCACTGGACTTCCCTTCAAAATGTACTGAATAACCTTTACAATGGTTTTCCCCTCCTGTGTGATGTCGCCACAAAGCAGCTACTATGTCCTTAGAAAAAGGCAACTTTCAGTTTTGTTAAGTTATTCCAGGTTTAGTTTTTGGAAGGAAGTTTGGTAATAAAGTTGTCTATGAATGTCTGTGGGAGTTTGTTTTTGCCAAGAAAATAATAGAACATGGTATACATGTATGTATTAAAAAAAAGTTAAAATATTTAATGATGTATTGTAATATGTTAATAACAGTGTAACTTCTTTTACATTTCTCCAGACACAGAGAAATAGTAAGAACGTGTAAAAACTTTCCAAAGTTTCAGCACAGTCGACTACTTTAAAAGAGCAATCCTCACCAACTGTGCTGAGTGACACATGTTTACCAAGGTCTGTGTTTACCCAACATAAGGGTCAGGAGAGCTTGGACTGAGGGAGCCGAGAGGCAAGGCACTCACCGTCTCTGTCCACAGAGGTCAGTACCACATAGTCCAAGCCCCACTCGGCTATAGCCTTCGCTGTGTTGTAGGGCTCCTCGGGATCCAGGGGAGGTGGATTTTTTGCTGTCTTGACTGAACAAAATCTGCAGCCTCTAGTGCACGTGTCACCCATCAGCTGAAACAAGACAAATGTTCTTACCTTTACATCACTACTGCTCGATCAGATACTCGATCGAGCTCAATCAGTGATCGGCTAGTGATCAGCTCAATCACTAAGCTAGATCAGATACATCCCAGTACTAAACAATGAGGACAGTGACTTACTCTAAATTTCTAACTTTCCAGTACAGTAGAGATCCAACAATACACTACGAACAGCTCAAACATTGCTAGACTACTTAAGAAGTAATTAATGGCTTACCATAATGGTAGCTGTGGCTGTAGCATATTCACCCCCTCCCCAGCACTCTCCAATGTTGGGACAACGGGCTTCTTCACATACCTAAAAGGCAGTAATGTACCTGTATTTTGTCTGTATTATGGTAGCCATTTATTGCTATATTAATAAACAATTTCAGTAGTAGTCTACAAACACAGTGTAATTCCTTCTGTGATACATGAGGAGGTTAAGAGAGCTACATGTTGTTCTATAAGTCAGTAGAAGAACTAGGAAGAGAAGAATCGCTTCCTGACATACATTACCCTTTCTTTCCTCTACTTCACAACTCTAAAGACTCCTCAGCCACGTAACTGCCTTATTAACTAGCACAGATCATCACTAACATTTTAAATTTAAAAAAAATATAAAATGTTAATAAAGTCTATGATTCATCAAAGCATGATCTAACTGTGGGAAAAAAAGCTCTCCATGTGTACCCACCACTTTTTACCACCTGGAGGGTGTATTTAATGGAATACATATATTTCTAGAATTTCTTTTCATGTAAAACATGTATCTAACACTGAAATTCTGTGTGTTTCCATGAAAAGCAGTCACACATAGCATTTTCTGATCTCTTTGGTAATGCAAGTAGTAAACCCTAGCATATAAAATCCTAGCAGGAAAAACATGAAACACTCTGCTGGATTTGTCTTCATTCCTTACGGGTAAAATTCACTGCTGGCAACTACGAGCAGCATTGAGCTTGGTTTCAGCATCGAAGATCATGCAAGACATGATTTCTACCCGTGCACCACAGAGAAATAATTGTACATCCATAAAAAACACCTTATTTCTACAGGAAAACTTGGTTGATGCTAGATTTACCGTATGAAGATTTAAACTTCTCAAGGTATTCTTTAGTTTATTGTAGTTCTTTCCCATAGGAATCTTTGTTTTCAGCCATGGGGGAAGTCGCAGCCTGAATAACATCAAGCAAACATAAAGACTGATAAATTACATTAATTTCATAGATCCACTTTGTTACAGATGACAACTAGGAAAGATTCCTTGAAAACTGACGCAACTCAGTAACCAATATTAACATCACTCATAGTCATAACGGACTTCTTTCTTCCATGTTTATCATCATCCCAACATTCCAGAGTAGGAGTTTGTTGTCATTGGAAGGTTTAAAACTGTTAACTGTACCAATGGGATTTAATAGCGCCACACTGGAGACAGCAACAATTAACAGCAGCATATGTTGCACAGTTATCACAAAGCCTGATCAAATTTGTAACTGGAAATAGGAGGGATTTAAGCATTTTTAAATTTGTTTTACTCAATCAATAATATTTTTCAACACCAAAGTAGGGTACACTCACCTACTGATGAATATTTGTAATTTAATACAGGCACTCAAATGAGAAAATACCATATCTTCATGTTTTTTACATATTTGAAGTTAATAAGTGTTTGTTCTTTCTTGAAAAAATGACAAAATTGGCAAGCCAGCAGGACAGAATTTAATAAAAATATCCTGTAGACATTTTGTAGTTAACACTAAACATCCAAGATCCCCCATGAAGCAACTACAGTTGTTTAAATTACAATTACCTTTCTCCTTTCTGACGCTTTAAATTGCCTTTATATTCAGCCCATGCACTCTTGTCTGACAAATCTCCAGATACAAAGTCTTTCAAGTCTGGTCCATTTTGCAGTAACTCTTTTTTTTCCTCTGGCAAAGAACTGGATGTTCTGTACTGGTTATGCACATGGCTCCCAGACACCTAGAAAAATAACCACTGTAATTTATTGAATTGTAAATCTACTGCTATTATATACTAAGTGAGTGCTTGTCCTTTTGGTGGTTAGTGAACACGTTATAGAGTTTGTGCAGAGTTTAAGTTAAATATATAATGAATGCTCTTTTTAAGTCATATGAAACATAAAAATAATGACCTCTTCCAAAGTATCTTAATAGCAAACTAAGTTATATAGGTTTTGGATATAAATAACCTTCTGTGGATTGAGATTTTTGAGGCGGAAAAACAAGAGGCTGAGATGATTAATGGTATGCTGCCAAGTCAGTAACTGATGGATGTTTTGTTCTGTTTGATATCTTTATCGATGATCTGGATAAAGGGATCGAGTGCACTCTCAGTACATTTGCAGATAACACCAAGTTGGGTGGGAGTGTTGATCTGCCTGAGGGTAGAGAAGCGTTGCAGGGCAATCTGGACAGGCTGGATCGATGGGCCGAGGCCAATGGCATGAGATTCAAAAAGGCCAAGTGCTGGGTCCTGCACTTGGGTTACAACAACCCCATGCAGCGCTACAAGCCCCAGGAAGAATGGCTGGAGAGCTGCCTGGCAGAGAGGGACCCAAGGGTGTTGGTTGACTGACTGTAGGCTAAACATGAGCCAGGAGCGTGCCCAGGTGGCGACAAGGTGGTCAACAGCACCCTGGCCTGTATCAGGAACATCGTGGCCAGTAGGGTTAGGGAAGTGACCCTCCCCCTGTACTAGGCACTGGGGAGGCCCCACCTCAAGTTCTGTGTCCAGTTTTGGGCCCCTTACCACAAAAAAGACATTGAGGTACTGGGAAGTGTCCAGAGCAGGGCAATGCAGCTGGTGAGGGGTCTGGAGCACAAGACTTATGAGGAGAGGCTGAGGGAGCTGGGGGTGTTCAGCCTGGAGAAAAGGAGGCTGAGACCTTCTCGCTCCCTGCAACTACAGGAAAGGAGGCTGGAGAGAGGCAGGGGTTGGTCTCTTCTCCCAAGTCACAGGCAGTAGGACAAGAGGAAACAGCCTCAAGTTGTGCCAAGGGAAGTTTAGGTTGGATACAAGGAAAAAATTTTTCACTGAAAGGGTTGTCAACCATTGGAACAGGCTGCCCAGGGAAGTGGTGGAATCACCATCCCTGGAGTTATTTAAAAGATGTGCAGACGTGGAGCTGAGGGACACGGTTTAGTGGTAACTTGCCAGTATTAGGTTAACGGTTGGACTTGACAATCTTCAAGGTCTTTTCCAACCTAAACGATTCTCTGATGTTATTTCAATTGAAAGGTAGCACCAGTTGGGTTCTCAGGAGCGGCGTTTGAAGCGGATGGGATCCGTGCCCCAGTTTTCTATTACTTTTCCTCCCCCGTGGGTGTCTGCGCGGCTGCACAGCAGCCCCTGGCCGCCCCACGCCCCCAGGCTGCCGGTGCCCTGCTGGGGACAGCCCTTTGCAGGCTCTGCCCATGGGGAACCACCGCGGCTGTTACGCCCCAAGACCATCAAGAGATGAGCTCTGACAACGGCACCGCCTTCAGCCACCCCGATTCCCCACATCCTCCCACCGGGGGACCGTCCTGAGGTCTCCCTTCCGGCGGGCCGCAACGCACGCTCGGCAGTCCGCCGTCCGCTCCCCCTCGCCCTGCGACACACAGCCCTGACACGCCACCCACTCACCCGTCCCTGGGGCCCCAGCAGCAGCCTCCGGGCAGCGGTGGCGGCGAAAGCCCCGCCGCGGCGACCCCGCGGCAGCAGTGACATGGCGGCACCCACCGGCCCGGCCCGATCGATCCTGTCGGCACTCGTCCGTGTCCACCTCACTCAGCTCGTGTGCATCAGGCCTCCGCTACCCTTGCCTCGTGAACGGCTACCCCGACGTCGTGACGTTCGGCGGCTACAAGTACGTGATGACGCCAGACGCTGTCTCTTTCCCCGCTGCCTGCTGCCAGGTGAGGCCGCGTCAGCGGTGCCATCCGGTGCCATCGGCCGCGGGCGGTCCCCCCATCGTCCTGCCGAGGACCGGGCAGCCTCCCGGGGCGCCGCGGGGTCCTTCCGCCGCCTCTTGCCTCGTCTGCGGGGGGGAATCCCCGGGATGATGCCTGCCCCAGCAACTCCCCCCGCTTCCTTGGCGGTTCTAGGCCTGTGCTGGGCCCTGCTGTGGTGCTGGGCGCTGAGGCCGCCGCCCCTCGGCGGCCCGGGCGGGATGTTTGGGTGTTGTCAGCGGAGCCTGGCGGTTCGGGGGCGGCAGAGGGGATGGGGGGCGGTTGCCAGCTCTCCGTAGTTGGGCTTTTCTGGGGTAGGTGTGGGGAAGGAACAGGAAGGGGTCGAGAAAGGGGCTTTGCTTAGCGGCTGTGCAGCTTCTCTCGGTTGTCCTTTGTAGGATGAAGACCATTCTCAGTAACCAGACTGTTGACATCCCCGACCAAGGTAGGTCTGCGTTCGGGAGGCGTTTGTTTCGTGGTGCTGGCTCTGCAGCCGGTTAACGCGTGTCTGTCTGTGCTTTGTAGTCAGTGTTTCACTGAAGGGCCGGACGGTCATTGTAAAGGGCCCCAGAGGAACCTTGCGACGGGATTTTAACCACATCAATGTGGAGCTCTCCCTCCTGGGAAAGAAACGCAAGAAGGTGAGTGCTGCAGAAGCGGTTTATCTGGCTAGAGACTGTAGGTTTACAATTATAGCATGGTTTGGCTCAAAAGGGACCTTAAAGATCGTCTAGTTCTAACCCCCCTGACCATGATCAGGGACACCTCCCACTAGACCAGGTTACTCAAAGCTCCATCCAGCCTGGCCTTGAAAACTTCCAGGGATGGAACATCCAGTTTCTCTGGACACCTGTTCCAGTTTCTCACCAATCTTATAGTGAAAAATTTCTTCCTGATATTTAATCTGAATTTGCCCTTTTCCAGTTTGAAGCCATTATTACTTGCCCTATCGCTACGTGCCCTTATATAAAGTTTCTCTCCAGCTTTCTTGTAGGCCCCCTCTCAGATACTGGAAAGATGCTCTAAGGTCTCCCTGGAGCCTTCTCCAGGCTGAAAGACCTCAGGTCTCAGTTAGCTTAAAAACTTTGTGGTAATGTAGGAGACTGAAACAAAATGTTTATCTGAGGTTGTGTTATTTAAATTTTTTTTTCTGTGTGAAAAGCAAATCTCATGGAACCCTGGGTCCTGCTCTGGCACCGTGAAATTCTTGTGGTTCTGTGTTGAAGTGAATGTATTGATTGATTTATTTTGTAGTTCTAGTCAGGTAGTTATTGGGAAAGGCATGGATTGTTGTGTCCTGTGTTTTATAAACTTGACTAGTTTTAGCTTAATAAAAGTAAATCTCTACATTTAATTTCCAGAATTGGCAAGTTACAAAATGGGAGCAGATGTTTTCTAAATCAAAAAAAAAAAAAAAAAGGCTGATTTTAGCTGCTTTTCCGCAAGCGTGTAAATACTGGACCCACACACACTGTCACAGTGTTTCATTAGGAAGTTGATAGGTTACAGGTAGGAGACTGACCTCGGAACAACATGTAAAATGTTTAGCATTTGATAACGTCTCCTTTGGCTTTAGATGTTAGAATATCTGCTCCAACCTCCCAGATTTGTTAGTAGCAAGGCAGAAGGGAAAGAAACATTTCTCACACATCTGGGGGTTAGGATTTAAAAGACTTGAGCTAGGTGGGCCCTAACTAGTCTTTCAAAGAAGCAAAGTATTTATGTGCTTTTGTTAGGTGGACTTACAAGTAGTTTATTTGAACTTTTCACTCTTAGTTTGTCACAAAAGTGTTTCGTGTTTAGTTTTGAAGTGTAGCAGAAAACTTAATATTTTCTTTATTTTTCACCCAGCTGCGTGTTGACAAGTGGTGGGGTAACAGAAAGGAGCTGGCAACAGTTCGTACAATTTGCAGCCATGTACAGAACATGATAAAGGGTGTTACACTGGTGAGTCTTGTTGTGAAATAGGATAAAAACTGTCGTTTTTGTTACTCATCAATAGACAACCTTTCAGTTTTGCATCCAAGATGCAACTTTCTCTCTTTTTACTTGTTTTTTTTTTCTTGCCCTTGCTGTCAAACATGTTTTGTGGGTGGAAGAAAGCGTGAATGTCTCTTAGTGTCTTCCCCTTGCTGAGAAACTATTTTCAATATATCTTGGGTTTAGGTTGCTGCATTAAGGTTAATGAGCGTGTTCTGCTTTCAATACCTGATAATGTCCTTCATTGCAGGGCTTTCGTTACAAGATGAGGTCAGTGTACGCTCACTTCCCAATCAACGTAGTTATACAGGATAATGGCTCACTTGTGGAAATCCGAAACTTCTTGGGGGAGAAGTACATTCGCCGAGTGCGTATGAGGCCAGGTGAGCATATCTGGAGATGTATTTGCTATTTCTAACTAAGGTTTCTAAACTGCTTTCTTTGGGTACTGCCGCTCCTGCAGAAGATGGTGGATGATTGTTGAAGCAGTAACTGCCTTTTTGAATTTATGTAATTTTACGGTACCTTTACTGCTGTTTAGATTTATAATTAATGCTGTTGTGTACTTTAGTAATAAGAGCTAGTCAGTAACTAGTTTAGGCTTTGTTATTTTAATATGAGCTACTACAAGTAATAGATGGTACTTTAATCATAGTGAGATCCTGGCAGTGTTCATAGCTGGTAAACTGCAGGAGATCAGGTCTACGCTTGTGGTTCTGTTTTAAACGTTGTACATGAACTAGTCTCACACCATATTTTTTTTGTCTTTGAAGCATTCTTGTATTTTGAATTTCCTCATTGTCTAGGAGCATGTATGATAAACTTCAAAATTATGTTAATTGTTGGTTTTACATCTTGCATACTTGGGAGTTCTCACAGCGTAGGCATTTGATGGAGCTTGTTAAACTTCAAAATGGAGACAAAACATGTCATAAATAGTTACCTTAAGACTGTATGGAAAACTTTACATAAATGTTTTTTTGATAGTTCCACTTTTGGTGAAGGTGTGTGTAAGGATATTTAGTGTGACTGGTGGTGTTTTGGGGTGGCCTTTGATGAAACCATTGGACTTGTATAAAAATATTGGTAGAAAAAGCATGGAGTTACTTATGGTGGCTTTGACTTTGATTTACTGTAGGATATTAATGATGGATTAGGTTTTTGTAAGTATTTACTTCAAAGATAGTAAAGTGCTGGCTTAAAATCTAATATTGACTAAATAGGTCAAACTGTAAACACTTAGTTGTGGTGTTCTTGCAAATGAAAGTTTCTAGTTAAGACTTTCAAATGTCCTGGTGTTGCTAGCATAATCATGGTGCTTGACATATCAGGGGGCACTGATGTTCTTCAAGGATTTTTTGATTAGGATGAATCTAGTTCTGGCTTAATGAACATAAGAATGGGAGAAATGGCACCACCTAGCTGACAAAGCCATGATGGCAAAATCTCTGGCCTGTACTCTTGACAGTGATTAATGCTGTAATGCAGTAACATTTAAGTAGGAGTATTGTTCAGTTACTTTCTGTCCAGAGCATGACTTGCACTAATCTTTGCGTTTTGAAGCTGTGAGGGGGGGACAGTCCTGGAAGGGATTTGGGAGACTCTTGTCAAGTCATGGAAGCTAATTATTGCCTGGAATGCTACTTTTTAGATCTGTAAACGAGAACAGGAGATTAATACAGAGGGTTTTTTTGTACACTTAATGTCTTCACCAGTGATGAAGACTGTGTGTTCTTCCTTTCCGTAGGTGTTTCCTGCGCAGTGTCTCAAGCCCAGAAAGATGAGCTGATCCTTGAAGGGAATGACATTGAATTGGTCTCCAATTCAGGTTTGTGACATAGATGTGTGAGAAGATACAGTGATAAGGGCACTTTTAGTCTGAAGATGTCAGCTCAGCAAACTTTTTCCCTCAAACCCTGAGAAAAATGACAGCTCAATTATTTTTTTTTCTCTAGTCCCTGTAATTGATGTTTATAGTGTCTTATGTTTTTTTTTCCAAACTTAAAAGATGTTTTTGTAAGTTCACAGAAGATTTTTTTTTGTTGTTTTTTTGAGTCAGTATTGATGGCCATTTTGGCACCAAACCATTCAGCTCTTCAGTTGTATAAGTGTGCAGTGATAAACTGCCAGAGACCTGAGTTGCCAGGATGGGATCAGTGAAATACAAATTTTATTTGTTAGTTGAAATATTGGGGAAGTAAACAAAGGCTGCGTGTTGGCTTGGAACTCTTGCTTTGCACTAATGGTCTTGTTTTGTCTGTAGCTGCCTTGATCCAGCAAGCCACTACGGTCAAGAACAAGGATATCAGAAAATTCTTGGACGGTATCTATGTCTCCGAGAAAGGAACAGTACAGCAGGCAGATGAGTAAAACTCTTAATAGGTTGGTATCATCTTAGTACGTCTTCCATGTAGAGATGGTCACTTCATCTGGGGACTTAACATGGTTTATCTACTTCAACAAGGTTGTGGTTAAGCAGGTTCCCAACAGGGATGCAGCTGTGCTTGTAAAAGGCATCTTTAAAGGTATCCTAAACCTGAAGCTTTGCTAGGTCTCGTGACAGCCACTTTCTGTCTCTCATCAAGTTGGTATTATGCTGCTGTGTGGAGAAATGCTCAAGTGCTGTGTTCTGTGCTCTGCATGTGCTTATGATGGTGGCAGAGAAATTAAAACCAAGAGACAAAGCATGACAGATTCGTTCTACAGCTATTTACAGAGAGGACTTTCTTAGACTAACGTTCCTCCTGGTTGGACACTGACTTCACTGAAGAAAGTGCCCAGCACATACTTGATACATAAAGGTCTTCTGTGTAGTTTGTGTTTACATGCTTGCATACAAAGGCCAGTTTAACAACTATTTAATGTGCATAGATTTGTTTCTGAAGTTGAATACAAAGATATTGGGATAATTTGAGAATTTTAACTGCTAAAAGAATTTGATGCATTCCAGCTTTGCATAGTTCATACAGGGTACAGAACACTGTGCAGGATGAGGCAGGCTGATACACAAATAAAGTAAATGGTAAATGCCTTCTGAACCTAAGCTTGCGACAGAAGATGCAGATGAAGTGAGTTTCAAACTAAAATTTCTTCTATCACCAGCCAGGTACAAGATACTCACAAGCTACTGAAAAAATGATTTTTAGTGCTGTTCAGAATTCCTTGTTACCTGCTTGTTAAACAGGTCTGAGCTGTTGCATTTGAAGTAAATCTCGTCTTAATAAAACTAAACGAATTCTTCGAGCTATTAATGACTGTCTTGCATTAAAGCTATCAGATAAATTAACTTGCCATATGGCTGTAAACTCGATTTCACATTTACAGTGCTAAGACCTTTCTAAAAGCTCCTCTTCTTTACAGTTGTCTGGATCCTCAAACAGCCAACCATGAGACATTATACCAGCAAGTACCGGATGGAAGAATCTGATACAAAACCTGAACACCATAAGAGGTTTAATAAAATAAAACTTATTTCATATTTTGGCCTCTTTTTTTTTTTTTTTTAATAAGAACTAAATGCTGATTGTGGGAACCTGTTTGAGATCTTTGGCTTTTGGAGGAGCAGATTGTCACAGGGTAGTACAAGATAATGAGATGATGTTAGTGCTGTGCTAGTGCATGTTGCTTTGCTGGTCTCTGAGAACATTCAGACCACATGAAGTCTGATGGTTTGGAAACCTCATGTCGGTGGAGTGTGGACCCAGCATGGAAACCCATGAAGCATTAGTTTTAAATCTTAGAATTAAGGAATAGGAGAAGTGTTATTCTCCCTGGAAGGAGATGATGCTTATACATGTTATTTCAGAACCTCAAACCAATGACTGCAAAACCTGATTTCCTGTGTTTTTTGGCGGGGGGAGTTCAGACTTGTGATGGCAGTGTCTGAAGTAGACTAAAACCAAAATTCTAATTAGTAGAATGAAATTTATAAGACTGTTTAAACTGAATACAGAGGTGAAAGTAGTAGTCTGAAAATACGCAGCTTTGGCTGCATTGCTCAATTAGGACCAAGGACTTGACCTCAGAGTGCAGGCAGAGCTGCTTGCTGAGTCTCACCGGCAGTGATGTGTGTCATCTAGGAATAGAGCTCTGTTTTTTTTTTCCTCTGCTACTAATCTTGCCACGTGGCAACGTGTAATTGGGATGTTGTGCCTTTTCTGTGCAGTGGTAAAATTCACGTTGTCACTTAGTGGGTTCTATTTTGAAAAAAAGATTGACAGAAAATACTGGGGTAGTGCAGAAACATGCTTGGTCACAAGTAGCTAAAGCAGATTATTGAGAGAAGTACCTGTGTGTACCTAAGAAATTCACAAAATTGCCCAAAGCACCTACTTGGATGATTCTATGGAGTTCATCAGGGGTGCATGGTACCAGCATCTCTGAGCCTGGAAAAGTAGTGCTAAACTGTGGATGCATTGTCCATGGCCTCTTAAACAATGGGTTCTTGCATTGTTTGAATTGTGCAGCTGAAAGGAGTCTTCCAAAATAATCTCTGCACCCAGAACGCACGTGGAATTCAAGAGTTCTCTTGAATGTGTTGTTCAGTTTGATTCCCTGGTTGCTGTGAGTGAGAGCTAGTGGGTGTCTTTGGGTGGTGGAAGGATGCACACACCTCCGACACCTGTACTGTTTGACACACTGGTAGTCTATTTTACAGTGTAAAATAGTCCAGAGTTCCTCATCATTTTACTAATACTTACCTTTTGAAATTAATGAGCCTTCTCTGATGTTGACCACTAGTTGAAATAAAATGAAAAAATAGTCTTGTGCATTTATAAACTGAGACTTATGGTTGGGTCAAGTATGGGGAGTTTGGGGTTCAGGTGATTGCACATATCCTCAAAGTAGCACTTCTACAAAGTTTCTAGTAATTTGTACTGGCCTTAATTCTTTATCATTTATGTTACAATTTACTTTATCATCATATCACATTCCATTTGATGTGATCTTGTGTGCTTAGATGCAGTTGGAAAAGACACTGTGTTTTTATGCCTTGTCTCTTCAGAAGCAAATGGATAAACATCACCTTAAGAGTGAGGTAACCACCTTCTAGTGGGAACACGTTGGGCGTTTCCACTGTGTATTGAAAACAGTACTAGCCACTGGAAAAGAAGGTTATAAAGGGGAGGCAGGCAGTAGGAATTTAACTGATGGCTCTTTTTGCCCTTTGTACCGTTCCTAGAGCAGTTCTCTGTCCTTCTCCAGAGATGCGTGGCCTGCCTGGCCAGGAATGATCTCAGCATGCCATTTAACGAAAAGGCCAGCCACTGTGGTTTTAAAATGATGGTGCAGTTCACAGGGAAAAAAAATAACCAAACAACTTGCTGGACTCATTTTGAGATGACCAAGACCAGACCGAGGGAAACCTTTGGGTTTGGCCCCTGAAAACATTCAGATGAGATTAGCAGGTTCATTTATCTTTCCTGAACGTTATGCCTGGGTTGGTAGCTTTTGTGTAATGCAGCAACAGCAATAAACTCCTCTCGTGGTTTTATCCCACCCATGGCTTGCGCTGTCACTTGGCCAGAACTAAGATGACAATGTATATTTATTTATATGAAAAAGTGCAATTTTGAATTATATTCATCGCTATTACTCTCTTGAGTAGATTAATAGTTACCATTTATTTTTATGCTTGTAAAAATGTTTATGACTGCCCTATTTTGGAGATGAAAAATAGTGGTTCTGTATTAATTTCACCTGTCTCCTGTGGGTCCAGTTAATTTGCTTAAAATGCTAACCTCTGATCTCTACTTCTCCCAGTATGTCGGAGATACAGGTATTTTGGCTGACAATGGAATTACCTGAGATTTGTTCTTTTAGAGGTATCTTCAGAATCTGGCCCAGCACGTTTCATTCTTAGCTTGTGGGTTTTAATAACACTTTTATTTGTAAGCCCTAACCACTGCAGTTCCATGCTCAACGACGTTCACAACATGAATATGCATCACAAGACACCTTTGGTCCAAAGAGGTTCCTAGAAAAGTGCATCTCGATTCTCACAGCTTAATGTCTTTTTTTCAAGTCAAGCTGTTTGAAAGGTTATTCCAAGGCACAGGAGAATCATGAAATTTTCTTCTTTGTTAAATAGATGAATTTTACTTCTACAGTCAGAAGGGGGATAGAAGGAATTTCACCAGAAAGTAGTGTCTTTGTAGCTCTTCTCCGTGTGTGTACAATCGCTTTCCATCTCCCAGTGAAATGCCTGGTGTGTATGACTGGAGTGACTCAACATAGTGCTTTTTCTACAGATTTTCTACAGCCTTTGTAGAAGGCAAGCAGCGATGGATCCCACTGAAAGTGGGCCTGTTCCCCCTTTTCAGATAGAAAAACAGATGTGCTGGATGCTTTTTGCCTTAAAAGGTTTTCTTCTTTTCCTTTTGTGGAAAACAATAATGGTTAAAAGCAAGATCAGGGTGGAGAAAAGGCAGCAGGCAAAGAAGATCAACGGCTTCTTCTGAGAAACAAACAAGCAGAAGCTGCACTGCTTTTCTTGGCTGGGGGGATCGCAGACCGAATAGTCAGCAGGGAAGCCGTTGTTGCTTATCAGGTTATTGTAGAACTTTATTGAAGGTTTTCCTTTTGAATCCGAAGTGAAGAATCCAAATCTGGGTTTAGATTTTTCCTCGGTCAGCTTGAATGCGTAGTAGCCTTTAATCTTGACATTATCAATGTAGTATGCTGCGGAGAGGGAGGAAAAAGAAGCCACAAATGTTGTTAATAAAACCTTGCGTGACCTGCAAAGCTTCTAGTAATGAGTTCAGATTTCAAATGATTAATCTATCAATTTAAAAAGCATAATTGCACCATAAAATACCTACTGCTTCTAGCCATACTTGCCGCCCGCTGACTTAAGTAGAAACAGTGCATCAGGGTGGTTGGTTGGGTTTTTTTTAAAGGTTAGAATTTGGGAATTTTCAGGCCTTACACTGTGAAAGCTGGGTTTGAACAGGGTTTGAGCCGGTAGCTTGTTTGGCTGGCAAAAGCCTTGCAAAGTCACTGCTCTTGACTGAACCCAGCTGCAGTGAGTCAAGGGGAGCAGCTACTCATCATGAGAGGAGCTTCCTGGAAATTCCTGCCCTGCTCGAAACCCAGCTGCTCGGCCCTGCAGCAGGCATGACCCTGTTGTACTGCTGCATCCAAGTGCTTGGTGAAAATACTTTAATGAAATCATGAATAGCAGTCCTTAGTGAGTAAACATCTCTCCAATCCTTGTGTAAGCAGAAAGTACAGTCAGGGATGTGACCCAGGTTATGTAAAAATGTAAATTGGGGGAGGGGGAATCTTTCTGTGAGTACTGTAAAGCATTGTGCTACCTGAAAATTCAAATGGGAGTGTTACAACCTTTTCCTTCAATACTTATTTCCTTTACTAGCTTAGTATTCCTTTGCTTGCAGTGTGAAATTAGTGCAGAAAATAAATTGGCAAATTCAGCGTGGTCAGTAGGTCAAGGGAGGTCATTCTCCCCCTCTACTCTGCGCTGGTGAAGCCACAGCTGGAATAGTGCATCCAGTTCTGGACTCCCCAGTTCAAGAGAGACAGGGAACTACTGGAGAGAGTCCAGCGTAGGGCAACAAAGATGATTAAGGGATTGGAGCATCTCTTTTATGAGGAAAGGTTGAGAGAGCTGGGACTCTTCCACCTGGAGAAGAGAAGGGTGAGGGGAGAGATGACCTTATCTATGTTTACATGTGCCTGAAGGGTGGGCTTGAAGGAGGATGGAGCCGGGCTCTTTCAGTGGTTCCCAGTGACAGGATGAGGGGCAATGGGCACAATCTGGAACATAGGAAGCTCCATTCAAACATGAGGAGAAACTTCTTTACCGTAAGGGTGACAGAACAGGCTGCCCAGGGAGGTCGTGGAGTCCCCTTCTCTGGAGACCTTCAAGACCCGCCTGGATGCAGTCCTGAGTGATGTGCTCTGGGCAATGCTGCTTTGGCAGGGGAGTTGGGCTAGATGATCTCTAGAGGTCCCTTCCAACCCTGACAATTCCATGATGCCATGAAATGCTCATTAGTGCTACAGCAATAGAGAAAGAGCTAAGTAAGCACTGGAGGGGGGAATGCTCTGTCTCTTGTTGGCGTCTAATCTGAAGCCATGCTTAGCCATGAGTAAGACCTGCCTCATTTTTTACATAGCTAACTCCTAGAGAGGAGAAACCAGGATACATAGACTATGTTTGGGGACAGGTACCTCAGAAGGGTTTTAAGATACCCCATGTCCTGGTCAGGGAGGTCCCTAGTGCTCACCAGAAGGGAACAGTGAGGGCAGGATGTATTGCACCTCTCCTTTTGTCTGTGTGGTTCAGGTACCAAGGCCTTTCTGCTATCCTGAGGCTTGCTGATTCCCTTTTAACGTTCGGTTGGAGGGATGGGAGGGGTAAGGACCCTGCAGCATTTCTCATACAATAAGCTGCCTCTGAAGATTGTTGCCTTGAATGCTTTTGTCCTCCATCTCCATAATTGTTACTAATTTTTCTCTAAAGTGAAGAACGAGGTTTCTGTAGGTGCACAGGAGAAAGCAAGTAGTGGAACAGGAACTAGAGTTTGACTCTCCTTTCAGCAACAGCTGCTTAAGTGACCTGCTATATTTCTTCTGTATGCCCTCCTCAAGGTCTCCTTGGACTTGCCTGTGCTTTCCTGTCCAATGACTTTAGTTCAGCAGCAAGGAGGCTCCTGCTTTTCTCTGTAGAGTAGAAATTAGGGTTGTTTTTTGGCAGTTGTTGGCCTGAAGTGCCATCTCCTACAAACTTCTGAAGGATTGCTCTGCTGTACATGCATGCCCAGATGGCTTCTGGCATGGTTTAAACTGGAAGCAGCTGTGGCTGTGTTTCACGTGAGAGCTTGATACCGTTGCTTCGTGTTGTATCTGCCCTAAGCGTGCCTGCAGAATCAGGCCCCTCAGGAGGCTGAATGCTGATGGCCTGTTCCTGCATCTCAACCAGAGCTGCCTGCCCTATCTGGGGCAAGTCTTAGGGGCTTGCTTAAGGAATGCCTGGGTCTGTGCTATGGAAATGGCTCTGGGGAAGCCAAATCTATCATAAACTCACCTTTTAAAACCTCTTGTATGTATTTTCCCAAGTAGTAATTTCTGAGTTCATCGTTGTCTAAGGACTGGTCATCTATTCCGTTTGCTGTGATGTAAATATCGATGTCACCGTAGGTTTTTTTAATCCACTCGAGAACTTTGCGCAGTCCCCAAGGCACCACTGCCAAACGGGAAGGGGAGCTCAGGCAGGTGATATCCTGCAGAAACTGGATGTCACGATCAAATTCATACTGGCTCCCATTCTGAGGTTCATGAATCACAAATCTGGTGGTGAAATGATTCAGCGCGTAAAAGTCGGCTGCACCTTTGATCAGCTGCTTTTCCTCACTTGTAAAAGATGGCAATGAAGAGTACGAGAGGCCTTTTCTGTTTTTAAAGCTGATGTATTCCCTCATGGTAGCTGGATAGTCCCCGGTTTTAAATATGGGATCAGCAAACCAGCCTATTTCAAACTGGAGAAACCTGTTGGCAGCTTTTGAGTGAGATTCAAAGTAGGGGTTGGCAGGTTCAGCCCAGTCCGAGTGCAGGGACAAGGACACTTTGCCGTACTGAAAGGACCGGTACTGCTCATCGTATATTCTCCAGGCCAGGGCATGTGCTATTAATAAATTGTGTGCTGCCCGGTATGTATCATTGCTGCTCTTATTGTAGACGTCACTCAGCCGGTTGGGCTCGTTTATTGTAATCCAAAGTTTAACCAAATCGCCAAGTTCCCGAAAACATAAAGCGGCGTAGTCTTGAAAAGCATAGGCAGTAGACTGGTTCAACCATCCTCCTGTCTGCAGCAAAGGACCTGGCAGGCCCAGGTAGGCATGAGTTGGATAATATAAGGTGACCATGGACTGAATATTGAGTTTCAGTACTTCGCTAACCACGCACCTGTAATACCTCAGAACTTGCCTGTTGACCACTGACAAATCGCCATTGGGTAAAATTAGTGACCAGTCAAGTGCAAATCTGTAATGGGTGACTTTCATTTTCTCCAGAAGGTCAAGTTGCTTTTTAATACTGACAAAATCTGTGCACTGTGCTGGTCGGGTTTTTAGCTTCACCCCTTTAACTTTGTGCAGGAGCCCATCTCCTGTGATGTTCCAGAGGTACAGGCTGGAATCGCAGAACTGCGGTGAGGACGCCACGGATTCTGCCTGTAAGGATAAAAATGAGATGTTACAATGGGGTTTAATTCAATGAATGCCTACTTGTAGTCTGCATTTCTGGCTGCCCTTTGGCTGTAGGGTTAGTGGTAGATGTCAGGAGGCCCCACTTAGATGCTCCAAGGGGAAGAGGACAACAGACTCGACTATAGGGGATTTGCCTGCGCCAGTGGTTATCTGTTCCTTCACTGATGGTAGAGCAGTAGATGTGGTCTATCTTTACTTCAGTAAAGCATTTGACATGGTTGGAGTCTAGTAGGATGCCTATACCTAGTGGAGTTCCTCAGGGATCAGTATTGGGACCTGTACCATTTAATATATTCATCAATTACTTGGATGAGGGAAAAGAATGCACTATCAGCAAGTTTGCTGATGACACAAAACTGGGTGGAGTGGCTGACACACCAGAAGGCCGCGCTGCCATCCAGAGAGACCTGGACAGGCCAGAGAGCTGGGCAGAGAGAAATGTAATGAAATTTAACAAGGACAAGTGTAGAGTCCTACATCTGGGCAAGAACAACTGCAGGTACCAGTACAAGTTGGGAACTGTACTGTTGGAGAGCAGTGTAGGGGAAAGGGACCTGGGGGTCCCGGTACACAGCAGGATGACCATGAGCCAGCACTGTGCCCTAGTGGCCAGGAAGGCCAATGGCATCCTGGGGTGTATTAGAAGAGCTGTGGTCAGTAGGTCAAGGGAGGTTCTGCCTCTCTACTCTAGGTCCCTTCCAATCCCTAATATTCTATGATCTCTGGAAAATACAAAAATTGTACTCTCTATTCAGCTACACACATTTGCCCTGCCAGAGCCTACACAACATACGTTTTTTGCACAGATATCTCTCCCGGATCAAGTTCACTCTGTGGTCATGCAAACAGCAGCTCTCAGCAGCTGGCAGGAGAGTGGAAGGGTGAGAACAAGCAGCGGGGGGTGGGGGGTATATGAGGCTGGCACGGGTTATTTTGGCACTGCTGCTGAGATCAGCCTTGTGAAACTGTGGTGTGGTGTTCCCTGGTCCTTCTGCCTACACAGACATTGGGCACAAACAGCTTGTATCTTTACTATCATCTGCTAGTAAACAAGGTTAGACAGGATGTATTCTGTGTAGCACAGATAATTTTTAAAAGATTTTTTGTAGGATCTGTAATACAATATAGTGAAGTTAAAGATATTTAGATTACATCTGATTTTTTAAAGAATATGCACTTTGCTGTGCTGTGTTTTGCCTCGGAATGATTAACAAAGTAAATAGAAGCTTTACTTTTTTTTTTTCCTTATGGTTGTCAGTGGTTAAATTGTGAGTTTTGCTGTTACTTTTTGAGGCTGATGTTGGCCTGGTTTTCTGTATGCAATGAGAAAAAGTGTATCCCAGGACTGGCCATACATACAGTTGGCTTATCTACCATATTTGAAGTTGAAATAGACACTGTAGGAACCACTTGGAAAAAAGGTGGTATGATTTGTTCTCAAATATGAGCTCAGATGGTGAAAGCTGTATGCGCTGATGTTAGTTATTTTCTCCCATAGTGTAAGTCTTTTTAAACAATGGCTTGTTACCCACTTGTGCAGTGGCACTTAGAGCCATGAATCAGTTTCTGCTTTGTTCAGTAGCTTTAGACAAGACCTCAAGCCTGCAGGTTGCTCTGCTGCCACCAGCGTGACCGCCTTGTCCCTGCCCTGTGCCACCCTCTCTGTCGAGTTGTCGTAGGCATCCCTAGGGCCACACTGCAAGCTGGATTGGGAAACTCCCCTGGTTGAAGAATAACCCAGGAACAATCAGTCGGGGTCAGCTTCTTGGTCTGAAATTTCCTGATATGATCTGATCTGATCTGCCACGTGGAGACGCAGGCAGAGGGACAGTGAGGGAGGGCCAGCCTTGGAAGAAGCACCTAGCACTCTGACTAGCTCACCCAAAAACCTGTAAAGTACATAAAACTGAACCTGTGCAGTTATGGCTAGACTTAACTTCGGTTTGCAGAGTGCATTGAGATTCTTGAACGCAAGGTGCCGTACGTGGTCATTTAATCACAAAGTTGTTGATTGCTCTGCCTCCAGCAGTCTTCCCAAGAATTTACACTTACCTTAAGAACAGACTCAGTGATACCCCAGGAGAAGTCACAGGAGAACTGAGCTTGCAAGCTTGAGGTAGATTCCTTTGGCAAGAAGCCATTTTCTTGTATGATTTGTTTATAATAAAGTGCAGATGACTTGGGAATCCTTTCCTTTTTTTCGCTTTTGAAATCAACATAAAATAATCCGCGCCTGATGTTGTAAGCGTGTTGCCATTCAAAGCCATCGAGGAGTGACCAGGCCGTGTAACCAAACACGTCTATATTGTCGTATTTAATCGCTGTGTAAGAGAAAGTAACACCCATGAGTCTTATATTTAGGACTCTAATGTATATAATGGATATTTATGAGAAACGTCTATTCACTTTGAAAATCTTGAGGGTTTTCTCAACATTCATAGGGTTATTGGCCCATTGTAATTCATTACAAAACTCTGACAGACGTTATATATCCTAGTACTTATTCCTTAAAAAATACATAAATCACTAGTTTCTTAAGAGATTAAGTTACTCTAGGATGCTTTATAAAACATGAAATATTGCACCATATCCAGACTTTAAGTTGCATTTGATGATTTCAGGTTATATAGACACCTATAAAGTTAGAGAATCACGAGTAAAAATTAAGGGTGTAACAGCTGATCTTTTTTGCGCCTTTGTCATGAAGCTAAAACTCTCTTTTGTTGCTCTACCTTTATTTGAAAGATCTCTGGAAGCTCTGACATATAGGAATGTCTATTCAGCTTCTAAATTGAAAAATGTGTTGGTATGGGACACGTAATGACTTTAGAAGAAGCTGGGTTGATCAACCCAGAGACCTAAGTGCTTGATTTATTCACAGAATGGGGATTTCTTCGGGCAATCTTAATGTCCCTCCACCTTGCAAAGGAGTGTACATACAGTCTTTTACATGAAATATATGAGAATGATGACAAAATGACTGCTTTGTTGGATGAGGAACCTGATTCACCAGGAAGGGCAGCAGAACTTCCAAAGCAGTTTCTCGTTGGGCGCCAACTAACAATGGCGTTTGTTACCCACTTACAGCATGTGCCAGCTGGCAGCCTGGAAGAATAAGTCCAAACTCCACGCTCAGTCATGCTAGCTGCTTGTCACCGGCTTTAAGCTCAGAAAGAACGCCACATAACTCCTCATGTTAACCTTCTAAGAGCTGACATATCAAGGGCAAAGCAGTGACCAAGTGGGGTCACTGAGGATTGTGACACAGCCAGATGGACAGCCATATTTTACCTGCAGTCCACCGAGAATAAGCCAAGGAATAGAGATGAAGTATTCCGATTTAAAGCTCTGTTCTCACACAACGTTGCTTTACTTTATTTTTCTCAGGCCATTTCACTTTGTATAATTTTGTATTTCCACTGGACTTCATTTCCTTAGTCACACCACGTTGCGATTTCAGCAGGAGGCACTTTGGCACAGGACTTGTATCCATGTAGCAGAGCAACAAGGTGCCCAGCAGTCAAGCTGGGGGCTTGGCCAAGCAGGGTATTTTACTATCTGCTGGATGAAGAAATTAGAAAGCCCAAGAACTTGCAATGTAAGTGTACAACAGAAAAAGCCAGAATGTGGTAAGGAGGTGAGGGAATGTAATGAAGCACTATGGCATGTATCTTCAAGAAAAGCAACTTCTAAGTATTAGGGATACCATGGGTGAAAGTACAAAAATGTCTGAAAATATCAAATGCAAAATGCAGAGGTGGAGAATGATATAGTGGATAAAGAGATAGGCCAGAGGGGTCTTGCAAGTAAAGATGAGTATACTTCATGTCTGCAACGAGGAAGGTGGAACAAATGGAGGTAGACATATAGGGATGGGATGGCATTAAGTGTCTACTGAGGAAAAATATTTTTTTCTAGAAGCATATTCAATGGATGGGGACTAAGTTTAACTGCCAAACCAAAAGACACTGTGCTACTTGAGATGGTGCATGCCTAAATGAGAATTTTTGGCTGCTTAAATGGGTAGGGGGGAAAACCCCACTATTTTATGCTTATTTTGTGGTAAAAAGAATTAATAGTTAGGTGGGTAACAGGCAGAAATCCTGTGGATCAGCATGAAAGTAAGTTTGCAGCGCTGTCTGCAGTGACAGAGAGGGCAGAAACACCAGTCAGGATCCTCACTGAATGTTAAGAGAAGGGATGAGAAAATCCTCCTAAAAACCAAGGGGATGGCTAGGGGCAGGAACTGAAGGTAGAGGAGATCAGGAGTTAATTAAGCTGCCTATGTCACCAGAGGTGACATCCACGGAAGGAGATCTCAAGGCATTTCTGTGTCTGCTTTAGGTGGAGCCTTGGAGTCCTTCTGCAGAAGTACTAGATTCAGTGTCAGCAGGTATGCCTGCCACTCAGGAGCTGTAGTTTCAATTGCATCCTACCACCATAATCAGGGTTGGTTCATTGTGATGGTGCTGTTATAGATCACATATTTTCATACGACTCACCGTGCCATGAGTTACAGACATACAGTGCAAAGTTTACAGCACTCTGCTTGAAGACACGCATGCAGACAAGTGTAGCATGTAACAGGCTATGAGGAGCTATCTTAACAGCCACCATCCCATTACAATTTGGCCTATATGCATGCTGTTTTGAGGTTAACATGACCTAATTGACTTTGCTGCAAAGAGCAAGTTATACCTGACTTAACTGTAAGTAAAAATACTAAAATATTTTCCAAACATCATTCCTGAGCAGACAAATTAAAGTTCGCCTCAGAAAAATAAATGCATTAGTTAAAAGGTAATCCTGTATTTTGAAGCAAAGGTTGAAGTATTTGCATACATAAAAATATAGATGGCAATTCTTGAGAAGTAGTTATTGGTTGAACATTGACCAGGTATTTCAGAAGTTTGAATCCACTGATGGTTATTACAGCCTGGTCTGCTGTAAAGGATTCAACAAAAGAACACGCTGTGGATTTTTTTACGTTATGTGTCCAGAGATCTACCTGTTCCACACCTCCAAATCCAGGCCTGCATCTATCATGAACCAAATACTGACATGTAACCTCCTCAACCTCTGGAAAAGGCAGGACATATTGCACTGTGGAGTCTACAGTTTGAACCAACTTTAAATATATCTGGATAGTCTTCATTAGAACCTTAATTAAGTTTGTTGGTGACACAGTACTTCCTGACTTGGTGTCAGAGTAAATGGTTACTCATGTATTCCTTTTTCTGAGGATAAGAAAGTTTTTTGTAAAGGGATCTGAGCTACCCCATCGCTGCAGTGTGCTGTTGGCAGCAGGGCAGCCCGCTGGGAGGATGGCTTTCGGGACCAGCCATTGTCCCTTCTCTCCCAGTACTGAACCTACAAACTGGATGAGGGAGAAAAGAAATACTCATTTCATAGGGGCTTTAGGTACTAACAGCATTTGTATTTCATACAAAGCTAAATCTTTTGCCTTCAGAGAGCACCTCTGTACACACTGGCTTTAGGAAGGGCAAATACCAACATTACAAGAGTGTTATTAGAACGTATTATCTCTGTTTGGCATGCAACAATCCAAAAGAATGATTGTCCTTCTCCTGCTGATGTCCTTTGCACATTTTACGTTGGAGGAGGACCCTAGCATGGCAGTGACAGTCTGTAGTTACCATCTTGTTTTCCTGCTTTCAAGGTATTTACCTGCACAAAGGTTTTACAGTTGGGCTGCCAGCAGTGAAAAGTAATATCCAATAGATACCCAATTTCTGATACAGTTTTGCACTTATTTAGTTTTAAAAGCCAATGGAGATGTTGGATTTTAGCTTTCTGGAACAGGGACCATAGGGGTTTTTTGTGCTTGTGCAACACTTAGCACTAGTAGATCATGATCCATGACTTGCACTCATGCAGTATAAATAATAATAAACTTAGTTGCCATTATATTTCTAAAAGAACTATTAAATATTCACAGAGATAAATATCAAATTATCTTAAAAAGCCCTCTGAAAATCTAACAACTAACATGTACAAACCTTGTAAAACCTTATTAATGAAGTTTTTCATCATGTAGATGGCTGTGGTGTCATCTGTTTTCACGTGGCTGTCAGTGAACCAGCCATTCTCTGCAATCAAGATTCGAGGACTGTTGTATTCCAGTTTAATCCAGTTCAGTACTTCCCTCAAATCGAGTGACAAATTTTGTCCCATTTTTGGTAGAGTGTTTGGGGGTTTAAAGTTATTAGGACCAAAGGAAAATGCAAAGAAGTCAGCTGTTCCCTTTATGTAGTTTTTCTCATCCTCAGTAAAGCGTGGCAAAAACAAGAATTCATTTTTCAGATCTTCTGGATAATCGCCGTCCCCATGGATGGGTTTAGCAAACCACCCGAGTACTCTCTCCACAGACTGCTGACATTTAGAAATATCCAAAGCATCTTCCAATTTGTTAGGTTCGATCCAGTGTGATCCCAATACTATGGACATCATCCCCTTCTGATATGGTTGAAAGCGTTCTTTGTAGTTATGCCAAACTTTTGCATGAGCCTGATGAGAGAAAAATAGCATTTAATGTTAACTCTCTAATGTATGTCAACAGCTAGGCTGGCAGGGAGCTGCATCTGATTCACTGCAGGCTACTATGGAAATACTAACAATCAGTTAGGGCATGCTAATTACCCTGCAGTTCTAATGGACTAATTGTATTACACTGCAAAGTACCTCAAGATGATGGTATGCCCAGGATCCCATGTGGGCTGTTCTTATGACACATTAGGACTGTGGCTTTTTGCCTTTTGACATAGGTCTATGTTTCACAAGAGGTCCCCGCAAGGATGTAAATAGCTGTTACATGGGTACTTTGGGGTGAAACAGCAGTTAATGGTGGGATCTGAACCCTGTGATCTAGACAGTCCCATCTAGGTCTTTCATTGTCAAGCAGTGATTGTTGGTACAGTCGAAATTTTAAACCATCTTTACAATTGTTCCATAAATTCTGCATCTCAAATGATGCTTCCTTTATCAGTGTTGGCTCTCTTTTATGGGGTCACCTGGATTTACTCTGATCAAACTATGTCCACCTCATCCCTCTTCTTGGGATACAATTCCATGTTCAACTCTTGATATTTGCTTAATTTGCTTACTTAAAAGTAAGATCTTAGAGGAAGGACCCAGATGCCAAGTTTGAACCCAACTGTTGTTTCACAGTTCTGTGTGAGAATTCTGATCCATTTCAATGATAAATTTCTTCTTCAAAATTGCTATAGTAATATTTTTTTTCTGACAGTACATGCAAAAGCACAGAATGCAATTAGTACTCATAATTGGATAAATATTGTCTGCCCTAGAACAGACAGGAGTTTTGCTATTTGTGTTTGGGACAATGAAAGCATACCTTGTATCACATCTAAATTTCACTTTTCTGATTATTATCATGTTTTGGAAAGCTTAACACTGTGACACACCAGAACTACCTCCAAATGTCCTGTTGTTAGTTACTTGAATAAGAGACTAAAGCAGTCAAAATTAAAACAACCAAACAAAAAAAGGAATACATGGGAGACTGAGGAACCACTAGCATTGCCAGAGCCCCTTAGGGAATGGGAAGACCTTGGGTGTCAGAGAAGGGTTACTCTGGATCACAGCAGGAGTCATCCCAGAGGACCTGGCACAGGGCAAGGGGGCTGACCTCTCCCAGTTGAGACGTTGTCAAGTAACTCAGGGTTTGCTTTACTTCTGAAGTCTGGCTTTATACTTCTAAACTGGAAAGAAAATAGCTGTTTGCACCCAGAAAAAAACATTGACAAGCATTGTGAAACACTTAGAGTGCTGAGTTAGACTGCATCATAACCAAGCCAAACAGCATTAGTTACCTTTGCCAATAATTTAAGTTAATTTATCTAGAAACACACGGCCTAGACAGTTTAAAAAAAAAAAAAAACCAAACAAAAGACGTGATGTCAGGTAGATATTTGGTTAAGTTAGGGAGTACCGAAGAATTACAGTTTGTGAAATTTTGTGTATCAGTTGTTTATGGTTTCTAAGGTCACGCTCGTAACATTTGTTCAAGGTCTGTCTTTGAAAATACTGATAAAGTAACATTAACCTTTGAAATGCAGGTTCTGTAGCTGAAAAGGGAAGTCAGCAAAATTTTACACAGGAGGCAAACCACAAGATAGAGTTAAAATACTATAAAACAGATTTCTTACCAGTCTCATCAGAAAATGTAAGTGGCCAGTGCCATCCCCTCAGTTACCCTCGCTGTCCTCTCCCAAAGGTATAGCCTGGGATGGGTGCTGGGGCCAGGCTTGCCTTGTTCTCTGCCTCTGGTGATTTCTCACCTGGTCAAACTATTTTTTTTTCCCCAGATAGAGGCTATTAATGCCACTGTTTAATGAAAGGTCTATGGTTGTGTTGGCTTAACAAGGAAAACCGTGCTGAGGTCAGCTGTATTATGCACAGTGCTGAGTAGCATGACAACAGCACCAGGTGAACCTTAGAAATCACACATTTCTAGGTGAAGCGCTGAAAGACAGCTTTGCCAAAACCCCAATTAATTAGAATGAAATATCGACAGGTGAAAAACTGTCAGAGACAACTCATTGCATTCATGAGCACCTGCGAGAGGTTGATTTGAAAAAATGAAAGTCACTATTAAAAATACTGTTTACAGTAGAGAACACAGCCACAGCTAGTAGAGACTGTAGCATTTGCTTCCCTATAATTCTGGTTTGAGTTGTTAATTATCTGTAAAGCAGCTTAACGTTCTCAGATGAAAAGCGTTTGATAAGAGCAAACTATTGTTGATGGAACCAACTCATTAATATTAATTGTTTTGTAAGACATGTGAAACAATTTTAAAACTGTATCATACATCAATTTGGCTATTTTGAGTAAATCTTGACTAATCTTTTTTCAGTTAGAGTTTAATCCGTACTCTTTCACTTTCCTTGTTAGATCAAGGACAAATGTCAGGGCTAAGTACACAGTGAAAGCAGGATCAATATTGTGTATTTATTCTAGATACATATGACACATTAATTTCAGCATATTTTCCTGGTATTAATATAGAAATTATCCCATAGACTTGAAAGTCATGGAGTGCACTAAGTCAGTTAGTATTAACCCTGTAAAAAGGCTAGATAACGTAAGTCAACTTGATAAAATAAATACAACAGTGTTGTTCCCCCCTCTTCTTCAAATATTCTCATAGTCCTTAAATTCTGATCCTGTAATTTGTCATGTATGTGTGCAAAGAGTTTACTGCTGAAAGACCGATACTTTCAAATTCTTAAGATATGTTAAAGTCAACCAAGTTTCCATGAATGCAACGAGCACACAAAACAATGTCAGGAGTATATGGAGTTATTTTAGCGTGCTGGAGAGCAAGAACATTTAGGAAAACTACACGGCAAAAAATGCTAGTGAAATTATTCTGGTTTTCACATCATCACTGATGGCTACAACTGTTTGAAAAATCTTCCAGCAAAGTCATTTACAAGCATAGACAATTCTGTTGCCCACCCCAGAGCCATATTAGATGGAGACAGATTTCCCTCCTCCTGTAAGAAATGAGCGCTGGCGTAGCCTCATCTTTCTAGACCCAGAGAAAAGGAGGCCCCTTTGGAGGAAGGGAAGAAAGCGTCTCATTGGATGTAGAGATAAGAATTAATTAATCTCCATTCATTCTGCAGAAATTTGTTTTGCAGGAGAATGAATTATGGGACTTCCCTGGGACATGGTCATCCAAAGATCACAAAGACAGCAGTGTCCATGCAGAGATCCTGGCATAGTGAGAGCTACCAAAGACCTGGCAGTAACGCTGCTGGGCACAGAGATGAACCTGATCTGAGACAGATCTCTGTTTCTGAGAGACACCATGTCTGAAGGGAATTTATCGCTTTTTCCCAGAGCGTGATATGAAGGTGTGTCCACAAAGAAAATTTTTAGGGAGATCTTATTCTGACAGTTTTCTCCTGGACTTTTCTGACAGATGCAGAGGAGTGTGAATAATCTTTAACTGGAAAATAATAATAATCCCCTTTCTGCCTGTTACATAGCAAAGGCAGAGCTGCCTGGAGGGCACTGATTCAGAGGATGAAAAGAAGACAGCTTGGTCTGCAGTTTGTGATCTTTGTAAAAGTATAAAAGAGCATAACCAGATCCAGAGACAATGGTAGTAATATGTCAGGTATATATCTCATTTAGCTCCAGCCACAATGATATGTCTGCTGTATCATTTCTTGCTTCTTGTCAGATTTATTTACTGTTAAAAAGAAATCCATCTAACTTTTCTGTGTGCAGTTGTTTTTCTTTTCTGCCTCAGTATGACAACTGCCTCAGGAGTAAGCTCATAGGTTTTGTATCTTCTCTGATTCATCTTTCAAATGTTACACAGCAAGGTACAGGTTATCATTAATCGTTTTCCAGTGTTGGTTTTGTGAAGAACAGTCCCCTTTAAGGAAGAAAGAAGATACCCCTTTGGCAGCCACTCTCCATCTGCTGTAAGATTCCACATGATTCTCTTATTAGTGGTATTAATTGTAAAATTGAAAAGAGGTTGATTTAAGTGAACCCCCTTAGCAATTTATAATTCATAATCATCACATTTCAAATTTCCTATTCATTTCCATGGAAGTAGTATCAGGTCCTTTAAAATGATCTCTAGTAATTATTACCCTCTGTGTAGGAAAAGCATGCGTAGCAACATGCAAATGTGGGGTTTTTAATTGAAATTTTGAGGTCTTCTTGTCTGGATTATTTTCCCCACATGGTTCTCCTAAGCACAGCCTTCACTTCTGCATTCACTAGCCCTCTTCAAGGGTCTTGAATAGCAAGACCCATGTAAAATGCAGAACTGTCTTTTAAGTAGATGTATCTGGGCCATCCCTTTACAAGGATGCAAGGCACAGATGGAAAGCACATGTATCAGGAGATACAGCACCTGCAATGCCTTGTGCTGGCCAGCACCACAGGGCTCTGGGGCTTGGTGAAGACAGAACAATCTTATTTTTGTTATAAAGCCTTAATAAGACAATTATCTACCTAATTACCTACCTGAATTCATTCATGGAAACAGATCATTTTTTAATCGGTTCTAAAATACATGGACTTTTTCCTTATGTCAGCTAATTATTTGAGTTTTAAGATGTTGGATTTCTTTAGTCTACTAAAACGGGTAGTTTAAAATTAAGAAATTTCATCAGCCCTCTTCTAGAGGCACAAAAATCTCCACTGCCTTTGAAACTGTTCTTACAATAAAATAATCCAAAGTCCAAAAAAGCAGAGGTTTATGGTTTGTTATATTGTTTTTGTGATTCTATGAAACTTAGCTTCAGTTTATGATTGATGTAACACAGAAAAGCACTCCTTTATATAAATGGTGATTAGTTCTCACAACACTGCAACTTCAACAGTGCACGGGTAAATTAAACTACAAGTAGGACTTCTGAGAGATCCCCATTTAGTTTATCCAAAGGTACCTCAAAAAGGCTAGAGAATGATCATTCAGCAAATTGCTAGGTAACAGAGTGGTGGCCAGATTAGTTTCTTTTGAGCATTACAGACCTGTTTTTCCTGCTCAGCATATTTCATGGGTGGACCCGGTAATGTACATTGGGTGACAAGGAGAACATGGTCTTTCAACAACCTGTCCAAAAATGACGCCCCTGACATGGCCAGGAACGAGGCTTTTCCTAAAGCTGCTGACATAAATGGGAATCTTTTCAACAGCTTTAACAGGCTTTGCCTCACATTGCCAAAACCTGACATTTTTGTCGGTCTTTCATTTTTGGGAGGACGTTTTTGGTTTGCAGTGGTAAATTAGAAGGTAGCCATAATGCAGTGTCTGAGAAAAGGATTTGCATATGCCAGTCCTGAAATAAAGAGCCATGTGAAATCTCTTTAAAGAGAGATTCTTGAAACATTCCCTGCCTCTCAAAGGAGAGACATTTCACAACACACGAATCCTGATTGTGCACCGATACACTATATTAATATGGTATTGTCAACAATACTGAACAAATTGAACACTTAGATACCCACAAAAATCTTTGAGAAAGATCCTGGCTAGGTGGCTTGAAACATACAATACCACCTATAACTTATGTGGTATTACTGGCTTTAATTTCATTTTATTAAGAAAAATAATAATTTTATATATATATATACACATGTATAAGAAGAGTTGACTCAGGTCGACTGGTCAACAGCTTCCATTCCACCTCCAACCTCAAATATCAAACTCCAGCTCCTTAAATACATTACTACAAATTTTATATTCTTCATGAAGACCTAAAGTATTTATAAATTTTACAGCATCACTGGTGAGAACTGCTAATACATTAGGTAATGTTCATGGGGCTGTAAGAAAAATACAACATAAAAATAATTTCTGCCCTAAAATAATAAAAAGCTAGTCAATGGATTGTGTGTTGCTGAAAGTCTCATTAACTCTTTCATTGAAGCGATTGATTTTATACTCAGATTCACTGACTTTCAAGCTAGAACAAACTCTGAGATCGAGTCTGACATTTAAATAACATTGAACAAGGAACTTAGGTCAGTAATTTGTATATCAGATCCAGCTGTGCTTGGTTTCCTGGAATTCTTCAGCAGAGGCGTTGCTCCCTATATGCTGTGTGCCGCTTACATGGATTTTACAGAGTGGGAAAATGCAGAGACTGTCTAGTTGGTACCCCAGGTTTGATTGTGCCACTCAGAAATGCAGGCAAGCAATGCTGCAAATGTTGCTGCAAAGACAACTTACGTTGTTTCTTTTACATGTGTTAGATCAAATACATTTTATGTAGCTCTTGAAAATAAAAAGAATGATTGAGCATCAATTTCTCGTTGAGATGCTTTATGAATCTCTAGAATATATATTATATAATCACTCTTGTGCTAAATCTGTCATCAGTTAGTAACTCAGGATGCTCCATGACTTTTCTATGTGTAAAACTTCTACTGAATGCAGTGTGAATTTTCTGAAAAAGGAGGTTCTGCAGGTTCAAGCCCCGAAGCAAAATCAGGAAATGCAAACAGAATATTTTTAACTACTCTGGCAATTATTTTTTTCCCTACATGCATACTGCATTCTGTAGGACAAATAATGTTCCAATTTATTTGTTCATTGCATTTATAAGGTAGTAGGAAAATTCTCTTTGTAACAGCTAGGAACATTTTGAGCAGGGGGAATTATACTAGCTGCTCTATCAAACTATCAAAAAAGGACCTGCTCTGTAAAGTACTTTGAGGGCTACAGAAGTGAAAAATGCTGTATTGATATTGTTAATTCTTATCTTAAACTGCTGTTACTGGAAATTGTTTTAAGTTATAGCACGGGAAAATGAAAATATAAGCTCCTATGCATAGGAACTTGCTACTCTGTAGAATGAAATTAATAATCTGTCATAGGAGATGCTGTAATGTCTGTAATGCTGTTGAGAATACCAGGAACAACACGTGCACTTTTTCCTTAAAAAATATGACCCAATTCAGACTTCATTGCTTTCCCAAAGGAAAAATACCATGAAATTAGGACCCAGTACTGCAGCTGTTGAAGCTATTGATCATTGGATCAAGCCTTTTGGATGTGTAATTCTGTAGAAGACAGCTGGTAAGTAATTGGAAAGTATAAGCAAGTAAAATAATTCTCGTTAGTAGCCAGATTTCATAGGCAAAATTTAATTTAAATAAAATAATAAACAAGCATTTTAAAAACAAATAATCACTGAGTCAGCTATGGTGACAACAATAAAATCAACATGAGGGTTAAAAAAAGACCACTTTAGCTGAGGGTTATTTCTCAGTGTTTTCACATTCCATTAGGTTTTTAAAATGTTGATTATGTGACTGATTCCTCCCATGATTTCCTGTGGCAGTACAAGATCAGTGTAAAATCTTACTATACCGTACCTTGATCAAATTGTGTCCTACAGAGTAGACGGTTGTTATTTTCCCTCTCTCTCCAGGAGCATGAATACCTGTGCCATACCCATGCCAAGCAACTAAATACGGGTTGTGGATTGTAATCCAGTACTTAACACGATCCCCAAAGGTCTGGAAGCAAAAAGTGGCATAGTCATTAAAGATATCAATTAGTGATTCGTTTTTCCATCCCCCGTATTTTTCTTGCAGCATCACAGGTAGATCCCAGTGGTATAGAGTAACCACGGGGTCAATATTTCTGTAGAGCAGAGAGTCAATAAGGGTGTTATAATACTGGAGTCCTTTTGCATTGGGAGCTGCCACCACTCCAGTGGGAAAAAGCCTTGACCATGAAATTGAAAACTGGTAAAAAGTGACTCCTAAAAAATCCAGAGCAGACAGATCTTTGTCCAACAAGCTGTAACTGTCACTGGAGGCGTCTGTGCTGTAAGCATCCTTCAACTCCGAGTGGATGAAGTGGTCCCAGATGGAGGAGCCCTTCCCGTCCTTCCTCCAGCTGCCTTCCACCTGGAAAGCCCCTGTCCCTACACCCCAGAGAAACTCTTTGGGGAATGTGTCATACAAAAACATCTGTGTTTCACTCACGGGGCTGAAGTGGGGGTCCTTTTTCCACACAGATCTTCCCTCTCCAGCAAGCCCAGTAACTATCCTTATGAAAACTAACGTCCAAAAACCAGCAAGTCTCTCCAGCCGCCGGCCACACATTATGCGTGTTTATAGTGCCAGTGTCAAAAGTCAGATTTCTTTCACTGATGGTGAAAAATATCCATTCATTCGCTGGAGTCCCCACCGTGCATGCCGTCTTCATTTGCTACGAACTGCTGGAGTGTCTTATCAAAGCTTCACTAAAACCTTGTGATCATAAAAGCCCTGTCAATGATTAGCCTGAACTGTGAGACCTAGAATGGGTCAGAGAACAGCGTAATTTTTAGGGAGGTGGCCTCTGTATGACCACTGAGACACCTAGCTGGCATCTTACTGCAGGAAAATAGGTTGCCTGAACCATATAAATGCTAGTAACAAATTTATCTTTATTTAAAGCTCGGTCATTCTGGTGGGAGAATATAGGTGGCAGAGGGTGCTAAGAAGCTATCACATCCTTTATTTCTTGTGCAGTTGTATTTTGAGGAAATGCGGCAGAAAAATAATTCAGGCTACCTTGTCTCCAATTAAAAGGTGATTTATCCTCCTGTCTAATTGGATTGCTGGAAGGGCAGCACGGTATTCCTCAGTCCTGCCCTGCTCAAACATGCTACTTCTGAAAAATTCTTCCTGGACCCATGGGGAATTTTGTCGTGGAGAAGAGAGATATGCAAATCCCACTGATTACATAAAAACACAGAGCAAGTGAATATTTCTTTCAAACACATGCAACTGTTTTTCTGTCCTATATAAAAGTCTGCTGTACAGAAGCAGTACAGAATTAACAGGGGTCTGTTCCAGCCTTTAAGCAATTTCCCTGGATTTCTTAAAATAAAAACAATTAGCAAAGCTAATTAGCCCTTAAAGATGCTATTTCAGTATTGATTCATTTAACAACCTTGGTATATGCACATCTGGGGCATCAGTACAGCAAATATCTTACAGAGCAGTTATACAACATAATTTCACCTTTCAACATATTTCAAATCACAGCAAAACTACATGTGTTGAGATGAAGTAAATTTACTAAATATGGTCAGACTGATGCCTGCCATTTTTGCATTTCTTGAGGTACAGTAGTATATAGCATTTTGAAATGGTCATTGGGATAGTTACTGCATTAACACAATCCCTCTATTTTAACATTGAAAAGCTTTGATTTTATGTATCATATATTCTGAAACCAACCCCTAATACAAGTCACTAAGGATACTGCTATAGTTCTAATGCCATTAGACAGTGTGATTACCATATGTTGGAGTTCAAGGCACCCACCACAGCTCTGCAGCCCATGGCTATGTATGGACAAGGTAAAGGCAATAGGCTTCTCCCCACTAGCCCCAGCAGAGTTAGTACCACTGACATCTTGTTGCAGACAACGTGTCACATCTGCACGAGATGTGAAGGGTGCAGCACAGGCTTGTGCTCCCAGATGACTGATCTGGACAAAGTTATGAACTGGATTTCTTTCCTTGTCACCGATACAACTGGCAGCATGCTGTAATCAATATTTGAAAATACCTTCCCATACAAGACTCTGAATCCAGTTCCTTACTGCTTGGTCAAATTTAGCTGTTTGGGGTATTATGTTACTTGATAAAGAGGAAACAATTTAACTGATGAGAGTCATATAGTGACTTGAATTTGGAAGGAGATTTTGATTAGCTGAGCAGACTTGGGGAAAGGACAGACACTGTGACTGTTAATTTGGCAAACAATTAGCACAGAGGAGTGAGATGTGATCAGGGACTGTTGAGAAGCAAGGGTGCAAAGGGAAAGGAAGGGGAAGGGATTAATTATGCCACTAGCTCAAGTGGCAGAGACAGTATAGGCTCCAACCCTGATGCTGTACGTGGGCGCCTGCGCGCGGTATGAGGCTACCCAGTGGGATGTCCTGCCTCTGGCTGTGCACTTAATGAATGTGGTTTCAGAATGAAGGAAGGCTGGGAGAGGCTTTGGTCTCCAGGGCACTTGCTATTACCATCACAGTAGTTGGGAAGCTGATTGTTTATGCAGTTCATTTCTTAGCTATCAAATTTACTTTTTCTACACTTGCCTCTGCCAAAGCAAGTGATTCAAATTATGAAACCAACTTTTCACTTGAGGACTGATCCTTGCTTTAGTGGCTTGGCTTGAAAACCTGGGGTTTGAGCCGCAGAAATGCTGACACATTGGTTGAAAGTAGAGTTTTGAATGTCTGCAAGGTTAGGCTGAGTATCCCAGTTAAGACACATTTGTTCTGCCTAGATATGCAAATGGATAGAGAAAAGACCTACAGACAAAGTTCATTCAGAAAAAAGTGTGATGTTTACATTAATAACAGCTGCTCAGATCTGCTAGTAGTAGGTCCTGAAAAAAAGCACAACTTACGTAATTGCCCTCACCAGTGTGAAGCAAATCAAACACTTACTCTTTACCTTATACCTTTACCTTATACAGCAAAAACTGTTTGAGATGGGATCAAGTCTTTCTAAAGACACATAATTATGATGGATACTATAGAAAGCCTAATGTAAATAGAAACTAGACCACAGATTGACAAAGAATTTTTGGAATTTTTAGTTTGCAACAAAAAGCTAATTCTTTTTTCTACAATGTGACACAAATTTGGTTTACTTTAATGGAGACTCTAGTAAGCAAAATATAAAATTATTTTGTCTTAGTCGTGAATAGAGTGATCATATTGAGTGTACTCTAGCTGCTTGTTAAAAAGCTGTATTTTTAGTTGGGTAATATGCCTTTAAAACATGATCAGTTAGACTCAAAAGGGATACTGCCTTCATTTTATCTTGCAAAGCACATCACAATACAACAAGTATTCATTTTTGTTTCCTGTGGCAGAGCAAGGGTTTTCCCACTTCCGGTGGTTTCATAGCCATGCATGAAGAAACAGAGAGATCCTCTGGCTCCCCACCATACCCAGGAGTGAATTATAGTCATTCCAGGTATTCAGTCTGATCTCTTCATAAAGGGTTAAACTCTTACCTTCCAAGAAACTTGCATATGTCACAAACCCAAGAGCAGATACTGCTCTGCTGCATGTTATTCTAGGCAGCTTTATCAACTACAAATAGAGATAACCACCCGCAATAAGTCTTTTAGCATTATTTAAACAGTTTGTCTGGCTTTTACAAGTGTAAGCCATTTTAGCTACTCTTTAGTTCTGATATCAGGAATATGCACAGCTTTAAAAATGACATAATAGAATTAAATATGTAACTGCAAACATATCACTGGAGATGTTTTTCTAAAGTGATAGCAGCTTTGTTTGCATAGCCATTACAGTGGAGTGCATATGGAATACCTTGCAAAACAGGGCGAAAAGCACAGCTTGTGCTGTGGGTCTGCTTTTGCTTGCTCAGTAAGTCATGTGCTCCTTATACAGAAATCCAGAATCACAGGCTACGCTAACGCTGAAAATAGGAGTCCCCTTGAGCGTGTGCATTCATAAAAGAACAGCAACAACTTCTAGACAAACAAGGTTTTACAAATACTTTAAGTGCAATTTAAAGAACTAAACAGGAATGGTAATAGGTATCATCAACTTTCATGTTTTCTCAGATCAGAGAAAAAGATCTGGCTTTTATCTCTACATAATTATCTTTGCTGGAGTTTGACCATGCTGCCAAATAGACAGTTCTTGGAGAAAAAAAAAAAAAAAAAAAAGAGAGAGAGAAAGGAAATGAAGCGAATACAGAAGATACACAATGATAGCACTGGAAATTGCACTATGAGACAGCTACAATTTGAGCTTGTACCCTCCTGCCCGTTTTTTTTATTTATTTTAATTTTATTTTATTTTTATGAGTGGTTTTCTGAATCAATGGCAATATTTTTAATGTTACAAATTTCGTTTGTCCTCTCCCTTCTTCTTCAAGACTAGCAATATTGAGAGGTTCAGCAGGTTTGCAGAATTAAAACATCAGACAAATAATTATTGTGAGGGGAACTGGTTGTTTTTTTTTAAGTTTGCCCAAGTTTATTTTCTCTGGGTGTTCAACAAATAGAGGCGGGGGGAAATGGACAGAAACACAGAAGATTTCATTAGAAATTGGTTAGAAATGAAACAGTCATTGGGTGACCATAGAGTGTAATTCACCAGTGTCTCTTGGCTCTCCTCAGATGTACCCTGTGAGCTTGTCTAAGCATGGGAGAAGGTATGGTCATCGAAGCCTGATGATTCCTGCTCAACCAGGAACGAAGAAATAAGGGACGATGCACAAACTTGAACATAAGAAGTTCCATCTAAACATGAGGAGGAACATCTTCACTTTGAGTGTGGCAGAGCACTGGAACAGGCTGCACAGATATGGTGGAGTCTCCGTCTCAGGAGACATTCAAAACCCATGTGAATGTGTTCCTGTGCAACCTGCTCTAGGTGGACCTGCTTTGGCAGGGGGATTGGAGCAGATGATCTCCAGAGGTCCCTTCCAACCTCCTATCATTCTGTGATTCTGTGACAAACGCAGGTGTATTACAGAGAAATGATGTGACGTACTGTACTAATTCAGACCTGACTCACAGGGCCTGCAGTGCTGCCAAACGAGCTGCCTGCATCGTTACCATGCTTCGTTTGCCTCAGTGCATTAAAAAGCAATAATATTGACCAAGGCACTGTTCAGTGGTCAGTTAGAGCAGCTGAGGCTGTCAGCGGTGAGCAAGGCCGGACCTACTCCTCACGGAGCTGCAGCAGCCACAGCCCCCCC
>VXBJ01007202.1:39554-188486 GCA_013400055.1 Nycticryphes semicollaris | reverse complement strand
CCCCCCCCCCATTTCCAGGCGAACTTCCTTCCCCATTCCTTCCCGCAGCAGGCCGGGACCTGCCCGGGGCTCCCGCCAGGTCTAGCGGAGCCGCTAAATCCTCGCTCCCGGGCGGTGGCAGCCCTTGACGCCTGCAACACACAGGCAAGGGAACAACGAGGGACGACCACAACAACTCCCACAACTCCCACACCAACCAACCGCCAGCCCCTAACGGCGGCCGCCCCACCCGTCGCGGCTGTGACGTCAGCACCGCGCGCCGGCCCGCCGGAGTTGGCGCGAAGGAGTGGGGCGGGGGGTGGCATGGAGGCGTCCCGCTAAGCCAGATAAACCGCCGCCATGGTGAGCGCGCCGTACTGTTTCGCACTGAACCGCGGTTCTTCCCCCGGGGTGCGGGAGGGAGGAAGGAAGGAAGGGGAGGAAGCGTCCCCCAGCCCCACGGCCGTTGGGGCCCTGAGCGGGCCGAGCTCAGCCCGGCCGGGGGCCTGGTCCCTGAGGGCGGCCGTGGCGGGAGCGGCGTGAGGCAGCGGCGGAGAGGCGTTCCTCCCGCGCTTCCCGCTGCTCTGAGGGGCCGCCGGCGTGCCAGGGAAATAACCACCCCCTCCGGCCGAAGAAGTGCTCGCGGTTGTGGCCTCTCCCCGAGGAGGAAGGGTCTGAACCGCTGCGGCTGCCCTCCCGAGAACGGGTGGTGGATGGGGAGCGGACCCGGGGTTTGTCCTGTCCGGGCTGGGGGGGAGGCGGTCGGGATAACCTCTCTCTAAAAAGCCGCCTGCAGAAGTTTTAGCTCTGCGTTTGATTTCAGTAAGAACACACGGCGAGGGTGTTTCTGCTGCCGAGTTGGACAGTATGCAGTATGCGCAGAAAAACGGGTGTAAGTGGGGACACCACCACCCATCCCCCAACTTAAAAGTTTGGAAGTAGGGGCTGGATTGTAAATAATGAAGGATGCGATCCTAAACAGGGTGTGAAGTGTTTGTAAATGAAATTCTATATATGTTCATGTGTGTGCTTTCCAACGTGCAGCTGTTATAAGATGGTGCCCCCTTGTCACCTCGGCCCAGCCAAAATTCCTTCTACTCAGCTGGAGTCTCTGTGCAGATGTTTCACTGCCTTAACTACAAATGTCATTCAAAGCCAGTTAGGTTCAACTTTGGTTTTGGACTCTCAGTAGTTTAACCTGGTTTATACCTTACACCTGATGCTCAAGGGTGGTGGGCAGTACAGTCCTGAGTCTTTTACAGCACTGATGGAGGTCTGCCAGCACTAAGAAACCTGAAACTATTATTTAAACTGTGGTATTTTCATAGTGTGTATCTTCATAGTGTGCTGGAGGTTGCTGATGACTTTAAATTGATGTGTGAACCCAGCTCTCCTGTTCCATGCCACCACCTCTTCAGAAAACAGACCTTACTGGAAGACTTGTTTCCTGCTTTCCCACCTTCCTGGGACAAAGGCTTTCCCCCTCTCTGTAGTATCTTACTGAATGTCACGCGTCTCACAACATCTGGCAGTGTGGCAGAAGGAAGGAAGACAGCCATCATTTTGGGGAGAGGATGAGTTGCCTCAGCCTGTCAGTGCTGAAGAGGCTGAACAACCATCACTGCTGCAGAGACAGAGCTGAAAATGCCGTGATGTTAGTAACCATGTAGCCTGGTTTGTGTGTGCAGTGACAGCACAAACATATTGGAATTTAATACCATACCCTTGCAAACAGACTTTTATTGTCATGTAGCCCTGCTTGAATTGGTTCTGCAGCATCTTCTCAGTTGCTGAACTGGTGTGTGTAGAGTTACACAATGAACTGATTTGTCTTAAAAGGGATGTATTTTTTTGCCCAGGTTAGTGGCTTGACCCAGTTCCCAAGCAGAGAGCTATCCTGGCGCAACTGAGGGAATGAATGACGGAGTCAGAGCTACTTGAGCTGCCTCTAGCCAAGAGAGATGCTCACATAGCCAGAGCTGTAGCATCAGCTGGTGTGTACTTAGAACCATGATCCTGCTCAAAAAATAGGGTGTACTACATGTGCTTCGGTTGCCACTATTAGTAAACATCAATTAAATACAGTTATCCAGGCAGGTATGACTGGTTTCACTGAAGTGATGCTATAAATCTGATTTTAGTTAGTGCGATTTTTGTGGATGTCAGAGCTGATATTTGCAGAAAACTTGCACTGAAATAGGCAGACTGTAAATAAGTATGAATCTTTTGATGCAGGGCCCCACACTTCAGAATACCTGAAATGAGGTGCATTACTTTCTATTGCAGTCATTGAATTAGGTTGGTGAAATTCATTTTTTCTATCTCATATTGCATTTTGAGGTGCAAACTGAGTTATTTGGTGTTATTTTGGAAAATATTTTGCCTTACTGGAGTCTAGTCTTCTAAAAACACTGGGCCTATTATGGTTTGTTTGAATGGTTCTATCATCAAAGTGCTGGAGTAGTTGATCTTTGGTTTAGGATGCTTTTGAAACACAGGAAAAAGCCAGTATGGGGTGTTTATGAATTTTATAACTGACTTTTCTGAGCTGGGTATTTACTAAGGTCTTGAGAGTCACCCTGACAAACTTTTAGAGTCTCCAGTCTTTGTACTACCTAACAATTCGGTTTCAGTTTCTATTCATGTTACTTCTCCTCAGTAAAACAGACAGATACACACCTTGCAAAAGAAAACATATAACTGGACACAATGAATTGCTGTGGTCTACTCTTATGGCGTAAGATGGAGGAAGTGAAGCAGCAGTCAAAGCTGGCAAGAACCAGGGGGCACAGCCATTACTGAGATCATACAGTTACTAAGATAGCCCAGCAGGAAGCAGTGCACCTGAACAGTGCACCTTTCTAGCCTCTTCAGCTGCTATGCATCAATTACTCCCCTAATTTAGCGAGACTGATGAGAAATTTTTGCATAGTTCCACCTCTTACTTAGGTGGAACTTCTCAAAGTTCCATGGCTTGTTGCTGCTGCTGAAGCACTGTGGGGAATTAAAGAGCCTTGCCTCTTTAATTTTAGCCTCCTGGGCAAGGGCACCTCCTGGGACAGCCATCTCCAGGATAACTCAAGGTTGATGACTCCTGTGGTTTTTGGGAGAATGTCCTGGAAGGAAATCATAGAATCATAGAATGGTTAGAGTTGGAAGGGACCTTAAAGATCATCAAGTTCCACCCCCCCCTGCCATGGGCAGGGACACCTCCCACTAAAGGTTGCTCAAAGCCCCGTCCAGCCTGGCCTTAAACACCTCCAGGGATGAGGCATCCACAGCTTCTCTGGGCAACCTGTTCCAGTGTCTCACCACCCTCACGGTAAAGAATTTCTTTCTGGTATCTAATCTAAATCTTCCCTCTTCCAATTTAAAGCCATTTCCCCTTGTCCTGTCACTACACTTCCTGACAAAGAGTCCCTCTCCAGCTCTCCTGTAGGCTCCCTTCAGATACTGGAAGGCTGCTATAAGGTCTCCCCAGAGCCTTGCCTTCTCCAAGCTGAACAAGCCCAGCTTTCTTAGCCTGTCTTCATAGGAAAGATTCTCCATCCCTCTGATCATTTTAATGGCCCTCTGCTGGACCTGTTCCAACAGGTCCATGTCCTTTCTATGTTGAGGACTCCAGAGCTGGACACAGTACTCCAGGTGGGGTCTCACGAGCGCAGCGTAGAGAGGTAGAATCACCTCCCGCAGCCTGCTGGCCACGCTTCTTTTGGTGCAGCCCAGCATGCAGTTGGCTTTCTGAGCTGGTGTGCACCGCCAGCTCATGTTGAGCTTCTCATCCACCATCACTCCCAGGTCCTTCTCCTGCGACTTGCCAGTTACATCGGTACCCGCCTTTCCTCATTTGAATGAGCTCAGATAAAAGCTAAACAGGCGCAGTTTTGGCAGCTGGTGATCTCATATATACGCATGGCATGGCACTCAGTTAGAATATGTTAAAGAGATAAGCCCAGAATGGAGGTGAGTGATCCTATCTGGGATCTAAGCTTATATAATACTGCATAAATAGTCTTCAGACTTGTAGGACAGGAATCAGTCTGATAGACACTTAACTAACTGCAGACATGAAGCAATTTATGTAAGGAATTAAGGATTTATCTGGCGTCTCTTAATAAGCGACACGAAAATTCTGTCTCTCCTGATGCTTGGATTAAAAGTGTCACTGAAAGATCACTGTATTGTTGCGCTGGGACTCACTTTTCTCCCAAGCACTTCTGAATTCACTGCCCACAGTCCAGCAGCGGCTAACAAGGTTACCTTTTCTTCCTGAGAGCAGGGTAGCTGAAGGAGATTGGAGGGTTTATAACTCTGAAGATTGAAGAAAATTGCACATTCCTGTCTGTTTTCCTTTGCAGATTTAGGTTTAGTCACGCAGAAGTAGGTGGCCACTATGAGAAATTAAAATTTACTTATCTTCAGAAACCTCTAGGCGGTTTGTGTGCTTGGGTACTCACAGTAAGTTCTGCAAAGCTCAATACGAGCACGTAACCGTAAAAGAAAAGGCAAAAGCTGCCTTGAGGGCTGATGAGCAGTTTGTCAAGGAAATGGAATCCGTTGTGTTAACGTAGGGAAGCAGTTTTGGAACATGTAGCTGCTGTATCACCACAGTACTTTCAAAGAAAAACCAGTATTGGCACAGATAGTGCTTTTCTAATAAAATAAAATGCTGCTTTGACTAAAAATAAAAAAATTAAATTGTTTATTCTCATTTGACCTATTAATCTAGTGAAATACTACCTGCATTATAAAAGATAGTAGCAGTTGACAGTCAGCAATTTTAGTTGTTTATGAAGTGATTTAGGGGAAAAGAGCTTGTAAATTTGACCGTGATTAGATACTATTTTTTAAAAGTCTGAAGTGGCAGTTTAGGTCCTCTTCATAACACGTTAAATGTATCAGGGCTTATAGCTGTGGTATTCCTTTTGTGAATTAAAGGGATTGATGAAGAGCTGACTTGATACCTCATGAGAACTGGTGAGGCAGAAAACAATAGTTTGCATGTTATAATTTGGGCCTTAGCAGTTCAGGAACTGTGATATTAAAATAGTGGAAGAAGCCGGGTCAGTTTCATCTATTTTCTTTAGTAATTCTGCATTTCATAAACCAGGAAATAATGGGATTTCCTTTTAGATGCCCCTTAAAAAAATCTAATATTATTGCATGTGGCGTCTGAAGAGCAGCTCATTTACTAGTTAACAGTTTTTAGTTTAAGTACTAGAATGAACAGTGTTATTGATCTAAAATTAGTTATTCTCCAAATATTTTAGGTCTAAAAGTAAAAACTATGAAAAATTAGAACAAAACTTTAAAGTCACTTTATTTTGCAGTGTTGTACAAAGTGCTTGAATTATTTTACTACATAAAAGATCGATTGAGACTTGTAATCAATTTCTCTGTTGCCTGTGTTATCCTAAGCTTAAAAAGAAGTCAGTAATAACTGCCTGAGTCCCCAAATCTACTTCAAGATTTTTTTAAATAGATACTTTCTTCAAATCTGTTAGCTATAGGTTTTGGCAGGCAACATTTCAGAGCTTATATAGTGCTGCATTTATTTATATTGTAGGAGTCCATGTAAAATAGCAGTGTTGAGAATTTGTGCCTTGAGGCATAAATTCCATAGGTGGAAATGTGTGAAGTCTCAGGGAGGAAGAATGTTTCCCAGTCTCCTGTTCTCTTTTTGCTGAATCCATTTTATTATTAATTGCAGGTAAAACATAAAGCGGCTGAATTTTTACAGGAAACAACATGTCTGATTGTGAAAAATTGTTTTAAGCTAAATAAACTAAATAAATCTTTGTCTCTCATATTTTGTGTATGCTTTCAAATTACATATTCCATTGATTTGAAGCCCTATAGGCTCTGATAATCCAAATGCAAACTGCCCAGAAGCTGATTGTTAGGCCAAAAGGAGCCTGAACCTCCCCTTCCTGGCAATCAGACTTTTAGGGGAGATTTCTTAGGAATGTACTACTTTACTTGTAGTCCCCTACAATAATCAAAACCTACCCAGATGAGGTCTATGATGGGGAATAGCTATCAGCTGCCTAGAACATGGTGCTGAGCCACACCTTTACTTGCCATATATTTAGGCCCTATGAGGTGGTACTTATCTTTTCTCTAAAATGGCTGCTGCCCCTGGAGGTGGTGACACCAAAAAGGTACATGTTTTCTGAGTGTCTTTTTAATAAAACTGAAACACTAGCTTTTTCAGCGTCAGATTTGGATTTGTTGGTACACTAGTGCTTTTTTAAAACTGAAGCTTCAGCTTATGATTTTATATATTTAGAAAGCTTTTTATGGTTGTACTGTGGTCAGGTAGTAAAGTATCATTACAGAATAGATCTTTTGGAGCTCTTTGTAGTAAGCTTTTCTCTTTGTTTAAATTTTAATCTGTTTCTCGCTGACTTTTTTTAGTGAGAGTTATTTTCCTAAATTTATGAGAAAGTGGAGAGTGCAGCATGTCCCAGTACTTGACTGGCTTCTGGCTCTTGGTGCTTTTCTGTCTGTTTGCTTTAGACACTACTTCATAGCTAAGGATAATTTTAACTATTGAATATAGAGAAAAACTAGTGTTTCATTGCTAGTGGAAGTTTGTTTTGAAGTGTGCGTTGGTGAAGGTGTCCAACTAAGGGAGAAATAAACTTACTTCCATAATTGGAAGACAAGAGAAAGCTGGTGCAGTGTCTGAGCAGCTATGTTTATCTAGCTGAGCTTTGTTTTCTTAATTGTAAACAAAATTTCTAGATGAACAAATACTGTAGCAGAGGAGCTACTGAGAAAGTAATTTAAGCGTATTGCTGTTTTGTAGCGTGAAACTTCTAAGGCCTGTCTGTATTTAAAAATTTATATATTTGTTTTTACTAGGAGCTGCTGAGAAAGTAATTTAAGTGTGTTGCTCTTTTGTAGCATGAAACTTCTAACAGATCTGTATTTAAAAATTTATACACGTATTTTCTTTTTTAATAGGATATCCGGAAATTCTTTGGCGTTGTACCTCCTGGAAAGCGGCAAGAATGTGAGACTGTGAAAAAGAGTGAAAAAGTTAAAAACGGTGAAGGACCCTCAAGTGGGAAGAAAAGGGGAAAGGAGACTAAGGTCTGTTTTGCCTTTCTTATTTGTGAAGGACTTAACTTCTCTGATGTAGAATTGCTTGTGTATCTAGCATTTTTTTTTAAAGGCATAGTTTTTCTTGCATGCTGAGTAACCAGGCTACATGTCAGTTGTTTTTATAGGCATGGGAGGAAACTACCACTTAATGTCAGCTTTAGGATCCAAAACCTTGTAGGTTTTGCAATTTTTCAAAATACTTGGGTTGTAGGGCAGAGAGGGTAGGTAGAAGTTGCAATAGTTAGGTGGCACTGTAGGCACAATCTGGTGTATTTGAAGTTATTTTAGCCATGGCCCACGTTTCTTTTAAGCTCTGCTTGCTTAATTTTTAGTTTCGTCAAGATTGAGGCTTATGCACAGTAGATGTAGACATGTCATAAAGATGTCATGCTTTCAAGTAAGGTAAAAGTCTGATGTAGGTTCCCTCTGACCAGGTTTTTTAACCAGTTATTTTTAAAACACCTGTGGGGGAAACATAAATACTGCCTTTCTTGGATGTGATGGCTTAATGTAAACTTCATGCAAAGACCAAATTCTGTAAATTGACAGGTTAAAACTAGATTGGGCTCTGGTCTTGGAGGACTTTTTATCTTCTTCATCTGAACTGGTATATAAAAAAAAAAGGAGTGGCTAAGAAGGGCTTTAAAATCACTTAGAGGATGGAAGAATTTCTAACAGGATGGAGTGTTTAATGTAAAGCATCACAATGAATGGATAATATTTAATATGTTATATGTTATTTTGGCTATATAATTTCATTGTCTGAATGTGAAAATGAGGGACTGTTCTGTAGAAGTAAAAGCGAGCAATTATCTTATGTGAGCTATTATTTTTACTTTGCAATTCTCCATTTATGTAGGGAAGTCAGCTGGTATCAGAGGAGAGTTGAATGTGGATTACAAAACATGCGTAGTTATGTTTATCTAGAAAATATATATATAATTTTTAAGCATTTACAGCTGTGCCTGACTACAAAACAAGCATAGTTGGTAGTTCGGTAGGTGTGGGAAACTTCCTAGCTGTGCAGCTTGTGATTTTTCTAAAGATCTGAAACTTGGTAGTGTTTTTAAAAAAGTAAAATTCCTTCAGCGAGTTTAATACTAGGTGCTGCTAGACAGGACATGTTTGTCTGTGTGTAATCTGTTACGGTAATTGCACTGCTTAACGAGTTAAAGGGGAAGCTGCAAGCAGGCATGATGCTGAATAGGAAATCAGTCTAGCTTCAACTGCTGTGTATGCTTTTTTCCTCTTTTAATTGGCTCTATTTTACTCTGAAGTTGTGTCGAATTCTGGTGGTTACAGCGAAGCCATATCCAGAATAGAACCTAAAGTGAAAGTTGAATCCCATACAAATAATTTATTGGCTTGTGTGACCTCTGTTTATGGTGGAACCGTGCAATTTATTTTTTGGATTAAAAGTTGGAAGTATTCAAAAATCTGTTTGATTTACTTTAATTTGCATTAATCTTGAATCTTTATTCTCAACATAGCCATCTATGGTTTGCTTAGAGCACATTTTGCTTTACTGCTGCTTATTTCCTCTGCACCTTTCCCCCTCCATGAATTAGCAGAAGCCTGTTCATAAATGTAGTGTTGGGAAACAAATAATTTCTGTTAGAATTTGTTGGAAACTCATAAATTTGAATGTGTAACTGAGTAGAAGCTGGAAGGACCTGTTTACTGGTTGAACTAATGGACCGTTACTCTTAGGTGAATAATTCACCCAGTGAAGATGATTCCAAACAGAAGCGGACACACAAGAAAAGGAGAATAATCTACGATTCAGGTAGCATTCTCAGTTGTTTCTGAATGCTCCTTTGTATCTTCTGCATCAGCCTTCAGGGTCAATTATGTAAACAGTATATCTGAAAGAAAGCTGTGCTTTGGTTTTTTTTAGTAAATGCAATTTAGAACATTTTTCACAGTAATTATTGCTGGATATCTAAATATATTTGATAATAATATACAGCAGTGTGTAATATACAGTGCAAAGTAAATTTAACAAAACCTCTGTTTAAAAACAAACAAACCAACCAACCCAAAACACCCCCAACTCCCCAAAAAAAGAATTTCAGGTAGTAAATTCTATCAAAACTCCAGAATGTTTTTTTTGTTGGTGTTGTTATGAAGTTGTATATAAATTGTGAGGAATTCTAGGTTTCCTATTCTGTTAAGGATAAATAAGTTCCTACTCCGTGTACAGGAGGCTGATCATGTACTGTAATTTCACACTTTGGCCCATTGCATGAACGTAATGTAGGAGATTAAAGGCTAACTTGTGTTTCTCTATGCGCCTTGCTGTAGTAAAATCTAGTAAATGTTCATCCCACAGTTTTAAATTTACAGTGTGGAATACAAAGAATATGATTTAAGTCACTGCTACATTCTAAATCACTATTGTGTTCTAAAAATATGTTTTTGAATATTAGAATACAGAAACTCCCCTTATATCACTTAAAAATAAAAAAAAACAAACCAAAAACCCCAAACCAAACAGGAAAAAGCAGTTCTCCAGCTGTTATGTCATTTAATCCCTCTCTGATTGGATTCTGAATCTTGAACAGTTGTGGAGCTGTAGGAAAGGTTTCAGGAGTTTCTACACTTTTTCAGTAAACTCCTGCTGAAGTATTCAACTTGAATTTTTAGAAGCAGTTCAGCTGTAGGAGAAAAGTGATCACACAGACGTCTGTCAAGTTAAACTGTTCCATAAACAGTTCCTGTTTAGCAGCGAGGAAGAGGAGCAGAAATATTTCTGTGTTAAAAGGCAGAGTACCAAAGCAGTGTATAACTCAATTGCTACTTTTAGAATGCTGATACTGTCTGGAGATTTTGGAAATCCTAGCCCATTAGTAGTAGGAGAGTAAAAGAGAAATGGTGCTCTATCTTTTTTTATTATTATTTTTTTGTTGGCAGGGTGGGTGTTCAAGTCAGTTGACTATAGCCACTCTTTATTTTGTTTTAATTACAGTATGTATTAGTATATGAATATATATATATTAGTGTTTATTATGGTAGAAGGCTCCAAAGGGGTAGTCTTGTGTTACCCTTGCTAGTTGCCTCTGCTGCTTCAGTTTGTTGTGCTCACACATTTGGATGTTGGGATACATAATCCACAGGGATGTAAGTTTGTCATCCTGACAGCTTTTGGGATGGGGGGACTGGTTGGTGAGGTGAGTGGCAGTCCTACCAGTGTTCTGAAAAATCAGAGTACAACCTCCGTCAGCTATTTTAGCCTGTTGTTAGGTTTTGGAATAGGTGTTGTGGAATACACCAGCATAACATAATATAATGCCATACAAATTTAATCTTGTGGTGGTTTTTGGTTTGGGTGGGGGTTTTTTTTTTGTGGTTTTTTGTTTTGGCCTTTTTTTTTCTTTTTAGTAATGGGGTGTGGTACTCTTGACAGTTACATTCTGTTTTGCAAAGGTTGTTTTTATACAGTTGTAGCAGTTCTTGGGATAAGGAACAAAATATTTCTTCTGTTATGTAAACACAACCCACTGTCTAGACTGACTTCTGACCACATTTTCATTTAGTCACTGTATATGCTGGACTAAATGATGGCTGGGCTATTAGCTGATGGAGAAGAATGAAGTTGTGCTCTGACATTCCATCTGATACCTTATTCTCAGTTGAATAAATGTGAACACATGTTAACTGATGTTATGTGATCTGTTACTTAAAGCCTGTATGTATGTGGAGGAAATCTGCATTTATCTTGTGGTCAAAATACAGATTCAGACGATGAAGTGCAGCCAGTGAAAAAATCCAAGAAGCCATCTGAGAACAAAGCAGCTACTTCAAAACTTGGTAAAGTCATAAAGCGGGATCCTGTTGTTTATATTTCGGAGACAGGTAATGGAAGAAGTATATCATTATATTTCCAATTGTAGTGGGGTGGATTATGTTACAAGTGGGATGGATTGTTTGAGTAATAACACTCTTAAATATGACCATAAAACCTAATGTTGAGGAGGACAAATTATGTTCTCTTTAAACAAGCCCAAAAGCACTTCAAGTTTAACCTCAAGTATTGTTAAGTCAGGAGCAGGGTAAAACTGAGGTGATGTTGGGTAGTGGTTTAGGTTGATTTAAACAGGCAGCTTAAGAGTGTTCCATCCCTTCCAACCTAGACAGTTCTGTGATTCTAAGTATTTTTCATATAGTTAAAATACACACTAGCACATGTGAAGTATGTACTTCACACTGCACTATGTGAAGTGGCTGCTGCCTACCATCAATAGATATGAAAACCTGGATTTTCATTTTCCTTCATACGTGACTTCCCTTGTCTTTAATCACTGCCTAATATGTTGGTGACTGCAGAAGTTCTTAACACAAACTTTTTTTTTTAAAAAGACATTGTTTGCCTATTAGATTTCTAGGAAGAACTGGAATTGGAAAAAATAATGGTAACAAACTTGCGTTATACCTTGTCTATACCACGCTATACCGTACTTTTCAGTCTTGGATTTCAGAATGCTGGAGCTGTGTTTGCTCTTGGGTAAAGGAGTGAGTGTGATGAGTCATTCTTGATCATTTTCACATCTCCTGTAGCATTCTGAAAAAAAAAATTGCGATGGTGATTAACTGTTAAGTTCTCAGCAGAGTTTTTCTTTGAATTTAGTTTCTTCTTTAGAAGTTCCAGGGTTAAACTATAAACACAATCTTATAAACACAAATGCAAGCCATTCAACTGAACAGATGAGGGCACATTCTGTCAGTTTGGTTGAAGAGTCTTAATTCGTTTTCATTCTCTGCGTGGTTGTTGGTTGTTAGTACTGCTTTTGGTGTGATTCTTGACCTTGGTGCTCTCGAGGAATTTGACTGTAAACTGGCAGGAGATGTTTGTCTGCTGTTACAGATGTTTCATCCTGCAGAATTATCGTTAAACATGTTTCCTTCCCAGCCCCCACTCGTATTGTGCTTCGTATTGTGCTTTTTCCTATACTAAATTTGAGATGTTATGGAAAAGTTACAGTGGTACTAGCTGCTATTTTTTGGTAGGTGAACACCAGTTTAAGTAGACTCAGTCTTATTTAAGAGTCATGCCTTCTTACAGGTATGCCACCAGCATAGAGGAGAACACATTTTTACAAAAATTCACAAAACCTGAGTATCCATGGAAGAAAATGAACAGAGCTTCTAGTATTTATCTTCATGTTTCAATACTTCTTTAAGATGGACTTTTAACACTTCTTTCTTGGCATCTGCAAACAGTTGGCCGAATGTGTGTGTGTGCTCTGTGTGTGTGTGCTTATTTTTTTCTTTTGTTATGTGGAATTAAGTTTTTTTAAAATACATTTGAAATACATGGGAGTGCTTGCAATTTCAGGGCTACTTTTACTACTGATTGTTCTCTTATTGCATCTTAACTAAGAGATCTGTTAATGGCACTTAAGCAAAGATTAAGAGGCTGTGGACAGAAAGAATGCACTTGTTAAGATTCTGTTGATAGGATGAATTTGATTCCTGACTTTACTGAATGACATAGATTGAAAGCATCTTAAATTTGACTCAGTTCCTTTGATAAATTCAAAGCTTTTTGAATGGTCTACTGTTCAGAGCTGATAGCTTCCCAACTTAAATCTCTTGTTGTGTTAGGTTCGTTCTTTTCCAATTTGCTTTTCAAACATCAAGGTCTCTTTCTGGAGCTATTGTTATTTCATTTCACATTGATTTGTTGTAATACAGAGAAATTTAGGTATTTTGATACCGCAAGCTGGTTACTGTGGTCTGATCACCTGTGGAAGGCAAGCTGAAGAGTTGCCTGAGAGCTGCAACACTAGGTGGATATGTCTTGGTCGCAAAAGGTGTTTCTTACAGTTTGTGAGGCATCTCTCTCTGTATTTACTACCACTTTGGTGAGAGAGATTTAGGCTTTTTGTCAGTTGTGCTGTGGTTAGAGGTACTTAAATATCTGGTGTGAGCTCAGCTGAGGCTGTAACTATCAGGTGTGCTGTATTTGTCTCCTAGGGTAGATTTCCTTACTAACAACAGGACTTGCCTTGTGTGGGTTCTTAGAAACTGTGATAAAATGAGCAGGTTTGAATCCAAATCTATTTTGATAAAACATTTTTTTTTTCAGTGTTAGAATTTCAGGAGTTCTTCTGTGATGGTTACTGTTGGAGTTTTAGGATACACATTTGGAAAAGAGGACAGATTCCCTGGGTATAGCATTTTTTTGGTAAGATCATTGCTGAACATAAATAATGCTTCCCTGTTATTAAGCACGTGTTTCTAAACCAAAAAAGGATTGTTTGCTGCAGTATCCAATTAGAAGTGTGGCTCAGCTGGCTTTTTCCCCATGATTTCTTCCTCCTCCTGGGGCTCTTTTCAAGAGTCACAGTTTTCAAAAATGGATTGAGCTTATTTTACTTGTCCTAGATATTGGACCTGGAGTGTAGCTGTACTCTGACACTTATTCAAATGAGCTCAATTTTCCAAAGTATCCTGAACAATTTGTTTATCTTATTTGTGTTGTTACTCAAAACATTGTTTCCTTTGACAGTTCCGCCAGCAACTCTTTCCTAATTAAATCTTTAATAGCATTGATCCCAGAGTAAATAAATTATCAGATTCCTGGGGAATAAACAGTACATACTTAGGTTCATTATGCAACTCAAGGTGGCGTAATCAAGTTTTTCAGCCTAGGGATACCATGGGAACACTGGTCAAGGTTATTGGTGAAATCCCTGAAAACCACAGCTCAAGGTTGCTCTTATCTAAAGAGTCTTAAGTACACACAAGGTTGACTTAATAGTCTACGACTAAAACAATGCCTTTATAACCTTGAGACTTAGTGCTTGGATTTTGTTTATGTTTAATTTGTATAAATTATTTCTTCAGCTTAATGGAGCTGTCAAGCTGAGTGTATTTTAATGGTATTGATACAGCTATTGGCTTGAGATAAACATGTCTTACAAGAATAGGAATATAGAAATAGTAGATAAAAGACATCCTAAGGAAATCTGTAGGCATTTTCTCCTTTGTAGTGTTAGAGACCTGAAAAGCTTCTTGGACTTGTTCAAAAGGCAGATTCTCATTCTCAAGGGCTTTCTCTGTGGCAGCATGTTTGCAAAGTCTTGGCATCAAGTAGTCAGTAGAAGCTTGGTAGCTAATTTGCCTCAACCTACTTTTCTCTTTCATTTGAGGTTTACTTTCTGTTGTTTCCAGAATTTCTTTTCAGCTCTTCTGTGTAACTATGTGGTGTACAGCTTTCTTGAAAAATGTTTGGGGAATTAACTTCTTGGTTTGTGTAAGAGTGGATTGGTGAGATGATTATGTTGCTTTTTGTTTCTTATTAGCTTGTGAAGTTGTCTTTTTTTTTTTTTTTCCCAGAAGGGAGAAAAAAGAAAAGCAAGAATAGTTACTCTTTGTAATTCTATAAGAAATACTTCACTATTATTGAAGTAAATTAAATAAATATTGATAAAGCAAAGTTATTCTAGCCTGTAGCAAGGGGAAAAAAGCCTTTTTTTTTGTTTTTGTTGATAGAAAAATCTTAGTGGATTGGGAAAAAATCCAAATGTTTGTTGTACTTGTTAAAATAACACTTTGTTTGACTGTTGAATGAAGTGTATGTAACCTTGAGTTTTGTTTGTGGAAGATGACCTGTTATTATGATGTGTTGAACCTCATCTGGTTTCATCACAGGTAGTTTATCTGCCAGGAATTGTGACTTCATTTTTCATGAATTACTTAATCCTTCACATACATTGTGTGTGATACATGGAACATAATCAAATTATGCACATGTAGCAATTGCCTTAATTGCTTGAATGTTGCAAAATATAACTTTAAAATCAAACTTAAAAACCCCCAAAAAACAAAACCCAAAACCATCCAAACCCACATGTTCTAGTGGTAGGCTGAATTAGTTATAAAGCTAGAAAAACCAAAGTGTAGAAACTGAGTAGGATCGTAGGTTACTGCAAGATTGCTCCTTGAGAGCTTAGAAGGTAAGACAAGGAGCACAGCCTGTGGATGTGCTTGTTGAATATAGACTCTTTTAAAAAATACAGAGACTATTAGGGGTATGGCGGGGAAAAAACAAAGAAGAAAACTGCAAAATCCACAAAAGATAGCACTGGTGGCCAAAAAAGAAGTGCCCACATCCAAACATTAGTTCGAATGAGCAGGAGATTGTTAGTGCATAATTGTGACTTACACTGAAACATTTCATAGGGGAGTGAAAAATTGTCACTTCCTGGGCAATCCTAGCATGGCCTATACTTACAGAAATTGGAGCAATTATGTGAAAAATGTGGGAAGGTGATAAATAGCCATTCTACGTACCAGCTTTCCTCTAAAGGGCTTTATGAAAGGTTAGTTGAGACTTAAGTGGTGAGAGGAGTGGTGTATAAACACAGTAAAGGTATCCTCCTATCTGGCTGCTTTGACCCAAAGGTGCCTCCCTGAATAAGGGAATAAGTGGGAACCGGAGGGGTAGATAAAGTGAAATGTCATCTTATTCTGACAGAGGTGAGCTTTTTTCCTTCTCTCTGCAGAATACAGGGTAACAGCAATATTGAGAAATAAATGTGATACCTTTGAATAAAAAGATTAATGGGATTCACTTCTCAAAAGACAGAGTGATGACTTAGGTTTGCTTTGTCAGTCTGTATTTCAAACACGGCAGGGCAGGAAATAAATTCATTACAGTTTAAACTCTGCAACAATTGCTGTTAGATTTTAATAATGGGCATGTTGTTGCACTTGTTTTTACGAGTCCACAGTCATCATTCATTGCTTTTGGGGGTGCATTAAAAGATGTGCAGGTGAAGCAGCTGGCTGTGGTCCTGTGCTCTTCGCTGGGTACGTTTGGACTGCAAAATGATTGTTTCAAGTGTTGGTTTGAGGAAACTTTTTAGAAAAATAACTTTTATGTGTACTCAGTACTGTTCCTTATTTTAAAAATGGCTTCTTTGTGAAGGCTATTGATTCCATAGGCTGTTCTCAATATTTTAAAACACAAAGTAATCTGTTTAGAAAAGGGAACATTTCTTTTCACACAGAAATTTTTTGTGGTTTTTTTTGTGTTAATGTGTATTGATTTTAATGGGGAATGTAACAGCATAAAATACCACTTTTTATTAAAAATCCAGCTTTGGACATGTAACACACTGGATGCATGAGCCTCTTAAATGGAGGCATTGGCAGCTCCATGTGCTATTCCTCTACATTATAATTCAAGATGGAATTAATAGTTTTGCCATGTAATTTGGATGTCATAGTTGACACTTTTTAATCCCTTTATTCCCCTGGAAAGCAGACAATGATTTTTTTCCTTTTTCTGGTAGCAGATTGCAGACATTATCTTGGATAAGTGTAGTAAATCTGTTTTAAATTAAGGAACTGAGAGGGTATCCTTAATCTGGTGTTGATCCGATTGCCTGATAGTTCTGTGGAGATACCTGTTCTTGTGATCATTATGCTCTTCCATGACTGCAACAAGCATTTTTATTGGGCTTTCTTTCCTTGTAACGTTCCAGTTGAATTTTTGCATGCTTCTTAGGAGGGCAATGAAAATCATAGAATCATAGAAAGGTCCAGGCCAGAAGGGACCTCCAAAGGTCATCTAGTCCAACCTCCCTGCAGTCAGCACCCCCAGCTAGACCAGGTTGCCCAGGGCCTTGTCGAGCCTCACCGTGGAGAATCTCCAGGGAAGGGGCCTCAACCACCTCCCTGGGCAACTCTCTAGAATAAACTGGAAAGAGTTAATGGACTGAGAACTTCTAATTTCATGCCAAGGTAATACACGCAGCAGTTTCTATGGCAAGTGTGAGCATTTTATTGGGAAGGAGTTGCTGTAATTGATGGTTTTTGCAGACGAAGGTCACTTACTTCAGTTTCAATATATTCAGTTTTCTCATACATCTTAAAGCTCCCCAAACTTCTTTCTAAAGCTATTTTTAAAAGATAAATATACATGTTTGACTAAGAATTTTATTTGATATGTACTGGACAAAAGGGTATCAAAGGGTACATAGTTTGGCACTGAAGTATGTAATTACAATTACACATGGCAGTTACTGCATTGTGGTCTTGGATCCAAGAGCCTTTTTCCCTCAAAAAAGTAAAAAACGTGACTGAGTCAACTTCTTGAAATTATCTTTGACAGCAAGTTTTTCCAAATTTACATTTGGGAAATCCAAATGGAAATTTTATTTCGGGGGAGTAAAGTTGGAATGGTTCTGATAAGCTTTATATTTTTATAACAACATGGAACCTTGACATGTCGATATATGCAAAGTGCTAACAATTGTGGTTTAAAGTGCATGTTTGTAGTACATCTAAAATCAATTAGCTTGCTGAGAGACGACTTAAAAATCCAAATGACTGTACAGACCAGTTTTTGGAATGTAGGTTGCAAGTACTGTGTTTTTAAATGCAGAGGAAGATAGAGGAGGGGGAAAAATGCACTTTACTAGTCACACATAGCAGCTGTTCTTTTGGAAGAGTTACAGGGGTTGAGTTTGGACAGGCTTGCTGGTGTTTTTGAGAAGTGGTTGGTGGTTAAAGTACATCTTTAATAAGATTATCTTCAAGATAAAAGGTGAATACAAACCTTGGTCCTACCAGGTGTTGGGGCTGTTGAGTACTGACCCAGTACAATGACTTCTTTTCATACGTGGGCTATTTTCTCCACCCTCAACTTCAGCTTGGCCAGCAATACTTAGTGCTCAAAACTGCAGATTCGTTAGGACAGGAGTTTTAAGTTTGTTTTAAATACTTGTGCAGCTGTGGTGCCATTGGAACTGAAGAATGTCCAGAATATTGTAATTTTACACAAGTAATGTAGATTTAATGATTTTTTGGACAGGATATAATCTTGTAGCCCCATATAAAAATCCTTATGTAGTAGTAATTGATGTGCAAACATCAATTTAAAATACACTTATCATAATAAACACGAGTTACTTTGTAACCTGTGGGTGCCCTGCCTATTTGGAGTTGGTTTTATAGAATCATAGTAAGAGGTTGTCTCTGCCTTAAATATTCTGCATTCTAAACAGAATAGGAACCAGGGAATTATGTTCTATACTGTTGAGGAACTTAACAGTACAGAAATAATAAGTGAACATGAATAAAACATGTTGTTCTGAAGGCTGGCTGAGGATCTGTCCTCTGCTGCTTGTTGCCATTGTCCCTTCCAGCAATAAACTGCTCCCTTTTCAGGCTGGCTGAACCCAAACCTTTTAAAATGATCTGAAGTGATTTAAACTAATGTTTAAAACAGCTTGGATGAATTTGGTAGAGCTTGGTTAGGGAACCACCGCTGATGCTGCTCCGTCATCAGCAGGTGAAAGAAAGCCTATTGATCAAGGGTGAGGGTAGGGAAGAGGAATAGCAAAGAGTTACAGGTGTGGGACACAGGTGTTAGTTTATTAATCTAATTGTCCTACTGCTAGAACAGTATATAAAGTGAAAGGCAGATGTGCTTTAATGTCATGAAATAATTCTTAAACCCCCGAGGATTTAACAGTTGTTTGTTGCTAAGGAAGTTTGGCCTTGTACATTGCCTGGCATAATAGGCCCCTGCTTCGTGTGTAATGTTTGCATCCAAAATAATTAAAAGCAATCTCCTGGTTGTCACGCCTGTCTGTTCCATTAATCACATGATTGGCTTGCTCTTTTGTCACTTCTACTTAATTTCCAGAAAACTGGACTGGAATACACGGTCTTGACTTGTGTTTGTAATTCAGAGCTAATCCTGGAAAAACTCCCAAATACCTATCCCAGGACATGTTGTTTGTGGTACAGCACGCACAAAAAAGTGTCAAAGGTAAACGGGAAATGCTGTTCTTTGCAGGAGTCTTTGTTCCATTGTACAAGGATTTAGCAACAAGATACAAGTAATCTAGTTGACAATAACATTGATGCCTATTTCTTACTTTGTGAAGACTGTGCCCCCAGGTGAGGCTATCCCAGCTGTCCACCTAGCAATTGCTATAAGAATGCAATTATTCTACAATTTTTATAAGCTAAAATCCTGAATTTTCCCTTCTCTCCTTCCTCCCCCTCCAAATTACTGGCTTGCTTGTGTGAATGAGAACATCTCTCTCCATTTCTGGGTTGTGTGTTGAGAAACAGTGACCTGAGTAGTCCAGCAGCAGTACTAGGACTCCTGGTATTTTCAGAGTTGTAAATGAAGTCGCCTTCGAGCTTGTAAGGAAACGGCAAACGTGGAGCTGATGAACTTTGCTGTTTGCTTCTATAGCAGTGGGCAGGGTTGCCTTCAAGGAAGAAGAAAAAGTGGAGATTCTTAAGTACTTGAAATAAGGGGAATGCCCAGAGATCTGGCAAATTTGTGTTGTGCTTATGAATTTCCTGAACCTGGGATGAAACCGTGGCCTGAGTATTTGCCCCCTAAAGCATCTTTTGAAACCCACTAAATAGAACTGGGGTGGTTTTGTTTCCTAATAACTGCTTTCTTCTTCTCATTCTGCCTTTTCTTTATTTACTTCTATAGAGGACTGTTCGTGAGTGCCGCGTGTCTCTTGTTCTCCTTCAGCCACCAGTTCCAGGCAATAAATGCTTCTAATCCTGTCGTTTCTAGGAAGGGCATAATTATTGGTAATGCTTAGTACTGGTATCGTAAATGACTCAAATCCACATCCTTTTTAATTAAAGCCTAATTATATTTACTCTGCTTCTTTTTACTTGAGAGAAAGCAATATCCTGTTGTTTCTTTGTTTTTTAAATAGTTATGAGTAACTAATTAAAAAAATCAATATTGCATGTAGATCTTCTGATAACAGTAGTTATGAATGAAGATTCTTTCCTAACATGGACCAGTTCTTAGCTTAAGAAAAGTTGGGAGCTGGGAGGGCAGAACAGGATGTGTGTCTTCTTTTCAAGGCAAATAAATGTAATTACATCTCCATTAATCGATGATTTCTAACAATAGGTACATTTCATTCCTGCAAATTCCTGAAAAATTTAAAAGAAGCAAAAATATTTCTGAAATTGAAATAAGCAGTCCCCTAGTCAGACCTGCAAGTTAGGAGCTAGTGTCCAAATCTCCCAGATAAGTGATAGTTTGTTAAATTGAGCTAAATGGCAGTAAGAGGTTTCCTGCAGCCCAGGGAAAGCAAATTGTGTTGATAATAGTAAAGCTTTTAGCTTCGTGGTAAAACTCGTTGCTCTCAGCTGAGGGACCTGGGCTTGAATTTTCTCTTCCATGTATTGCTTTGGGAATTGATTTCATGAAAATACCCCTTTCTCGTAGATAAATTTTTATCTTTAGGCATTCTTGATTTTAACAGCGGAACCAGTTTCCTCCCTCCTGTAGCTTTGTTTTATTTCTCTTTCTCTCTGAGCTTTCTGTCCCAGGAATGGTCAGGCTCCCCCTTTGTACTTGTTATGTTGTTCTTAGTAGGTGTTCAGTAGCATAAAGTTCCAGCTGATGCCAAAATGCTTTTGCTAGTTCTGCCTGTTGAGAAAAGGTGAAACAAAAAAATCTGTTTCCCTCTGTATCTGCCCAGTACATAACAAAAATTACACCTGACAGAGAGAGGGCATCGTCTAAACTTAGGGAAGGGATCACAAAAAAAAATTAATCTTGCATGAAAAGAAATAGGGGACCTTAAATTAGTGAGGACTGGGAAATGAATGTATTTTTGTGATAATACTGTCAATTTTAGTTCTGTTCTAAAACAGATATTTGAACTTTTGTGTTTATGGTATGTTGAAACGTCTTTGTTTTCAGAAGAGTGAAACCAGACTTCAGTTAGCTGCATGCAAATGAGACAGCCTTGGGTTTTCTGCCTCTCAAGTCTTTGTGCTTTATTTTTTCTGTGTCTGGTGTCCATTTGGGGGATTTTTGTGAAGTTTGCTTCTTGGCCCTTTCATGCTTTGAGGTTTTCAGAAGTGGTTTTATCACTAATCGGGAAGTTTGCCCGGTGATGTTTGTCTTCTGTGCTGTCAGATGCAGCTAATCCTTTGGTGCTGGTATCGGTAGGGGTCTGTATGCTTCAGTGATAGGGTTTCAGTTGTATAACTGTCACTAAGACTTCAGGGCACAGCACAAAACTCCTTGAAGTCCTTGGTAATCTCTTTTTGTTGATTGATTGACTAGGTAAAGAGTTAGGGTCCAGGATGAATAAATGGCCATCAAACCCTCTTTCTCTCCTCCATTGCTGGGAAGACCATGCCTTGGCTATTGTAGAAGAATCCCAAAAGGAAAAATAGAGGGTTTTTTAAGTCGTCTGTGGGCTAATTCTTAATGAGACTATGTATCCCGTTTTACCTTCTCCTTTTCCATTGAAAAATCTCTTTTGTATGCTGACCTCCTGTCTGATTTCTGTGTTCTGTGAAATGGCTGCATTTCTTCGAGATGGTTTTGACTGTACTGCACGTTTAAGTGCAGAAATGTAGAGGGTGTAGAATAACTTATAGAATCTCTTAAGAGTGAAAGAGAAAAAAATGGTGTTAAAGTGTTGGTGCTAAAGCATTCATAAGCTACGAGTAGTACTTTACAAATCACTGGTAAGCTTATTCAAGAAGCTTTTTCTAAAGACAGTGTTCTAATATTCCTTGGTTTGTAGTGTAATATTGAGAGATTCTTAAGAATATGCAAGTCTTACTAAGCCTACATTAGCCCTTCTGTTAATAAGTACTCTAAAGTAATAAAATGTGTAGCTATGTACTTCACACCTTATATGAAGGATGGGTTGTGCTCTTCAATTTGTGATGTCGCATTAATTAAGGAGAGGTTTCAAATTCCAGTGACCTAGATATTCTGTTCATCATCTTCCCTATTTAAGAAGGGAGGGTGTTCGTTGTGAACTTCTGTAAATGAGAGGTAATGTATGAACACACATAACAAATGTTATGAGTCTCCTTCAGTATTCAATATATTCAGACTTGAGCTATGCAATTAAAAGTGCTAAATACAAAGTGTTACGTAACTCAGCTATTTTTTTCTTTCTTTTTTTCCCAAATAACTTCTAAACACCTGTAACATTTTCTTAGATTCTGACTTGATGTAATCTGCCAAAATAGTGCTGTTGACAGTTACATTATAAGAACTTAAGTTTTATGTATCAGAAGTAATCAAATACTTTTCATGTTTAGATGAAGAAGATGACTTTGTCAATAAAAGAGTTTCACTGAAACCAAAGGAGAACGGGACATCAACAATCGGTTGTCCAGGAACAACCACAGTGAAAAAGGAAGATGTAAAACCACGACCTAAAAGCAATCCGTTATCTCCAGTGAAACACACTCCCACCTCGGCACTTGATTACTTTGGGACAAGTAGTGTCCAACGATCAGAAAAGAAACTGGTAGCAAGTAAAAGGAAAGAGGTGAGTACTGGTGGTGTCCATTTAGGCTGCTCACGGGGCTGAGAGCAGATCAAAACCTCCAGTTTAATGACTGCAGGGAGGTACAGAACTGCTTGTCCTGCTTCCTGTTACTTTATAACGTCCACACGAATATAAGTTCAAGTCTAATGATGAGTGCAGGCCTGTCAGGCCCTTAAATATGAATTTAAAATAGCATTTCCATGTTTGAGAACATAGTATGAAGTTGTAAGTAGTATTTTCTCTATTGCTGCTTCTCAAGTGACTTCTTAATTTAAGTTGTTTTCTGAGATGAGTGAGTGAGTGGGATAATTTATAGCTGAGGGCGGAGGGCAGGTGGGAGAGGGAGGAGGTTGTTTTCCCAAGCTTTATGGTACATAAATTCATGGAATAACAAAGCACCAAAGAGAGTGTGAAGGAAATTAAAACAGTAGAATCTAGTTGTTGATTTCTCTTTCAAACTGGCCAACTGTGACAGCTTCAGAGATGTTCAGCATTGTTTGAAGAAATTAGGTGTTTATATATTACAGCATGATTTTGTTTTGAATAGTAAAACCTCTTGAAAACAGCCTTGTTCAGTAGTGCTTAGGTTGGAGAGCTAGGAGTAAAATGCTGTGTGTCTCATTCCAAGTCCTTTTCTAGAAGTATGTAGAGTGAATCCGTACAGATAAGATGATTATAATCACCGCGGTGTTGGGGAAACTGAACTGTTGGTCTTTTTTTTTTAACTACAGCCTTCACAAAGCAGAGACAGCACACTGGATGATGAGACCATTGCTAGGCAACTGCAGCTTGAAGAAGATTCAGAGGTAAAAGCTCTATAAACTTGTTGCCTTATGCCAAGAGCAGTTTGTATGCGTACATAGGTGTAATAAAATTCATCTGTACACTTAACTTTTGCACGTCTGTGCAAACCTAGTCACACAGTTATTTTTATGGGCGTTAGTTCAGTTATGTAACCAGAACATACCACTTCACTTGTTTTCCGTCTCTTCAGGTTTTCTTTGCCCGTGCACAGTTGATGTGTCTATAACAATACAGCAGAAATCACTTTCTGCTTCCTCATGTTTTTAGTGGTGTGTGGTTTTTGGTTTTGTCTTTTAATTCTCATTCCCTGGGCTGAAAAACTGAAAGCCATCTGTGATTGTTTCACTTGTTGTCCGAGTTCTCTTATAGCTGAGAAAAATGTGAATGACCCTTTTGTGTCTTAATCTTTCCTGTTGGAATCAGTGCTAAAGTCAGGGAAAGGTGCACTTGTCAGAAGTCTTTACCGCTGCTGGGAAAATCAGTTAATTTCCTCTATATTTGTAATACTAAATATTTTTTGAAATAAATTTTTTGTACATGCCAAAGTCTCATTCTTGGCTTCCCCAGAGCTGTGGTGAATTTATCTTTAATTTATTAATCTGTTTACTCTTTAATCTATTAGAAAGTTAAACAACCTATAAGGAAAAACAGAGTGTTGTCTTTTATTTGAACTGCTCAGAATTTTTATTTTCTGTATGATAAGTTGCTAGCAGTAAAGGAGAATAGAACATCTGTTATTAAGACATCCTGACACTTAAGCGTTGTTCCTACTCGTGTTTCGAGACTGCTTTTGGAAGTTTCCTAAAGCCAACAGGTTGCATCTTAGTACAAGCTGGCTGTTGTGAGAGCCTACCTTTAAATTTTCATAGTTTATTAAATGAAAAGGATACACAACAGTAGAAAATATGACAGAACAGGAAATCTCTTTGGAAACAATCTATAAAGGCTTGTTAAGGTTTCTAGTGCAACGAGTCCAAACTATACTTTTTGCATGAGATTTCAGTCTCTCTTTTTGGGGAAACAAGTAATTCTTCAGTACCACTTTCAGAAATTCATTGGCCTCTCCAGCTGTCTTATTTTAGATAAACTTTTTGTCTTGAGTTTAAAAAAAAAAAGAGTTAAAACTTGTCAGACACAAGCCTAAAAATATTTTTTTTTCTGTTTTTTTTCTTTTAGCTGGAGAGACAACTGCATGAAGATGAAGAATTTGCTAAAACTTTGGCCATGTTGGATGAAACGCCGCAGAAGAAAAAGGTTGAGTACTTTTTAATCTTTAATCTTTAGAAATGTGTGTTACGAGACTGCTGTAGGTGTTCCTGCTCCGGCAGGGGATTGGACTAGATGATCTTTTGAGGTCCCTTCCAATCCCTGATACTCTGTGATTCTGTGTGACTTCCTTAAAAACGTGTTAAAACCAGCAAGTTTTGTGTAAACAAAACTTACACACACGTTTGTGTAATACTTTTCATACTTTGCTCCTGAATCTTCCTCACTCATTAAATAAGCGTCCTTCTAAGTCAGACAGCAGATGGGATGGTATCTTTGTGCTCTTTCTGTTGAAACAGGACTTTAAGTTCTAGTTCTTGTAGAGTGAAGTGTGTTGCTGAAGGCTCAGCTTTCGAACAGCTGTAGCTCTGTTGGTTCAGGAGGACCAGATCAAGGAAGAAAGTCCTCTCTGTGCTCTGAGAGAAGGGGCAAGCAGGGATCTTGAGAGTTTTGAGCCTAACCCCAGTAGGATAGTCTTCTCAGTTCTCATAGTGTGTGGTGTAAAGCACAGTAAAATATTTTCCAGGTTGTACATCAAGCCTTATAGAATTTAGGATTGCTAATTTGAATATATTAGCAATTCTGCATTAATCAGTAAACTGGTTGGTATCAAAATTTACTGTAGCCTGGAAGTCTGTCTGGCCTTTGACTTGAGGGGTGATTGTGCATTGCTGGGCGCAGAACTTGCTCATCTGCATTTGGTGAAGATTGTGGTGTGATTTGTGGGAGGGGTGAGCTTTGTTAGGTGGTGTTCAGTCTGTTGTACGTACCAGTAGGGAAGCTCGGGGATCTGGTCTCAGTGGTAGCTCGGGACACGCTTCTCTGACTTTGGCATTGTTTGTTAATTTAGGCTCGGAAAGATTCAGGAGGAGAACAAACAGTGTTGAGCACCAAGAGCAGTCCCGATGTGATGGAAAGACATAAGCAGTTGGAAGGAGGTAGGACCTGGAATACAGAAGACATTTCACCAATTGATAATATCGATGAGATCCATTCTTATGTATGTGCTCTCTTCCCTCTGCCCTCTTTTCAAGTGAAAGCAACAAATTCGACAGGGGAAGCAAAGAATTCCACTGCAAAGCACCGAACTAAATCTGAACACTCAAAAGGGGCTCCTTCGTTCCCACAATCATCCAATGGTGAAACAGCAAGAGAGCTGATGGAGAAGACATTGCCTTTGAAACCCAGCTCTAAGCTTGTAGCTCTGAAACAAAAAGAAGAGGTTGAAAAGGAAAGATGTGTGCAAAGCTTGGCATCAAAAGAAAAAACTACTTCAGGAAGGGAAGAGAAGACAACGCCAAAGAAGGAGAAAGTTTCCCCCAGGAAGAGTGAGGTAGGAGCTGTCAAACTGAATTTAGTTGGCCTGGTGGAGTCTGCAGGAAAACAGTTTTCATTTATTACATTTTGGTGCCACCGTTGTAACTTGGGTATTTTGAATCTTTTTAAGACTTTGAATTCTGGTAAGGCTTGAGCTTCTCAGCAAAATCAGGTCGGTGCTTTTCCATGTTTGACTTTGCTGAATAAAAGCAGAATGCAGGGATTCTGATGCTTAACTAGGAGGTGAGAGCTTGCTGTGTACGTGAGCGTGGTGACCTTGTGGGTCTGTACTGCTGTTAGAATAATAAATAGCGTTTGGGGCTGGGTTTTTTCCCCTTTCTTCCCAAGTATCCTGTCTCTGCAGTTTATTTCTTATGGTAGGAATATAATATAGTTTTCTTTTTAACTGTCTGATTCAGTAACTGCAACTGTTCAACACACTGGTAGTTATTGGCATCTTAAACAATACTTTTTAACCGTGAAGTACAAAATACCCAATTAAATAACAGGTGTGATTGGGAGGGAGAGCCTGCAGCTTTTTGGGGGTTAATTTTAGTAATTTTTTTTACTTACTAATGAGCTTAAATGTTTCTTAAAAGTAGAAATACTATGAAGTAGACTTTATGTAAGGCTAGATCTTGTCTATACCTGATCATTAAGTCTGAAATAAAATAGGATGTGAATTTGAAGCGACAACTTCTGAATGAAGTGAGCATGTACATATGGAGCACGGATGAATCAACAGAAACTTGACAATAAACAGTGGCTACTTCTTTTTTTTCCCGGAAACTCTCAGATGAGTTTTGGAAACCTTTTTAAAAAGAACAACAAAAAAACCTCCTTTTGAAACACAAGCACCAGAACAAGCTTTGTTATTGCACGTTAATAGAGTAAAAACAAGTTAGAATTTACTTTTCCTTTGATGAATAAAAATGTCTTAAACTGTGATGCTTGAGTTTATTTTGTTGGTTTTTTCTGTCTGTGGTATGTGTATCAATTTTATTTCTTTTTCCTCTGCTGCCCAAGTCTGTAAGTCCCGAGGACTCTGAAAAGAAGCGAAGCAATTACCAAGCCTACCGAAGCTTCCTGAATCGTGAGGGTCCCAAAGCACTGGGTTCCAAAGAGATACCTAAGGTGAGTTCAGCTCCCGCAGTCCTGTATGGAGAGGTGAGCTGTGTCACAGACTGACTGCTACAAGTGACCTAGCAAGTGTCAACTAAACTACTTAAAAACTGGTAGTTTTTTCCAGATAGGAAAGACATATTGGAAAAAGCTAAATCGCAATGCAAAGCAGTGACTAAATGGAAGGCAATACACTAAGAAATTAAATTCAGTTCTTGGCTTATGAAGTCATGATGATGAAAAATAGTTGCTGGTCTTAAAGTTGAAGATTGCTGTGTCTCATTTGACTGACAAGCACGGTGTCACGCGTATGGTCGGTCACATGAGCGAAGTGTGAAATTTTGTTGGCAGCTAGTCATTTTAAAAGCTTTTGAGCTTTGAGAGCTATTACCTAGCTTGGTAATCTGGGCTCATTCTTAAAGTTTCATAGGGTACTTGACATGGTAGAGGGCTAAAAAAGTTTATGGTGAAGAGGTTATTTGGGAGAATTGCATCAGGTGATGACACTTTCTGCAATGCTCGTGTTCTCAGGGAGCTGAAAACTGCCTGGAAGGCCTGACGTTTGTAATCACAGGCGTTCTGGAGTGTATTGAAAGAGATGAGGCCAAGTCTCTGATCGAACGTTACGGAGGAAAAGTAACTGGCAATGTCAGCAAGAAGACAAACTATCTGGTTATGGGGCGAGACTGTGGCCAGTCCAAACGTGAAAAGGTGAGTGTTCCCGTTCACCTCAGCAAAGCAGCAGCGAAACAGAATTGTTGTACCTAACTGTGTTGGGTTTCAGTATCTGCCAAAAGGAGGCAGGAACTACAAGTAAAGTGCACATTGAAAAGGGAAAGTTGCCTGCACTTTGTTTTAGTTCTGTTTATTTATACACACACACCTATATGTACATATATAACCCCCCTTGTTTTTATTGTGTTCCTAAGCATGGTCTTTGCAGGAAAGCACTTGAAGTGAATTATGTAACTTTTTCCTCTACTTGACCTGACTTACAATTCTTTCTTTGACTCCAGGCATCAGCTTTAGGGACAAAAGTCATTGATGAAGACGGCCTGTTTGACCTTATCCGAACTATGCCAGGCAAAAAGTCCAAGTATGAGCTGGCGGCTGAAACAGAGGTTTGTTTATCAGAAGAATCACAGGGTTCTTCTTGTTTGTCTTTTGGGTTTGGTTTTAATTGAAAGGAGTTTTGGTCTTCTGTTCCAGTAACAGTACCCAGTTGAGGGCTTGACCTCCTAGGTTAAAAGTATTGAATGTGAAAATTTTGTGTTTGTGTTTAAAACTTCTACTTGGGAGCTACAGGGTGGGTTTTTTCCCTCTTTCCATTTTTATATTCTGACACTATCTCATGTTTTAGGTATCTTGAAGGATTTTTACCAATATATAAGCCTTGTTACTTTCTTAAGCACTCCTGTCTGTGTTCAAAGATGGCAAGTTTGTTTAATGCGTGGGTTTTTTCTTGAAATTTCCCTTTAACTTTCTTACCTTTGTTTTCCTAAGGCAAAGAAAGCAGAGCCAAGACCTAAGAAAACACCCCAGAAAGCTGAAGCTGGAGAAAGGAATTTTAGCCCCATCAAAAGGGAAGCCGATAATAAAAGAAAGAAGTCTACTCCTGAAAAAGGAGATACCGTAAGATCTGTTAAGAAGGAAACTGCTGCTGTTCGAAAGCTGGTGGACTTTAAAAGGCAAACTGTGGAGAAGGAAGAAGCCCCAAAACCTAAGGAGAACTTGGTTTCTGAGATTAATGAAGACGGAACGGAGAGATTGCTATGGGTAGATAAATACAAGCCTGTATCTCTGAAGGCAATAATTGGACAGCAGGGTGAGCAAAGCTGTGCCAATAAACTGCTCCGATGGCTCCGAAATTGGCACAAGAATTCCTCAGAAGATGGACAAGGTGACCAGTGCCGTTAACTTCTCTCTGTGTTCTTCTGTGCCAGTCCCACTGCTTGTCCCCTGGGCTGATAAGGGCCTTTGAGGTGGCAGAGCAGCTCTAGAGCAGGAATAAGGCTGAACCCAGGTGCATTTTTTTCTAGCAGCAGTTGAGCCCGAGCGTGGGGGGGTGTGTGGGGGGGTTTGTTTGTGGGGCTTGTTTTTTCATTGGTTTGTTGTTTGGTTTGTGGGGTTTTTTTAAGCAGTTGTTCGCTTCCCACCCCTTCTCCCTCCAAACACAGAAAAGCAAACTCTTACAATATTTTTTAAAAAAAAATCTTGTGGTATTCTCTTAAATGTCAATTTTTTTTTAAAGAAATCAAAATAACTCAGCACTAACGTGTGTAAAACTTGCCTCACGTTCAGCTTAGTGAATTTTTCCTCGCCCAGAGAAACAGTGGCCAGTGCTAACCTGTCTGTAGACACGGCGAAAATATGGGATGGCAGTATGCATGGGGAAGAGATGAATCACTACGGTCCTGGTTCTGCCTGACAAGCAGCCCGTGGCGAGTGCAGGGTGTCACCCTGTCGACAACTTGTTTTACTTTTATCTGTGGTTAGAAGAACGTTTAAGCTTCGCTGCTACTGGAGTGGGGGTTTTTTTGTGGGGGGGTGTGTGTTGGTTTGGTCTGGGGTTTGGGTTTTTTTTTTGTGAGGTGGCTTTGAGCAAAATGCAGAAATTAATAGCGCTTTTGCTGTTTTTCAGTTTAGAATCACTGCAAGCCTAAAACTAAGATGGTTTAAACAGCTTTTCCCCAGATGGTTGGGATGCAGATGTGCATGTATTTTTCATATCGAGCCTTAGATAAGCAATCGCTCCAGTGATGCTTGATATGTTTAAAGATTTACGTGAAGTACCCAGTTTGTTTCGTAATACATACCTAGGTAAAACCCAGAATCTTCTTTTACAGCAAAGACCAATAAAACTGGAGGCAAAGATGACGGGACTGGTTTTAAAGCAGCGTTACTTTCTGGTCCACCTGGAGTTGGTAAAACTACTACAGCTGCTTTGGTTTGTAAGGTGAGTTGTTATTTACACGTTGTTCCCAGCACCGTTTGTGATGTATTGATGCCGTATGTGGATAGAGGTGCAGTGTGCAGCTGGGTATCCCTTACATTACCGGGGTCTGCTCCCAACCTACTTCCACCTGCTGAGAACAGCGTTACAGGTTGGATGTTTATGGATGTTTCGATACCTTTATCAGGTCTGGGGTGAGAATATTAGCAAAGGGTGTCTGCGTTTCTTTCTGTTGTGTTGAGAGGAGGCACAGCTCAATCGCAGTTATGTTGAGCAATTGGAAATGATTTTCAAAAATAGTGAGTCTTTAACACTAATTCAACAAGCTGGAGAATATTTGCACTAAATTTAGTAGGGTTTGAATTCTGGCAAGATTTTTGAAAGTCTGTATGATGGACTCAGTTCTAACAAAGATACCCTTTCCAGACTCATTCTAAATTCAAATACTACTTGAGAATGAGAGAAGCTGACAAGTCTTGTGTCCATTTCTAAATCTGAATTTAGAAATTAATTTTCCCTATCTCAGCTGGAACACTGTTCTACCAACTGTGTCGTGAGAATCAGCTGGGAATTTATTAGTAGTGGTGGTGTATCGAGTTACTGCCAGCTTGGAAAGGGTGAGAACTACTGTCAACTACCTGATCCTTGTGCTGGGAAGGGATTCTTACTTACCTCAATACTGGAGTTGTATAGAGTGACTCCCAGTCCTCCCCTTTCCCCCGCCTTAGAGCTTCGTGCCAACAAGCTGATGCCACCCCCTGTAAAACCAAACTTGTAGAAAAGCTTGGATGGTGCTGCCTGGGGCTTGCTTGTGTGTGAGCGTGGTCTTTTCTTGCTTCTGGTTTCCAGCCTGGAATCCGTTTCACTGCATTCACTGCGCTCCACAGGAGTATCCCACAGACTGGGGGGGGTTGAAGCTGCAAGAGCCAAGCTGTGTGCAGGTCACTGCTGTGCCCTGGCAGGGGAGTTGGCTCATAAAGGTGCAGCTGGGTTAAATTCTTTCAGGGACTGACATGCAGCCTGACCCTGTTAGGACTGCTGGGGCACTTAAATAGCTGTTAAATAGTTAAAAGCTTCTCTTTGCTTCACCTTTCAGAGGGATGTGGCCCATTTCTCCTCCTGGCTCATTTAAGACTGATACGAAGCTGGAAATACCATGGAGCTAAGGGCAGCCTTGGCTCGTAGTTCTGTTTCTGTCCCTGGTGGCAGTTCTGTTAATTCTTCAGAACTAAATCTGTGCCACTGACTGGTTTTGAGAAGTATTTTATTTTTCCCCTTCTCCACCCTCCGTGTTCTCTTTTGGGCATAGCTGTTCCTTGTCTGGCTATAAATACTTCTGGAGTGTGAGAGAAGGGAGAGAATAAGGAGAGAGGAGGGGAGAAAGGAATCAAAGCCACAAATAAGGCAAAATGATGTTACAAGAGCTTTCTTCTGGGCCTCTGAAATAACTGTTTCTAATTCCGAGTATGTGTGTGCCCTTCCACTGATCCATGTTCTCATTTTTTGTGCGGTTTGTGTGTTTGGCCTAGGAACTGGGGTACAGCTATGTGGAGCTGAATGCCAGTGACACTCGCAGTAAGAACAGTCTAAAGGAAGTAGTTGCTGAATCGCTGAACAACACCAGCATCAAAGACTTCTGTTCCGGTACGGCTGTTGTTTGCAGGAGAATTCTTGTGTCAAGAGTCCGGTTACAGGAGGGACAGAGCTTCCTCATTACACAACAGTATTAGGAGTTTAACTTGCTCATCACGTGGAGGGATCTGGCTGTAATAGGCATGGCTTCATTTAGTAAGCTGTTTTTATTTCACCTTCAGTTGTAGAACTAAATCCTGCTATTAGTTGAAGCAGTTGTTAATTTGCATAAACTAGTCAAGAACTCTGCAGTTGCTCTTCTCTTGCATGGGTCTTGTTTCTTGGAAGATGACATGAGGCTACGGTCAGTTCTATTCTGTGAACTGGCTTCATGTGATCAAGGGGTGGAGTAAGAGTTTCACCACCACCTGAGCTGACTTAGCGTGGGTTTACCTGACCTCTAAAGCACCGGGTAAAACTGAGCAAGACCCTGTTTTACTCCCATCTCATTTTCTTGTCCATATTCATTTTCAGGCACATCCTCATCAGTTAGCGGGAAGCATGTATTGATCATGGATGAAGTGGATGGTATGGCAGGCAATGAAGACAGAGGAGGGATTCAGGTGAAACTGCTATAGTTATTAGCTAACGCCATTGCTAAGAGTGCATACCAGATACAGCACAAAGCTGTCCCCAACCTATGGTCCATAGAAGGTCTCTGTAGCATATGGTTTATCTGATTTGTTTTAGAAATCTCTTTGTGTAACAAGAATTAGGCATTGGTAGAGGGGGAGGGGAAATACTTGTGTAAAAGAAACCTGGAGTGATGAACGTTAAGTGTGTGCACCTTACATGTTTATTCCTGGACAAGTGAATTTATCCTAAGGTCTCTGCAGCTGACATCTGTCTCCCTGGTAGGAGGTAGTGGGAGGTTTCCAGTCTGGCTGGGCCACTTGCTCTCTTCAGTAGGCAGCAACACTGAATAAATAATGCATAAGCAGCATTGTCCTTTGTTCTTCTTAGCAGCTCCACTTTTGGCTTCTGAAGACTTCCTGTCACATACAATACTTTGACAATAAAGGGCATATGGATCTTTAGCTCAGATGCAGACATTTACATTACAGGAATATGAAATTTAACCAATTTTCACCTTCATTAGAGCAGGCAGAGTCTGTTCTGGTAAAGCCTAACGATGATGAAGCCTCAGGGTTAAGGTATTTGGTCAGGGAAGAACCGATCCTTTTACTTGTGCATCTTCCTTAGTGGGAGGGTGCAGTCAGAAAGGTGTGTGTTCCCTTCGGGCACGGGGCAGGTCCAACTGAAGCTCGTTCTGCAGGTGGACAGCTCTGCTCTGGGCTGTCAGCCTTCATTGCTTCATGAAGAACAGTCTAAAGGTGGTTGCTAGGAGTGGGTAGACAGCAGATTTATTGCAGCTGCATAGAATAGCGAGTCGGAAAAGTCGGAGAGGGACTAGGTTTTCACTGTGTGGAAACATGAGTACAGGAGGAAGAGTTTTATTGACTCGCATCTGTCAAGGATCTGAGTGAAGGCAGGGATTACTGCTGCTTGGTGTGACACTTCAATCATTCTCTGAGTTATCTGATGGAATTATTGTAATGTGTTTTAATCACAGGAGTTGATTGGTTTGATTAGACACACAAAGATACCCATCATCTGTATGTGTAACGATCGCAACCATCCTAAAATGCGTTCCTTGGTCCACTACTGTTTTGATCTTCGTTTTCAGAGACCTCGTCTAGAACAGATTAAGGTAACGTGGCTGTGGCTATCCAGCCTGCACTGAATTACCAGCTGGTACTTCTGCCTTCACGTGGCAGAAGGTATACACAGTTGGGAACTTAAACACTTAATGGATCACCCCAGCGAGATGGCTTTTCTTGAGTTTTCATCCCAAAGCCTTTCAGGTGTAGAAATCTGTCTTAAATATTACTATTTTTTTTAATTATCATGCAGGTTTGGTTTTTTTTTTTACCTCAACAGAAAAGGATAACATGTATATGGGAGAAAATTTAAATTATATGTGTTTTAAAAACCTAGAAAAATACAGTAATGCTCTTGAATAGATGTATCAAGGTGTTCTAAGGGGAAAGAATTGGTAGGAATTCTCTCGTGACAGTTTCTCAATTGTGTGCATTACAGGGTGCCATGATGTCTATTGCATTTAAAGAAGGTTTAAAAATTCCACCACCTGCTATGCAAGAGATAATCCTGGCAGCAAACCAGGACATCAGACAGGTCAGTACCAATTCAGTGTCAGTGTCTATTTACAGAGAGAAATCAGGCTGGTTTCTGCTCAAGTCTTCCATTTAAACGCTCTTACGCTACTAAATTGTCAATTTTGTTCATTAGGTGTTACATAATCTTAATATGTGGTGTGCTAAAGATAAATCATTGACCTACGATGAGGCTAAAACAGATGCCAGCAGAGCCAAAAAGGATATCAAACTGGTAAGTGTAAAATACTGGATTGACTTTTTCTGTCATATTGGGATACAATCACTGGGCTTTGTGAGCACTTTGGAACTAAAGTGCTGATAGCCCAGGCACAGGGAGCTCTCAAACTTGCCACAAAGAGTTGAAAAGCAATAAATCCAGGACTGAGTATGTATTTTGATGTACTGGTCTCTTATGTAAGATATAATGATGAAACTCGTGCTGCTCAGNCCGCCTCGCTAGCGCTCCGCTGGAATACAAGTCACGACTCCCTCCTAAGTCCTCTGTTCAGGAGAAAATTCTCCTAATATCAAAGGTAAAACTCAATTCTCAAAACTGAACTGGTACTGATGAATCCGGGTACTGTTGGGTACCATCACTAAAGTAATTTTGTTGATGCTGTGCTGTGCCTTACTGTTTGTGTTGGACCTACAACCCACTGACTTCTTGAAATATCATTTACTTAGGGCCCTTTTGACGTTGTCCGGAAGGTTTTTGCTACAGGAGAGGAGGCTTCTCGTATGTCTCTTATAGACAAATCGGATCTGTTCTTCCATGATTATTCCCTAGCACCTCTGTTTGTCCAAGAGAACTACGTACATGTGAAACCAGCTGCTGCTGGGTGAGTTATTCCATGCCCTACGTTGACATAGGCTCTTGTGTCAGGAAGTAAAACTAGACTGAAAACCTGTCTGAATATTTCTGCTCTGTAATACAGTCAACTTTGTTTTTTTCCAGAGGAAATCTGAAAAAGCACTTGGTGCTCTTGAGTAGAGCAGCTGATAGTATATGTGATGGTGATATAGTGGACAAACAGATTCGTACCAAGCAAAACTGGAATCTTCTTCCAACACAGGTGAGCACTTAATGCTCGTTTCATGTGCTTTTTGGGTGTCCAGTGTAAAAGACAGACCCCTTGAAAGTGATGTTTCAGTCTGATTTTGTGACCTGTATAGTTCATACTTCATGTAGCAGTCTCTACTCTGCTGGCGAGGAGAGCAGTTTCCCAAAATGGTGGTGTTGAACCCACACTCTGTTATGAAATGAAGTCTGCTGAAAATTAGAAAAGCTTGAACCTTCATGGAGCATAGGAGCATGTGGCACGTGTCACTTCTGACGCGCAGTTACAAGCCTACGCGGTTTTATTTACACGCTTCCTCTCCCAGCCTCTCACCAGGGCAGTATTTCTCCCAAAGCACAGAGGACTAAAGCATCATCCCTGTACTAATTTAACAATCACTGAAACATTGACAAGACTTGTGCTTGAAGGTCCTGACTGGCATCAGAGAATGTGTCGTGGATTAAGTTGGAAGGGACCTCTGGAGGTCACCTAGTCCATCTCCTTGCTTAGTTATAGGTCCAAAGAGAGGAGCTGCTCAGGAACTTCTCTGGCTGGGTTTGTGTAGATCCGTGGTGGCCTTTGGAAATGTCTCCTTCACCGTGTGCATCTGCTGGAGGCCACAGTGTGTACTGGTGTGAAGTCAGCTGTCTGTCTGACTGCACTCTAAAATGAAAAATNTTTTTTTTTTTTTTTGAAATGGCTTTTAAAACTTAGATGATCTCATGGATATTGTAGAACTGGTAACAAATAGGGTGGTACAAGAGATGAAGCTGTAACCTAAAAGGGGTTGAACAGAAATAAGCAACCAAGAGCAGAGCTCTCTTAGAATGAGCTGTTTTTACTGTGGAAATGTATTCACTACCCCCTTCCATACAGAGAAGTAGGGTGGTGTGTCATGGTGTCAGTGAGTCTAACCCGCTGTGATTTGAGTTTGGCACGTGTGTTACTTTTTCAGGCTATTTATGCAAGTGTTCTCCCAGGGGAGCTGATGAGAGGTTACATGTCGCAGTTTCCCGTCTTTCCCAGCTGGCTGGGGAAATTTTCATCCACAGGCAAACATGATCGGATCATTCAAGAACTGGCAATGCACATGAGTCTCAGGTACTACTGACATTCTTCTTCATTCTCCTTCCCCGCATCGATACGGGTGTTTAGTTCTCACGTAGCTGATCACTGATCAGTAACTCCTTGCTGTGTTTCTGTCAACGCGCTTGTATGTTGTTGCTGATGCTTTCTGGGCACTTACTCTGGACAACAGTCAGACTGCAAACACTTTCAGCACGGTCAGCAGTTCTGTGACTCTTTCCTTCCCCTGAAGTTGTTGTTTCTCAGTTAGGGATGCGTTTCCCCGGAGGGGTCAGTGTTTGAACGCCTTGTGTCGGTTCTCTCTGACGCCAGTATGGCAGGAGGAATGGCACAGTACAGCTTGCAGTGAATTCTTAAGGCAGCTGATTATCCATATGCTGAGGGTCTTACCTACAGGCTGCTTGTACTTAGAAGTGAGCGGTGGTAGTTGTACAGATTTACTTACTACTTTCAATTTGACAAAGAACCCAGATGTGCAAGAGGACAGTAAATATGGAGTATTTGCCGTACTTGCGGGATGCAATCGTCCAGCCCTTGAAAGACTTTGGAGCAGATGGCGTACAAGAAGCTATAACGTTCATGGACTCTTACTGCTTGATGAAAGAAGATATTGAAAACATCATGGAAATAAGCACATGGGGAGGCAAACCCAGTCCATTTTCAAAGCTGGATCCCAAGGTAAAATTTACTAGTGATTTTTTTCCTTCTGTACCTATAAAAAGAAATCTGAGAATAACAGGTGTGGTGTGGATGTGCTGCTGAAAGGCTGAAATTGGTGCACTTGCTTTCCAGAAGTAAGCTCCTGGCTCTGAGCTGTCACCTTCATGCCTTCACCTGGCACAAGAGGAACTTAAGTTCCTGCTACAAATTAGGCAGGTGTCAGATCTGAACCACCATCGCCCCCATCTCAGGGTGGGTACTCAGGGAAAGAGAAGAATCTTCTCTGCTGATCCTAAACTTATATTGTCAGGTGTTTACACCTGGTCTGAAGAGGCTGCTCCAGTGTGGCAGGTGTTCAGTGCTGCTGAGGGTGACTTGGGTGTGAGTGACTTGGATTAGGTGGCGGCAGAACAGCGCTGAAATTATAGGAGGCCTAAACAAGAAGCACCTGGAGATGCACAGTCCGGCTGAGGATTGTGTGGGACTTGTCTAAAATGAGCCTTCACCACACAGCTCTTGGCTGCCTTCTGGGTCCTTTTCAGAGTGTCCTCTTCGAGAAATTTTTGGTTCCATCTTCCTAAAGGAACGCTGATGTGGAATCAATCTCTAGCCAAGAGCTGGTTAGCTAACAATCTACAGGTCCTAAGCTGATACTCATAGTGTTTCCTTCCATCCTAACAGGTGAAAGCAGCTTTTACACGTGCCTACAACAAAGAGGCACATCTGACTCCATATTCGCTTCATTCTGTGAAGACATCCAAAAGGCAGTCGGGATCTGCAGTGACCTTAGAACTGAGTGAAGACTTGAATGTGGAAGAGATCCAGTCTGAGGAGGATGAGCAAGAATCTGTTGAAAGTGATGCAATGATTAAGGTAACTTAGTTTCCTCAGTGTTAAGCTATCAGACTCAATGTTTTCCTTGGTTTTAGTTACCTTTCTGGGACCCGTAACGCTACCTGAATAGAAAAAAAAGACAATTTCATAGTAGTTATTCGATATCTAATTCTCAACTTTTAAATTATTAACTAGTTGTAGTGTGAAAAAGTGTAAGTTATTTCCATCCTTTGCCTCCTCTTGAATGTTGGGCCCGAGTGAGATGTCACTGTAAATTCATGAATAGGGCATCCAGTGCCAAAACTTTGTAGTATTTTGTGTGTTGGTGAGGAGCAGCCACAGGCTTTGGTGTGTTTTTATCACAGATGGTGATTCCAGGGATGCCCTTTGTCTGTATTGCCAAACCAGGCAACTCTGCTCATCAGCCCTTCAGAGTCAACATCGTGGAGCCTGTACTCTCTGTGGTGTTTAAAAACTTGATACCTGTGAGGGGAGGAAGAGAGAAGATGGCTTTTTCTTTTAACACTGAATACATTTTGACTTATGCTTTTGTCAGGTTGCAGTTGGATTTTTAACTATCTGTATGATCTGTTTGTAGCAAAAAAAGGGGAAGTCTTCCAAGCTGCCAAAAAGAGAGAAAAATGAAGAAACGACAAAGAAGGAAGGGAAAAGAAAAGAGAAAACAAGACATTAAACAAAGTCTTGCTCTGGATGCAGCTTTGTCTGTCTAACTTCTGGCAGGAACAGGAAACCGATCCAGTGACGGAGCTGGGAAAGTAGAACCAGTTGGTTGAAACTGCTCCTCTCATAGAGGTGACTTAGCCCCTGCACTCTCTGTGTGGGGCTGGGCTTACTCCTAATGTGCTACAGCCTTGCAGGCGAGATGTGCCCCGGGGCCAACGAACACCCGGGCATGAACGTGATGGAAATGCGATGCTTAGTTACCTGGTGTTTATGCTAAGTCTTCTAGGACTTCACCCGTTTCTTTTTTGGGTTTTTTTTTTCCTTTTTTTTTATAAATCCCCTGCCGTTGTGGTGAACTCTTGTAAATAGTACATGATGCACACACCCCCCCCTCCAAATTGCCTATTTGTACATTACAGAAATTAAGCAGTGTATAAAATTACAATAAAACATTTCACAGGAGTCTTTTAAAATTTTGGTTAAATTCCTGGAGTGTTCTCTTTCTCCCCCTGTTTTCTGCCAAGGTTTTGGCTTTCCTTCATGTAAAGGACCTGCTGTTATTCTTTTCCTACAGCTTTCCTTTTCTTCAGTTAAAGACACATAAAAGCAGCGAGGGATTTGGTTCCAAAACCTGAGGAGCCTGTGCTTTTATGAGTTATATCTTTAATCAAAATCAGGAAGGAATACTGAAAGAGTAAGAAATGTTTAATAGAAAATAGTCACAAAAGTTTAGAAGTGATGTTGAAAAAGAGAACACTAGGAGATTTTTTTTTGCCAGTTGTAACAGAACGCTGCTTAAAAAATAAAATAAAAGATATAATGCAAATTTTGTTTGGTAAGAAGAATTATCAATCAGTTTTATTACTTATACTAAATCAAAGTACAAAACTTATCAAAAGCTAAATATTTACAGGATATCACAAAATAGAAGTGACTTGGTTGTTGTTATTAAATCCTAGTGGGGAAAAGATGTGTAATGTAGTGCTAGAGCTTCCCTTGCTGTTTGCCAGACACACGTGCAGCTCTGGAAATAGAAGAGAGGCAGTTGGTCATAGTCCAAGATAAACGGACTGTGATGGCAAATTACAAAGCTTCCTCAGACTGGAAGAAAAGAAATAATTAACAAAAATAAGGTTATTGTGGTGTATATAGAATTTATAATATCACTTGTGCATTACTTTGGCCTCTGGTCAGGTTTTCAGGTGAGGCATTTGCACCTACCTTCAACTGTTGAAACTAATGAGGGACTCTGTTAACTCCCTTTCAATTACCAATACTTTCACCAAACTCGGGTCTTGGATCCAGGTGTGTGGTTCAGACACAGCGGTCGTCTCATTCTTTGAAATGCAAACATTTCAACCCAGTTCTCTGTTGCTGTTTCCTGTGTGATGCCCTTACGTTCTATTAAACATAGAAGCTAAGAGCATGTAACCTGCAGTTTAGATCTGCCCCTTGCAGCGAGCACACCTCTCTCCCACTTTCTCTCTTAGATCTGTAGAAGGATTTGACGATGCTGAGAACTGGTGTTCGGGAACATGTTCCAAACCCTCACACATTGCAGATGGTGATGTGATCATAGAGATAAACTGGTTTAAAGCCTGACAACTGGAGGTTAGTTCCAAGCACGGGTAGGTTTTGCTACTGCGTGTCTGAGGGCAAATAGGTGAAAAGGCTGGGGGTTGGGTACCTGAGCTACAGACCCAGGCTGTGAGTTGGATTCATGAACACTGCCTTTCCCTTGCTGGGACAAATGCACTGTTAAGTGAAAAAACAAACAAATAAACCAACCCCAAAAACCGACAGGCTCTAGCACATACCTGAGTTTATTGGTCCCCATCTTCTGGTTTGAGGTACTGTGTGCAGTCAGTTATTTTCTTAAGATGAACAATGTTAATCCTTTCCGAACACATTGGACATATGTTTTCGGTCTGTAACAGGCTGTTTTAAAAGAAAGGTGACAGGTCAAATGATAATTCTGACATTTTTCAGATGAGCAGCTGGGCCTGAGGCAGAAGGCATAGAGTGTGTTCTGACCTGTGCTATGTAACTAATACAGGCCAGAGCAACAGCTGCTTCTGTCCAGGTGCAGCAAGTATTTGGTGTGTACATTTTTAACATTAGAGAACTAACATCACAACAGGAGCACTGCTGCCGTTTGCTTGGACGTGAGAACTGGGCAATTAAAACATACACAAAGGAACTGGGGCTAGAACATGAAGTTTCTGCAGCTTCACAGCTCCTGACATCTGAACAAGAGTTATCCAGTCCCAGTCTCACAGAGATGATTACTGGGGACAATAATCAGTAACACCCAAGACTGTGTGTGCTTTGTTTGTTTTGGTGTCCCCCCTGCCCCTCTCTCAGGCCTCCTGTGAAGGCACTGACACAAGTACCCTCTCATCCATCTTTGGTACCGCTCCTGTTGGAGCCTTGCAGCTCCCACTGAGTTAATTCTTTATCATTTCTTTTGGTCCCTGTTGAATCAACGCTCTGTGAGGGTGTTAGATGAAACCACCAAGTGAGGGGAATCGCTGTTCTGCGCCCTCCCCTCCCTGAGCTGTTACGTGTTTTTAGTACCAAATTAATCAGTTTGCAAAAGTACAACCAAACACTGGACTCCTGCAACAGAAAACTTACTTCTTGAATTCTGAATAGAGGGCAGGAAAGTCACAATGTGGGCAGACCGTCCAGTCCTCTCGTAGCATGTGTCGGCCCTGCACAAAAAAGTCACAAGTCGGTCAATGGCATGTGCTGTCCTAGGCCACTGGGCATTGAGAGCTGTTACTGGTACTGTGGAGAAAGTCTTAGCAACGCAGTTCTAAAGATCTTGAGGAATTAAAAAAACCCCCAAGCACATAACAGAGTTACTGCGGTTTGATTACTGCATCAATTCTGTAACTAGAACAGGAGCTCTCAGTGAGATGTGCTGTTTTCATTGTCATGCTCATTCCTCTTAAAGAATATATTGAATTACAACTTTTAAAATGCTTTTAGTTTGGCAGTTCTAGAATGTTACCTCTTGATCTGTGTCTAGAGATGTATGTAAATCTACTGGGAGCTTTGGTGTTGCATATGACATTCCAAAAAATGCCCCCATGTTGAGAAATTTATGTTCTAATATGATGTGCAACAGCAGGCTGTTGTGACAGGGACTCCCAAGACCGAAAAGGCTGTATTTCTGATGATGCTACAAAGACCTGTGATGTAAATGAACAATAACTAAGACAGAGCCTAAGTAAATAACTTGAAATATACCCAAACCTATACTTTATGTTTGACCCATAAAGCTATATTTAAAAGTCTGGGTTTTTTTTTTTTGTTGCTGTTCAGATAATACTTTTAAAGTCATTCTGCTAAACCAATAGAGTAAAGAAACAGATAATTGCTATTAATATTTTTTGTAAGACTGAATTCTTTAGTTTTAATAAAGAATGCTGACTCCAACATTTGATTCCTGCTTAAGTGAATTTTCATTTTTCTGTAGTTCTAGTGTGACAAATCACTTGACCCTAGTAAAAATAAAGTGTTAGTCGTAGAGTAGCTAACCTTAGCATAAGGCTATTGTACTGATGCTGGTAACAGTGGGATGCAGGGCTCTTCCCCTTTTCATACATTCTAAAGAAACCCAAGACAAGAAATGTTTGAACGTTTCACTTCTGTAAGGCTCAGCAATGTAACACACTGAGGTCAGTGGCTGAACTTAATCCTGGCTGTGTCTAAAAATTCTGTTAAATTCTAGGCATTCTCCCAGTTTTTTATTTTTGAAGTGGTGGGTTTTTTTAATTTTACTTGATCTCTTGGCAGCCTGGAGTTCAGGGGAGACAAGCTCCTGTGTGTGGAAGAGAGGGGCGCTTCCATCGCCGCTGTTACTGCTCTGAGCCCTGAAGCACCCGAGCCAAAGGGCTGGGAAGGCACCAGCAGCACAATCCTGTCTGTGCCTACTCCCAAGTGCAGCAGCTGCACCAAAGGCTGCTGTGGGTGGCACTTAAGGACACTCCATGATAGTTGAAGACAACAAGAATGGGTTTTACTGATTTGGTAATGGCCTGGGGAAAAAAACCAAAAGACTAACAAACCAACCCGCAAAATCATCTGCCTTGAATCCACCACAATCATGACGAGCAAAGCAAAGATGTTCAAAGGAACTCATTTTCAGAAGGAAGGCAAAGCTTTGTGTTGATTCTGATAGGGCAGAAAGCATGGGAGACACTCACAGTTGCAATACAGTACGGGAGATTGTTTTTACAGCCGGGACACAGAAGTTCACACTCCGGGAGCTGGAACCCACAATAGGGACAGGCTGTTGTTGGCTCCTCTGCCTCAGTTGTGTCTGGACGTCTAGAAGTAAGATACAAACGTGAATAAAAGCCTCAAGCTCTTCGAACTTGAACAAAGATATTTTACAATGTCTTTGATGCGGTTTTTGTCAGTATGAGGCTGATGGTTGGACTAGATGATCTGAAATGTCCCTTCCCAGCTAGGCAGCTCTAGGATATTTAGCAAGTGTTTTTCTTGGAGTTATTTGCAAACCTTCCAATTACAATTTTGTCTTCTCCCAGCTAAGTCCTTTTAACGATGAACCAAGCTTCATCACAATTTTGTGAACTCAGCAATAGGTTATTTTTCCATCTAATTAGAAACAATACCACCTTTTAAAATCTGTAACAGATCATAGTACTTTGATATTTTTCAAAACTCATAATCTACATGTATAGAATATATAGAATATAAAGCTATGGTTTCTCTGTTTCAGTGTTTTTCTGTGACAGGAGTGACCACAAAGAATTGAAGCAACAAGACATAAAACTGGCATCCTGATGGACCATACAGCTTCTAACTCTGCCTTCTGCAGCCTTGTTTTTGCCCAGGTGTGGGTTAGAATGCTGCTCCTCATCCAGCCATCACAGCCCCTGGAAGGGGGGGACAGACCCAGGGAGCCGGGGGTGGGACAGAGATGGATCTTTTCTCTGATTTCTTGTGTGTCGTTAACATTGACTCTTTCATGGAACATTCACAGATGAAGAGCTTAGATTCGCTTTTAGCATATTTTTCCAGCAAAGAGGATGCATCTTATCTCATGTTTAACCTAGTAACCTTGGAGACTATTACTTGGCTTCCTTAGTTATTTTGGTACGTAGCCTAATTTCCCTGTTTACTGGCCTAGGCACGTCCGTTTCCCTCGCAAAGGCCTGTTCCTTTGTCTCAAGAACCCTGAGGTATGAATAAACACACTAGATTAGGAATGCATCAATGTGGCTTTTAACAGTGATGTCATATTTTAGATGCTTCTGGAACGTTCCAGGAACATTAATAAGCAGGCAATAGGGAAGAACTTTGCATGACTTTAAAAAAAAGCGGTTAAAAGATACTAAACAGAACAGGTTAAACAGTTGTCACGGTACACATTGATGGTAACCTACTACTGTTCTGCACGCTCATAAAATGTAAGGGGAAACTGCGGTGTCACAGCTTGTATGTCATGTTCGGAGTGACTGATACAGGCTGGAGCCAGCGTCATAGAATTCCAGAAGAACTTTGAGACCAAATGACAAGAAAACAGAAGGTTGTGGGGAAGGCAAAGCAAGGCCTGTTGGAAAGACGTTTCCATGTACAAGATGATGGGCTCTGAACTGCTGTTGCTTAGGATCTTGCAATTATAGTATGTGCTATGAAAACAACAGTTCTCTTTCTTTAAAAACAGTCACAGCAAATCAAGTCGGCTGGAACAGCAACTCATTCTGCTACTTCATCAAGCTGTTGGTTGCCTGCATCTTAAATACGGGGTTAGTTTTGGTCCTGCCTCCTCTAAAAAAGATTGTGAATTTCAGAGCAAGTCCCTAAGGACAATTATCCATAAAAGAACAGCTATGTAAGGTGAGACACTTCAGGTCTAGAAAAGACGTGACTGATAGAAGGGAAATAAGAAACAATGAAGGGCTATAAGATGACAAGTGACACATAGGCTAGATCTCTCCAAGATGTAAACTACAAGGCATCGCACTAATCTAACTAGGGACCAGGCTTCACACAGTGCAACTGCTTCTCACAAGAGTCATCTTCAGCTAAAAATTTACATGGCTTCAAGCAGGGAGATTGGATAAGCTCATGAAAAACTTAGAGACTTACTAAATACCTAAAACATCCACAGAGGCTCAGCAAGCCCCTGAGCTTCAAAAAGGTTAACTAAATAAGAAAAGCATTCTCCCCAAGTCACAAGCAGTAGGACAAGAGGAAATGGCTTCAAGTTGCACCAGGGGAGGTTCAGATTGGAAAGTAGGAAACATTTTTGCACGGAAAGTGTTATTAAGGCTTGGAATGGGCTGCCCAGGGAAGTGGTTGAGGTACCTGGAGGTATTTAAAAGATGAGTTGACATGGTGCTCAGTGACATGGTTTAGTGATAGGTTGTTGGTTTTTGTCAGTTAGGTTGATGATTGGACTAGATGATCTCAAAGGTCCCTTCCAACCTAGACAATTCTATGTTCTATGATACGCTTGCCCTGTGCTCACCTACACATCCTCCTTTGGCAGAAAATACTGTCTAGGATCTGAAAAACAGAACTTCAGATAAGGAAGAAAACATCAAGAAGTCATCTATTTTATTTGCCCTTCCATTCTTTTTTGTTCTACCGTAACCATTTACTCAGTAGCCTAAATCCCAGAAGAGGAGGATACCACTGATGCCATAGTAGGGAACAAAGTTACATGGACATGCCTAACTAGAGAACAACTAAAGCTGTGGGGCTGCACTCACGTCTGTATGGATGAGATGGAAATACGCTACTGCTAGTTAGGAAGCATTTTACATGCTCATTGCAGTTAAGGTTTATCACATCAAAGGGAAAAGAAGAGCCTTCAGTTATCAGGAAAGGGGGGAAATGGTTCTTAGCCTTCCAAATTTGAGATGGTGAAACAATATGGAAATGGGATAAAGGCTGTAGGCTTCATGAGCAAAACTAAAATTACAAGTAAAGCCTTGATATTGTGTACATTTGAAAGTACAGATTTCAAAGAGTGCTCACCTGACCATTGCCTCAATTTTCTTTTTGTATTTAAGATCTATTTTATTACGGTACTCAGGTCTCATCAACATAGCAGCAAAGCTGAAGGCTGAGTTCTTCAATCCTGCTCTATGACACTCAATTACAGCTGAAGTCAAAATTGGCACAATATCTGTAAGAAAATGAAACAATGTCATCAAATATTTGTTTGCCAATATTCATGTTGAAAACATTTGAGCTGAGTTTTGAGCTAAAAAGGTACTGATGAAAAATGACAGTATTTTTCTTCTTCCTCACAGTACAGTTGTGCAATTTGTGCAATTCCTCTAGCTACATACAAAATCATTCTCCCTCTCACTGCCTTGCATTTCTGAAACTCAGCATGGCAGCAGGAATGTTTTGATTCTGATCATTACTCCCAAACTCGGTCTGCGCTGCTTAGAGTCTACATTTTAGTCTACATTTTCCACAATTGATTAAAATTTTGTGATAAAGTCGTGGAACCAATCAGTTCATTGCATACGATCCTGAGACATGTGCGTGTGATTCAGGCAGCTCACTTCTGCAGTTCTGGTGGGCGAGGGCAGATGGAGCTGCTGGTGAGGAACCCGTCCTGGAGGCTGTGTGTCCAAGCGCTGTCCCGTAGGGGACAGCAGAGCACACTCTGTAGCTACACTTGGTCACCTGTGCCCTAGAGGATCACTGGAGGAGAATGTACCCTCTCATGCAATGATTAATACCTTGTCCCGTAGAGCACAGCACTTACGTGATGGGAACTTGCTGATGTTGTTGGCTACCCGTATAAGCATACGTGCTCCCTTCATGTGATCACCACGTTTCACATGAGTCTGGAATACAACAAACATTTCAAATTAACTGGAGCCTTTAGAGAACAATCCCTGCAGCCTGCTCTTGGTGTTCATCATTCTGGGAGCTGCATGCCCACGGCACTCTCACAAAACTGAGCAGAGGTGTATAATGCACAGAGGTGGGTAAAGGACCCTCTGGTCCTTTATACTAGAGACTTGACGGTGGCTTTTTCCCAGAACAGCCCTTCTGGCCTTCAGCCCACCATCTGCCTGCTCTTGCCTCACGGCAGGCAGGGAGAGAGGGCAGAAGGCGGCTGTGGGCTGAATGGACATCCTGACGGACCAGGGGTTAACTACAAGTCATATGAGTCCCTCTGCTTAATTTCCTTTACAGAAAAGTAGTGATTTGCTTATGAATAATGATGATAATAATAATGTATAATAGTACTAGCAGCATAATGTATTTCTAAGTGTGAATGCAAAAGAAATACAGGAAGGCAGATGTAGGTTTTTTAATTATTTGGTATTTTAAAAAGAATATGCTCATCAAAGAGGCAGAAACTACCAAAGGGTATGAACTGTCCTTGTTACCATGCACTAGGATTCTCAGATACAACTTACATGACAAAGTAATTTATACAGAGCATCCATATATACAGTTCAATAAATCAGAGGCTGTGCAATTCATGCATCAATTCAGTTTCTTAATTCATTACCTTCACTAAAATATAGCTGTGTAGAATCATAAGGTTTGTAGCCATCTCAGAAGGAATTTTAATCTTCTGGGTCTTTAATTCTGAATACATACTGAAAAGAACATCATGTGCATTTCGGTAGTTTCCTTAAAAACAAACAACACTGAACAGTGAGTTTAATTTTTCGTAACAATTTCTTTACTAATGACACATACAGAAGCTGAACAAGAAGTTATGTTCATTCTTCCTGGAGATTGATTCCCTGATTCCCTGGGAACTGATTCCCTGGAGAGATTCAAGGTGAGGCTCAATGAAGCCCTGGGCAGCCTGCTCTAGTTGGGGGTGTCTCTGCTGACTGCAGGGAGATCGGACTAGATGACCCTAGAGGTCCCTTCTGGCCTGGACCATTCTTAGAGCAAAACATCTGAATGACAATTTCTTTGGAAAATCACAAGCAGTTGCTTGTCACACTGTCCTACACAATATCAGCAAGGGAGTTAAATAAGGGGAAAAAAAAAAAAAATAAAAAAATCACACTTGGAGAAGTCATCTAAACAGGAGCAAAATACACATGTGGATGACAACTTCCTATAATGAAATTTTAAAATGGAAGCGCTGTAGCCAATAAACTGCTTCCACAATAAAGAGAAGAAAAGGTATATTTAGAGTGTTTAGAGATGTTACCTCTTTCTGTTCTTCAGTGTCAAATATTCAAAAGCTGTTCTTTATATATTAATTTAACATACTTTTGATATATCATTTGCTTTGGCAACTCCTTGCCTCTGCAACCAAACAAACCCAAAACCTTTCAGAGAGATAATTAAAATCCGGATGTTAATTCATTAGATTATACTGCTTTGAGGTTACTATCAAGGGTTGTCCAGAAACCACAGAATTTCATTAAATTTTCAACGTTGCTGAAAACAACCAGTGCTTAATATGGTTAGTCTGCTCTTAGCTAATTGTTTGTTCTTGCTTTGGTTCAGGTGGTTTTGGTTTGGGGTTTTGGTTTTTTTCATTAATAGAGTATAAGGCAGTCATACTCTTTGCAGTTGGAGGCATTTAAAGAAAAATTCAGATTTCTTTTCCCCCAGTTCTCTGTATTTCTTTATAAGCAAACACTTTTACTCTGTAGAGCAATTTGTTATGCATTGTTACACACTATAATTCAATCAACCAGTGGAATTTTCATGTGGCAGCTAAATATCATTCCAGAACTAGTTGCTGGAAAACAACATTAATCTTTCATGCTTGTCATACTGACTCTTAGTATAACAGGATTAGTCTTAAAATCATGTGCTTACATAAAACCAACTTAAGGAAAACTGCACACAAAATGGCATACCCAAAGGAAAATACTAAACAGTTTGACTTTTAAGGAACGAATAAACTATATTGGTGTAAACTGCAGAATCAAGGCCACTGAAATCCCTGAAGGGGGACAATATAAAACTGTGCCTCTGCAGAGGAAATGATTACTGCGAGATTGGTGATTTTAAGGAGAAAAATATTGTGCTGTTGCAGAACACATCTATACCATTAGGGAATATGAAGCACAGTATGGGATACTGCATTTGAAATATAGGTTTTCAGATTCAGAGAAGCTAGTAAATAATTAAACCCTTGAGTCTTTACATTTCTTGCGTACATAATTAGCACAAATTCAAGGCCAAGTGTTGGGTCCTGCACTTGGATCACCCCCATGAAGCGCTACAGGCCTGGGGAATAGTGGCTGGAGAGATGTCTGGCAGAGAAGAACCTGGGGGCTAACTGTTGGCTGAACATGAGCCAGGAGTGTGCCCAGGTGGCCAAGAGGGCCAACAGCATCCTGGCCTGTATCAGTAACAGTGTAGTGAGAAGGACTCGGGAGGTGATCGTCCTCCTGTACTTGGCACTGGTGACACCCCACCTCAAGTTCTGTGTCCAGTTTTGGGCTTCTGACCACAAAAAAGACATTGAGGGACTGGAGCAAGTCCAGAGAAGGGCAACAAAGCTGGTGAGGGGTCTGGAGAAAAAGTCTGATGAGGAGCATCTGAGGAAGCTGCGGTTGTTTAGTCTGGAAAAAAGGAAGCTGAAGGGAGACCTTCTTGCTCTCTACAATGACCTGAAAGGAGGCCGTAGCGAGGTGGGGGCCAGTCTTTTCTCTCAAGTAACAGGTGATAGACAAGAGAAAATAGCCTCAAGTTGCACCAGAGGAGGTTTAGATTGGATATTAGGAAAACTTTCTTCACCAAAAGGGTTGTCAGGCATTGGAACAGGCTGCCCAGGGAAGTGGTTGAGTCACCATCCCTGGAGGTTATTTAAAAGACAGGTAGCTGTGGTGCTGAGGGACACAGTTTAGTGGCGGACTTGTCAGTGTTAGGTTTACAGTTGGACTCTATGATCTTAAAGTTCTTTTCCAACCTAAACAATTGTATGATTCTATGATTATTCACTGCTACAATGAATTGGGAGATCATGCTGGCCAAGGGTTTAAGCGATTTTCCACTCCGCAGCCCAATGCTGAGGAGCAGTCCACAAATGTTAATTTGCCTGGGCTGTTCCTGAGGCTGCTATTTTCCCTTTATAGGTATTTTTCTTAACTTACTTGAAATGAAAAGCGAGCTGTGTTATGGTAGGGCTGTTGCCATGGCTACAGAGGAGTGCAAATAATGGAGGCAATAGCTATTTTGCTTTTAGCCCTGTCCCTTCTTATCACATTTTTCTGTTTCTAACTCCAGCTACCTATTACAAGGGCGAACAAGGCTTAAGTAAGCCCATCTGATCCTTCAACAGAAATCATCTCCTATGCACATCTCCCACAGAAAAAAAAAAAAATCATGTGCAAAGACCAAAGGATCAGTAACCAAGTCAGAAACTGCATGTAGAAACTGCAATTCTAAGATCTGTGATATACAGAAAAGTAAAGTTGCAGGTAATCTTAATCACTCTGTTTACTAGAATGTAGTAATGAATAAAGATATTTCCCAGTATTTAATATACAGGTATGAGTCCTAACCTTTTCACAAAGCTACTTCAAATTAAAAAATAAACTTGAGTATGGTTAAAAGAACTGATTTTCTAAGTGTAATCCTATGTAGATAATGGTACCCTACACACTGCAAGGATGTAGTGTCAGAGATGCTGTCACATCAGGGAAAACAGACTTACCTGAACACTGTTCCTCCCTGGCAATTATTATAGCAGTTCTGGCAGCTTCTCTGTATTGCTTTAGTGCCATGTATAGTCGGAATAGGTACTTGGCATCCTAAATTAAATAATACAAAAGCAATTAATACTGAATACATACTGCTGTATTCCCTTTCTTTACTTGCCCATCCCACCACCACATTCTTCAAAGAAAGGGGACAAGCTGGCTTGTTTCATGAAGAGCTCTTTGCTATTCACAGCACACTTTGGCTACGCAGCCTTCCCCTGCAAGTTGTGACCATTAGGACAGTCCAATAAACACCCACCCCATGCTGGGGACCCAGACTGAGTTGTCAATGTCAAGCCCTGTCAACACAGTCGTAGAAAGCTGCAGGCCTTTGGGCACACAGAGAGTTGTACTGGTGGAAACCCAACAACTTCGTGTGTGTAGGGTCTTATGGTGTTAGATGCAAACATTGCTTGGTGTGGGTAAGGATGACAAAATCTGGCTAATAAAGAGTGTGTTGTTCTGGGACCAGATGGCAGACATCCAACACAGCTGAAAAACTGAAAATTAAAGGGGACAATCAGCTAACAAAATGCATAACATTTATAATTTGCTATACTGTATACTTTTGATATACTACATGATTCAAGAAGGACAAATGTAGCAAAGGGTTCATCTAAGAACCAGCAATTTAACAGCAGGAGAAGTAGTGAAATAACTTAAAAACAAAACTTTAAATGAATGAAGAAGAGGGCAGCCTTGAAGAAAACAAACAAGTTCTACTTTTGTAATACCTACTCAAATTTCTAGCAGCCTACTAAAAAAAAGAAAAAAATGAACATAAGAAACAATAGTTAATCTCTCTTAAAGATTTTAAGAAAAAAGAGGTCATTCCTAAAAACATAAATGCAAAATAAAATGGCCTTGCTAACGTTGAAAAGGAATAACTGAAAAAAACACCTGGGCTAGTGCCACTATTTTACGTCTTTGGCAGTGATTTCTAAACTGGGATCAATAAAAAGTAAAGTCAGTACATGATAATCTGTTAACTAGTAAACCAAGATCAAATTAAAATGAAATACTGTATATAATGGTATGGTTCTAACTTAAATATACAAATAAAAAAAAAAAAGACATGGTAGCTTAGCAAAAAATCCAAACCAACCAATTCTACAGTATTAATAGTAAAAGTAAACACTTAAAATGTGCACTCTATGTTAAAATTGTGTAAAAATGGAATTAAAAAGAATTGTATTAACCAATGTTGTGCTGTTCTCTGAAATACTGTGTGGGCTTTGTATGTAAGTCTCAAACACATTAAAAAAAAGCACAGAAATTCAAAGGAACATAAATATGAAAGATATAAAGACATTTCCTTATAAAGAAGATGACTGCAAAGATTAACTCCCTACTTGAGAGGCAAGGAAAAAAGACAAAAAATCACGGAAATGAAAGCAAGAGAGAAAGACTGGAATACAGAAAGAAAAAAAAGAAAGTCAAGCTCTTCCTTTTAACTTGCAATGTAAAGAAAAATATTAAGTGACCCAAAGTAATTACTTTTAAACTAACGACGGAGCAGAATTTTAAGTAACACGTGATCAAAAGGCTGAACACCAGAAGAACCTTAACTTAACAATAATGAAATTGTTATCTGCATAACTACTTATATTCATGGGTATTATTTATCCATTATAAAACTGCCTTAAAAAGGAAAATTTCTATTTCCTGAGGGGAGTAAATAAAAAATTATGATGCTTGGTAGGTTACGATGCAATTCTTCCCAACTTCTGACAGCTCCTGATGACCACAGACAGCCAATCTACTGATGACAGCAGAAGGATGCACTTCCCCAGCCAGGCTGCTTCTCCCTTTTCTCCTGCCCCAGCACAGACCAGTGTCTTACAGGGTTATTTGCCATGTCCCTAATTATATTTATTTAAATAACATATTTAAGTTACTTACATGACAGCCATGTGTAGAAAAAATACAAAAGTAGAAGGCATTTATGAGAAACTAGCCTCATGTTTTACTTTCATATTCTTATGTTCAGAGTTAGCCATTTTAAAAGCAAAAAATGCAGGAAGGAATGAATTTTCAATTCACAACACATTTCCTAAGCTCTTTGGAAAAAATTATTATCACAGTCTAACTGATCTTAACATTAGATAGCCACAGTTTTAATTTAGTTTTGCTTTTTAATACACATGTACTTAGAAAATAGGCACACAGAGTGCAGCAGGACCTTGCTACATAATGCTACCAGAAAAATTACTGTAGAACACACATGACAAACTAAGACTCTTTACATGTTAGAGTTAATGAATAGAATAGTTGACATAACACATTTAAGAAATAATTCATAATTAGTCAGACAACAGTGTAGAAAAAAATTTGCTAAGCGTAGTAATTTTGATTATGGTACTTCATTAAAATCCCACGTAATTGTTGGCTGCAAAAGATTGAAAGCAACCAGGCTGCTGGGAGTGATGATCTGGTTTGAAGATCGACACTGAAAGGATTAGCAAGTTTCTGCTGCAGGGCTACTTTAAGTTCACTTCAACTTTACAAAAATAACACCACGTAAAAGCAGCTTCTCTAAAACCGACCTCATTTGCTTGATAATTTCAAAAATGCTGTCTCCATAGTATAAGGATAAAAATGAGTCGGTTTTTAAGTAGATTTAAAAAACAATTATGCATTATTCGATAAAGTAAGATTTTGTTACTCACTGAGAGAGACTATGGCAGATTGGATTAAAGCATTCAGAAGAACAAGAGAGCGCTTTTAGACAAGGAAAACAAAGCTCCACATTGAAGTTCAAAACAAGGTTAATTATGGCAATTACAGCATTCACAAAATTCCTACTTGTTTCCCAAGATTTTCAGAATCTCTTCACTACAGATATCATAATGTGATTTGCTTTTCCAGTCCCATGCAGATGGCTAAGATGCTCCTCTTAGAAAAGAGGTTGGATGCTCCACTTTCTGTCCTCCCAACTTACAGCNCCTCAGTAAGGCAGAACTTACTCTTTCATACATTTAATTTTGCACCTGAACGTATTTGCTGTGAGTTTGTATGAGACCTTAAAATCCTTGACTAAGGAATTAATTGCAGACTGCAATGTCTGTACCTGAAGTCTGGCTTTCACAGCAGAAAAATGTAGGTGCAGCACCATTTAGCTCATGCTCTACAACTGCAACAGCTTTTACTGCTCTAACAGGCAGTAAAACTTGAAGTGGCTCAGCCACTTACTTCCATAACTCAAACCCAAATATAACTGAAGGTACCATAAATTCTATGGACATGAAAGCTAAAAAAGGACTGTGAAGCCTGTTTGCTATAGCTGAAACTCAGAGAAACTAGGCAGCCCATCAGCAGTCACTCTGCAAGGTAGCTTTTTGTCATCTTAACCTCAAATGCTGCTGTTCCGATGTCTAACATCATATTTACAGTGGATATTTTCAATCTGTCCTGGAAAAAATATCATACCAGCAGAATATGGTCAAAATCTCCTTCTTGTATTGTATATATAGCACAGATCTAATCTATCTTCTGCTTAGTTTGTGAACAATCCTCTTCTTTTATTACCAAACCTATGGCAACCAATACACAACACTCTGTCAGTGAGTATCTTCCAACTCCCAAATCGGTATATATGAGAGAGAAAAAGAAGAAACAGTGTACCACTGCCTAAAGCCCTTTAGTACACTCAGCGAATGGTTTGCTTTTAACAAAGGAGCAGGAAACCCATTTTAGTAATGGATCACATGACATTAAAAGAAGCCTCATACCACAGAGCACCTCTCATCTCACAAAGCACCTCCTAAAGCGTATAAAAGAAAAAAAATGTAAGGCTCTAAGGATCCAAAGAAGATTTTTCTATTTCAATGATGAGTGAAAAAATAAAAACCCACAGTATTTTATTCTCCTACTGTTAACCAAAGTTCCATGGTAGGAAGGTCTGTCACCAGAAATCTTCAAATGTACTTCTTTTTAAAATTTTCTATCATAGTTTAAATATGTAATTTATTCTTCAACACAGAACAGAAACTCTGTGTTTTAGTTTACAGAACTATAGCCTATATCCCCAGACGAAACTGAATCTATGAATAATCAATTCAAACTTTAAACTAAATACTTCTACATAATAAGAAATCCAAAAATAAAGATTCCTTTTCTTTTTAAAATAAGGTCTAACTGTCATATGGACGTATACACGAAGTTGCTACATTTCCAAATGATCTCAGTGGTAAATTTTTGAGTTCCTTTGGGCAAAGATAGTTTTGAAAACATGGTCATTAAGAATTCCATAAATCAACAAGGAGCTGGTGATTTTGAAAATCTGTGCATGGCTGTTTATGTCTAATGTTGGTGCTGGAATAAAGGAACTACAGTAGCCTGATCATCTTCGGCTTTTTGTCCTTCAACTCCTATTTACTACCTTACTTCCTTCCAGTGCAACAGCTAGACCAACTCCCCGCACTGCAAGAAGAGATCAGTGCTGAAGTGAGTCTTGAGACATAGGCATGTGGACCATCCTCAGTACAAGGATTACTTTGAATCTCCTCTGCCCTACTACCCACTCTCATGAATCTTGGAGAAAGATGATTGTATCCAAGGTAGTTATTTCCTTTCTTATCTTTCTGAAACTGAAGTTACTGGGTGTATGACTCAGAATGATCATACAACTCTTGCCCGTAGTGAAACAAAGCTAAAACACAATCAGTGTCTACCAAAAATTTTAGGACAAAATAAGCTCAGAAGACTTTGTTGTACAGCAACGTGACACAACAGCAGTGATGAAAATACAGTACCTTGGGCATGCCATCACTCTCTCCCATAAGATAGTCTATCAGCTGATTTGTTAGGGCTTCATCTTTTGCGCGTCCCACCTGTTAGATAAAGACAGAAGAAACTATGATACGAAAGAGAAAGGAAAAATACTTACTCGTAAGGAGGCTTTCCATAAAGCCACTGGAACTAGACAGATTTAAAACAGGATATTTTTTTTAGTTCGTCTTCAAAATGAATGATTACTTGGTTCATCAGCTTTGACATGCAAGTGTTCATATTTATTTTCCACTGTACTATGTCAGGGGATTACAACTAAATAGGTCTCTACCAACATGAACTGTTGCGCTGCTTCAGTGTTGGGAAGGTGTCTGAATCTAGGCCCCATGAGCTGAAGCCTGCAGTCACAAAGCTATGTCCATCAACCCAGCACAATTTGTGTCTCAAAGGAATATTCGGTTCTGGTCACTAGAACAGGGCCAGCACTATCTGGTCAGTTGAAGTGACAATCTCAAAAATATGGCTGAGATGATGAGATTCCACAAGGACACATATGGTATAACTGCAGCAATAGTCTTTGGGCTGTTTCATAGCCTTTGGATTATTCATCGCAGCTGAAACATCTGGATCCAGAGGAAAGCATTAGACACCTCAAACTTCAGTCTTACAAGCAAGGCCTGTCAACAGCTCTGTGAAATGGAAGGCCTCAGAAGCAGCTGTGCTGAGTCCCAGCAGAGTCAGATCTACCGTTTAAGAGTCTCCAGTGATACCTAACAAGATTTTCGAAGCTGTGGACTTTTCAAGGGAACAGAAGGATTCTGAGCCTGGGTTTGGATGACAGAAAGTTACAGTGGATGCTTAGATGGAACCTGGCAATAGGCTTGCTTAGGCAGGTTTCCAGCATACATTTTTTAGAAAAGAATCTCAAGAAACAGAGTAGGCTTACACGTACCGAGGTGCAGCTGGAGACCTGATGACTAGTGAATTTTGGAGGTTATGAGCAAATGAACTAAGCAAAGGCAAAGATTGCTCCATCCCGAATTTATTTCTCCTTGTCCTTTTTTAATGGCAGAATAGATATTTTTAGAGATAATAATGGTGAAAACCAAAAGGTGTTAGTAAGACTGATGCTGCAGCTGATTTTCTGATAGTGGAAGCTGAGAGTGGCAAGTAGTGGATATTGTCTGCCTTGACTTTGAAAAGGCTATTGACACTGTCTTCAGTAACATCCTCCTAGATGAGATGATGAAGTATAAGCTGGATGAGATAGTGAGGTGGATTGAAAACTGGCTGAATGGCCAGACCCAGAGGGTGGTGGTCCATAATACAAAGTCTAGTTGAAGGCCAGTATCTATCAATGTACTCCAGGGGTCAATACTGGGTCCAGTGTGATCTGGATGATGGGGCAGAGCACAGCCTTGGCAAGACTGCTGATGATACAAAACTGGGAGGAGTGGCTGATACACTGGGGCCACCCAGCTGGAAAACAGCTTTGCAGAAAAGGACCTGGGGGTCATCAAGTTGAACATAAGTCACCAATCTGCCCTTGCAGCAAAGAAGGATAATGGTTCCCTGGGGTGCATTAGGAGTGTTGTCAACAAGTTGAGGCAGGTGATTGTTCTCCTCTACTTCAGTAGAAGTANCAGGGGTCAATACTGGGTCCAGTGTGATCTGGATGATGGGGCAGAGCACAGCCTTGGCAAGACTGCTGATGATACAAAACTGGGAGGAGTGGCTGATACACTGGGGCCACCCAGCTGGAAAACAGCTTTGCAGAAAAGGACCTGGGGGTCATCAAGTTGAACATAAGTCACCAATCTGCCCTTGCAGCAAAGAAGGATAATGGTTCCCTGGGGTGCATTAGGAGTGTTGTCAACAAGTTGAGGCAGGTGATTGTTCTCCTCTACTTCAGTAGAAGTATGAGGCCACACCTGGAGTGCTGTGTCCTATTCTGGGCTTCTCAATACATGGGAGAGAAGGACATACTGGAGAGATTCCAGCAAATGGCCACTAAGATGATGAAGGGCCTGGAGCACCTCTCATGAGGAAAGGCTGAGAGAGCTGGGACCGTTGAGGCTGGAAAAGAAAAGGATTAGGGATGATCTTGTCATTCATATAAGTACTCAAAGAGAGGGCGCAAAGAGGAAGGAGCCAGGCTGTTTTTAGTGGTGCCCAGTGACAGGACCAGGGCAACGCGTACCACTTGAAACATGGGAAGTTCCATCTGAATATCATGAAACATTTTTTTACTGTGACAGTGACCAAGCACTGGCACAGATCGCCCCGGGAAGTTGTGGAGTCTCCCTCCTTGGAGACATTCAGAAGCCATCTGGACATGGTCCTGGGCAATCGGCTCTAGGTGGCCCTGCCTGAGCAGGGGTGTTGGATCAGATGACCTTCTAATCTCAACCTTCCATTATTCTGTGGAAGAGAACAAGAATAGGCACGTATCGACCTCTCTAGCCATAGAGTGCAGACTGGAAATATTAGCAATACTGAAAAACTGGATATATGGATAGTGCTAAAAAAGGAAATTCCAACCTCAAGTGTCTCTGATAGACAACCACAAAAATCTGAATGAATTCATAAACTCTCCTTTGAAGACTGAAAATGTTTTTTCCTCTGGTGTCAGTATTAACTTATTCTACTTTTTTGATGTTTAGATACAACCTTTACTGACAAAGTTTCCCTTCTATTTGCAATCCGTCCAAACACAGACACATTAGGAAAATGTCACAATACTGAAGTTGCAAAGATGAAGAATTTTTTGTTTTATCAAAGTTGCTTACCGTTTCAATTGCCATTTCTATAGCCAAATTATCTTCTGTGCTTGGACTTTTCATAAAGTGCTTTAATGCCTAAAATGATACAGAAGAAAAGTTAAAAGTGAGGCACATTAAATTAACATTTCCCTAAGTTTTATCAAGTTGTTTTTCTCTGCATTTTGACAGAGAAGTGGCACACTGAATGCTTATCTTGGCTGTACTTTACAGCCATAAGGATAACCACATACACTACAGAGGTAGCAGCTGCTCTTACAGATACTCTTGCAAGAAAGAAGCATTGAGTTTTTGCCAAATTCTGATGTATACCCTCATCTGTGAAAGATGTTCCAGGCAATATGGTGAGAAGAAATTAATAATTAATGTGCCACTGGAACCCCAGTTGAAGGAGTGGCCACCTACAATGTCTGCAATTTGCAAAATCAGTAATATTTTTTTGATATGTGTTCAGTATGCAAAAGTCAAACATTTAATAAGCGTCAATTCACTGATTTGTAACCAATCAAAAGAAAGTGTGTCAACTGACATACTTCAATTAACATATTTCCTTTTTTTAAAACAAGCTTTAAGTTAGGGCATGCTATACTATTGAGTGAATTAATTAGTCAGCAACCAAATTGTCATTGGTCAGGCTGACAAAATATAACTAAATTCTACTTCTATATTCAGGACATTTAGAGATTCATTGAGAATAGTGTGTCATTGATCCACCTGGAGCCTCTATTGCTATGAAAGAGTTACGTGCATGGCAGCATATAATTCAGACAATACAGTGTAGATAACTGCAAATATAAATAGCATACTTATGTTTTTACACTTTTTAAAAATAACAGTATGTCATCATTTAAGACAGCTAACGTCTACGATGAACTTCCCTGATCTTGAAGCACCATTGAATTTTGGACAGTTTCTGTGAATGTTTAACTACCACTGCTTTATCTTTTAAGTACTAACCCGTCCGTATTGACCACACAGCAAGAAAAATTTTCCCGCCTGAAAATGTTTCTTCTCTCCTTCAAAATATAGTGCGATGCTCTGATAATCTTCATTGGAAGTACTTTCAGAACCTGCAACAGATAGACAGCAATGACAGCAGAGTATTCTTATTAAGTAAGATAAAGGCCGTACTGAAGGAACAAATTCTTATTCTACGTTTTTTTTCCTACTCATATTCCAAGAAAATCAAAGCCAGATAGACTCAAATTATGTCTTGTATGAGTATTTTCCTATTTAATCAGACTAAGTGTCAGACATTAGGAACTAATAATGCAGTGAAATAATTGTTTCCATAGGTTTTATACCATAATGGGTTTTCTCGTTTTCTTTAACAGACATAATAAAATGGCATAAATATGACCTGCTAATGACTTTTTCCATTCTGTCTTGGCCACAATAAGAGATTATGGTGAGATTATCACCTGAATTATTTTCAGATCTAAAGAATGCGTGAGTATCACCCAGAATAAGACTATCAAGACCACTGTAACCCTGTGGTAGCAGGGAATACTACTTAGTCTTCTAACAAAGGTTCCATTTTACCACACATGTCTTAAAAAACAGACATCCACTACTTCAAAGTTAGTTGAAAGGCTGAGGGAGCTGAGTCTCTTTAGCTTGGAGAAGAGGAGACTGAAGGGTGACCTCATTAATGTTTATAGATATGTAAAGGGTGAGTGTCAGGAGGATGGAGCCAGGCTCTTCTCAGTGACAGGCAATGATAAGACAAGGGACAATCGGTGCAAGCTGGAACATAGGAGGTTCCACTTAAATATAAGGAAAAACTTCTTCATGGTGATTGTCACAGAATACTGGAACAGGCTGCCCAGAGAGGTTGTGGAGTCTGCTTCTCTGGAGATACTCAAAACCTTCCTGGATGCGTTCCTGTGTGACCTGATCTAGGTGTTCCTGCTCTGGCAGGGGGATTGGACTAGATGATCTTTCAAGGTTCCTTCCAATCCCTGATATTCTGTGACTCTGTGAAACCCTTTTTCCACTCACTTAGATTACAGTTTGAGACATCCTATTATGTGTAGGAAAGAAGGAAGAAAGCATAAGGAACAGCAGAACTATTGTGTATTGTGGCCACCTTGATGAGCCACTGCAACAAGCTAGCTGCTGCCAAATTTTTATAGCCTTCATCACAAGAATATGTTTTTTAAAAGAACAGATTAATTGAAAATATGAGATAATTTGGAAGATGTGTGTGGAAACTGTTTCCACGAAGAATGGTGCCTGACACAGTTGAAAAATTATTGCAAATTGACAAGCTGGCCACTGACTGACTTGATGGTCTGAGGTGAAGGGTCAGCTTCTCAGTAAGGCCTCCTTTTTGTCTCTCTCTGAGACAAGACGAGGCACTTATTAGGGTCTTAAAGGGAAAAAAGAAAGACAAGTGACATACACTTCTAAGAAAAGAGAAGGAATAATGAAAAAATGGATAGGGGGGTAAAAATCAAGAACTGTATCAGTAAAATTCTCAGTTTTGGAAAAGCAGTACTACATAGATCAAGATCAAAGAAAGGGATTCCTCAGCACAAGAAAATTATCTAGACAAATGCTTTATCTCTATGGATAAACAGAAAAAGCTCTAGCACTGGCAAGATTTTAAAGTAACCTAGACTGAAGACCATGGGAGATACCTAAGCAGAACGCCATGGCTAGTTGTAGAACTGAATTAGCACAGGTTGTCAAATCTGTCCACGGTGACTGGAAATGAAAAAGCCTGGGAAACAAAACCTCACACTCCTTGTCTTATAATTTCTAATTGGTCTAAATCAATTAAAAGAGCAGCAAAAGTACTGCAAGCAAAGTATTAACCTGGAATACTCACTGATGATATCAGCATAAATCTCCATTTTGTTGTGTTGTTGAGCTAAAGTGAAAGCTTCATTATTGCACTTGGACATGACCAGGAACTGGATGGCAGAACCATAGTCACCAAGCTGCAGAAAGAATCTAATCAGAACGAACAAATGAATACCTTAGTACTAAATAGCATAATGAGTACACCAAAAGTTTTAGGAATATTGTATCTTTCGTGGCATAAAAACACGATTTCTAATTTATTCTATGTCTTGATTACTTTAAGTAGGTTACTAAAATTATCTTAGTATGAATAATACAGCATGGCAGCTTTTATTATTGTCTAAACTTACTACTCCAGGTTGATATAATTTTAATCAGAAAGTTTTACAACAGGAAAAAAATCAGTACCTGCTTAGCTGTCCAAATTTTAGAAAACTCAGATCAATAAACTGAAATATATAGTAACTGTCCAAGTACCAATAACCAGAATCTGATACATTAGCAAGCCTTATCAATTTCCAACAGGTATGGCCTCTTTCACTCTCATTTTCAACCTGCATAATGTGCTTGTTACCTGGCCACCATCTTTGCTCCATCAAGAGACTGTGTTTCTCTCACAATATTAACAGCCTTTTCAGGATTATTGAGGTGATCCAAATAGAGTCGAATTACACTGTCCCATTGTTTTGCATGCTCATAAGCTATCACAGCTTCCTTGTACCTGCAAAATAATGATTCCACATCCATTTTTCTCTTTACAATACAGAGTGAAAGAAACATACAGTATTTTATTTTCCGAGAGGTTACTCTGCGACAGCTTCCTTTCAGTTTGCATATAATAGCCTTGTTCTGCATTTACTATGGGGTTTTTTGTCTCTATTTCATTTTCTCTTGGGAGAATGAAAGGCAGAGACAACAGAAAAATGTCCTATTCTGTTAGCATCCTTTTTGGTATATCTTAAAAGTGGTTCATCCTTTCCATCAGTAAACATCATCTGTTCCATCAGTTCCATATGAAATCACTTGGGAGTGAGAGAAAAATAAGAAAACAAACAGATGATAACTAGTTGTACAACTTTAAAAGCAAGACTTTTCTGTTCTGTAAAGAAGATCAAGAAATTTCTCACTCCTACACTACACAATTGACACAAACAGTAATTTTCTATTCTCATCAATGCAAGTATTTAGCTTTGGTGTTTTTCACATTAGAAAATATCGTTATTCTGAAGCAGGTTTACTTACAGGTAAGGACTAATAGAAGCTTTATTAAATGTAAACTTTGGGCTTCCATTTCAGCCAGTAATTTCACGTTATTCAGTATTTTGCAACTGCAGCCATTAAGATGCTACAGTAATTTGGTTCTAGAATGAATATATTTCTATCATAGTTATTCCCCATTTGAATGGCCTTTAAAAATCAGTAGTTAGAATAGTTAGAAAAAACTGAAGTTCAATACTCTGCATTGGGTGCAGTACTTTAAACCTTTAATGATTTTTATTACAAAAAGTGCACTGCATCGTAATAACAACAACAATAATAATGTGTTTTATAAAAAAAAATAAGCATTCAAACGCACCTGCCATCTGCTTCTTTGGCCTTGGCATATTGTAGGTGAATCTTTGGAGATGAAACGTGAGTAAGAAGTTCACCAACCTTTGCCCTAGAAAGACAAGATAATAGTTATTTAATAAATATATCTGGTTTCAAATTTTCTCCAGTAAAACAGGCATATTTCTATTAACACTGAAAAGGAGGTTATAAAAGAAGTAATGGAACATAATGTATAAGCTTTGAAAGCAGTTTCATATTTTCAAAAAGCTGCACTTTAGAGATGTAAGAACAGGAAATTAGACTGCTTCATGAACTTAGAGCCTTAGAGAAGTACAGTATCTTATCTTTTTTAAGCTTGAGATGTATGAGCATAATGAGTGCCAGACCAACAATTTTTACCTCTGGTATTCTCTAATTAATCTACAGAAGCAGCACAGGATTAAAACTGTAACCTGAAAGAGTACAAAACACCACCAATAAAGGCTCAGTTGTGACTGTGTGCTTAAGACCATACACAGGACTCCAGGCCATTAGAACCAGATTCTCTGAGTGACAACATCCGTAAGAACAGAGTGTGGAGGAACACAGAAATGTGTCAGTCCTCCCATAAAACTAGCTTCAGACGTTACACACAGTGACAGGATCTAGAAAAGCCAGCAAACTCAGCAGTGGGCCTTTCACAACAAAGGATATGAGAGGCTGAAGAGCAGATGACCTTAAATCTCACCTTTCTTTTTAAAAGACTGAGCACTCCCCAGACTGAATCTCCTTCTGCTATGGAAAACAAAGCTTGTACCTCCCACTTTGCAAATCAAGGCTATCATTCTATGCAAACTGCTCTACTTAACAAAGTGTCCTCTTGTCCGTTCTGATGTCACTGACACTTCTACGTCAGATGAACATAATATTCCAACCTAATTTTTAGAGAACTTGTATGAAAGAGGAAAGGTCCTTCTGATCTCTGCTCCAATCAGTTCTTAATATTAAAAGTCCATAAAAGGTAATAGGTGAAAATTAATTCCTTAATATCAGTAAATTGTAGTTTTCCACCAGAAACTCAGTAATAATCAAATTCCCTTAAAACAATTACAAATGTATCGAACCAGTGATTTTGACTACTCATGATACAGACACCATTTGAACCGGCAACTTAGAATCATTTCCAACTGTCTGAATATTCAGTCTCAGCTATGAATTTTATAACTGAAGAAATTTAATGAACTAAACAGTAACTACACAAATAAAATTACTAAATGCAGGGCATGCATGTGCCCATGTACACACACACACAAAGGACTTGAAACGGTAGGTAACTTTAAACATAATACAAAAAGAAAAAAAAAAAGGAAAAAAATGAAAATGAAGACTATCTCCCTTTTATGGTAAATTTATATTTAAAACAACAAAAGCTTCTGAGAGAACACTGTTCTTGTTTAAGCCTGGGGGAGGAAAAAATAAAGTCAAGGAAACATAATTAACAAGAGAATTGTAGTATTCAGAGAACAGTTCCTTTCCAAAGAGCACCACAGTGAGTCCTCTGAAATACACCACTTCCCTGAAACCTGTACTTACCAGTTTTTACACCGGATGTATACTGACGCTGCCTTGTCATAATATTGTCCCTTTTCATACAGCTGAGCAGCTTCTGAAAATTGCTACAATATTGGAAATCATTAAAATATAATTACAAATAAATAGCTTAATGAATTCACATATTCAACCTTAGCCTTATTAACACTTTGAATACCTTCATACTCTCCAGAATAGCTCCACAGTCTCTTTTTAGTGATCTACTGGGATGTTTAATGGCCTGGTTTACCCCTCGACGGATATCTCCCATTCGAATGAACATCTGAGCCATTCCAGCAAGGCAAGCTTCATCATGTTCCTGGTACTGGCAATCAAATGAGAAGCAGTAACTATACATTACACATCAGAAATACCAGGTTGCAAAAGCCACGGTAACCAATTACTGAACCAAATTAACAAAACATTACATGGACTTAGTCAAATGAATTATTGTACCAAAATCCTTGCCTAGCTGCAGCTGTCACTTCTTTGTAAAACTCAGCTTAGTTTCCTTCTTAAGTTTTAATTTTTACATTTTACTTACAAGATCTGCCCAGACCAACCACGTATGAGAAGAATCAGTTTTACAGACAGCTCAATTCTACTTCCTCCAAAACCAACAGTACACAAAAAGAGAAAGAACAAGCAGGATATTCCATTTGTTTTTTTTTGTTTGTTTTGGTTTGTTTTGGTTTGTTTTTGAAAGGGGGTAAGGCCACTGATGTTTCATAAAGCCAAATGGCTTGAATTCAGAAAACTTTGCTATTTCCTGTATTATGTTTCCCTATTATTATTTAAACTGCTTCATAATAGCCATTTTGCAAATATTAGGGGAAATAATGCCAGAATAAGGGAGGATCTACTGAATCCGACGTTTATTTTCTAACACAATCCTTGCCTGTCTTTATATAGATAACAATTCAGTAAAGAAAAACAGAAGGAATAAGTAGGTCTTTTTGTTATAACAATGAAAATCCTGGCAGTATTTTTCCAACATTTGCATGTCTACTGCTCAATTCATAAAAACCTAAGTCTAGTTATGCCATGCTAATATACAGCAATACCGCTTTATACCTAGAGAAAGCACCATTCTGTATATCAAAAATAAGAGAAGTGTAAAGACTACCATGCCAAAAGCAGTGACTAAAAAAAGATCTGAATTCAAATGAGTCTGACACATGACAAGTTAACGTGCAGTATGATAGTTCAAACACTATCATGACTGAAAAGGAATTACCTTATTGTTTCCAGTGATTCCCTTCTCATAGTGTGCCAGAGCATTAACATAATCACCCCTAAAAGAAAACTGGAAGTTATATGGAAGAATATTTTTAATAGGAAGAGGTGGTTACCTTTCAAACACACAGATCATGCATATATCTCTCTTGCTTTAGACATAACGACTCCATACAAGGATGTGAAGTATACCAAAGACAGACAGTTACACAGTATGTCATGGCAGTTCCCATGCACTTTATCAAGCTGTTAACCACAGAGGCAGCCCAACTCTCAGTTCCGTTACACTGAGATCAATAAACCTTCCTTGAAAGACTGGCAAAGAATCTATCTGCACAATACACCTCTAATTTCATCTCTACTTCCACATTTTCTGGAAGAGAAATAAAACTAACAAAATTATTTAGAATTTTCACAACATAAAAATGAAGGCAATTTTGTCTCCTTGAGTACATGCAGAACTCAAGTTACAGATGGCTGCCTTGCTTCAGCTGCCTCTGTTCCCTCCCTTCTGTGATCAAAAGTGCTCTCCCTCTTGGTTTAGTCATCAAACAGACCAGGTTTCATCTGGGAAGAATTAACTACAAAATTGACTTTATATTCATGGCAAATTGTTAAAAACTTCTCTCTTCCAGGGATTTTCATTCCTGAAATTTGATGCTCCTCTACGCCAAATATGTAAGAAAATTAAGGCTACTGGGTACTTTAAGGAAAGACGGGCAAAAGGCAAGGCTTTCGTCCAATGTAAGAAGTGTGAAATGGCGTGAACTTTCTCTATTTTCCAAGCACTTGCCTGCAACAAAGCATTTAGTAGATTATATTATTATACAGTGAACCTACCCATTGTTAAGGAGCAGATACACTGAAATTAATCAAAAGTAACTATTATTTGCTAAGCTATGTCACTAGCATGAAGTATTCCTACAAAACTACTCTTCCTTGTACTATAGCTGAAGACCTGACAGAATCCTCCTCTCTCAGCAATGCACTTAGCTGAAGTATCTCAAGTCGATGTTCTTCTAGTTAGCATTAATATTGTTTTAATATTCTTAGACTGCAACTTGACAGGAGAACTTACATGAATTCAAGCTGCATTGCATATTCCTTTGATATGAAAGGGATTTGGTCTGGGGCCAAACGCTTAGCCAGCTGAAGCGCACTGTCCCAGTGCTGCAAGTCTTTTCGCATCTATTAACAAAGAACAAAGCACTGATGCAATATCAGATTCTCAGTTATAATAAGAACTTTTTATTATTTTAAATACAAATAAAGAGCTAGTGTTCTAGAAAGATTCAGACAATTTGAGAGATGTTCATCCTGAAAAAATGGCTGTCAGTCACACAATAGCAAGAACAAAACCACAACAGGACAGAATTATCAGAAGGTAAAATATTCCAACACTAAGGTGCAGATGAAAACAGCAGAAACATATTTACATATCTTAAACTAATACCTCAAGTGCAGCAATAGGACTGGAGGATGCCAGATATAAATCCTGAGCCAGATTAAAATCACTAGTAAACATGGCAAGATGTCCTGCTAAAAGGTTGTGGTCTTCTATTCCCTGTAAAAAGATGTAACAGGTGCAACAGTAGTCCAAAACAAAACAAATACTGTTTTAAATAACATAGTCTAGAAAGCACAGCGAAACAAAACGTTCTTACATTTTACAACCATCTGTACTGGATTCTGCAAACCAGAAAAAGCCCTCAATTTCTTATTGTAGCTCAAAGCCAGTGCAGCTAGTAACGTCTAAAATTAGCATTTTGAAAAAGTTTTTAAGGCATTATTTCATGCACACTTTTACATGTAAAATTCCAATCCGTTGCTTTGATTTTTTATTTATTTTAAGAATAGCCATCTTAACCATTTTCTCAAAAATAACAAAAGAAAAAAGCCTCCAAATGCTTGAGACACGAATATATTCTGCTCCTCTCAAGCAAATGGAGAAAGGAATTTTGAGCATTGCAGTAGAGACTGCAAGCACTTCAAGAGAAAGCCAGTCAAGTTATGTGGTTTGGATACTTTCTCCTTTATAACTATAAACTCCCCTGAAAATAATCAACCTTCTATTTAATTAAAAAAAAAAAACAAAATCCCCACAAAAATGAGGGTTCAAGCAATTCTTAATGAAGAATTAAATCACTGCATTTCCTATTTAAAACAGACTTTATATTTTACCTTTATTTGCTCTAGTGACATCACCATCCCAGCATCACCAGATGTGCGATAAACACGTATTGCAAAATCCACCTCCATATGATGTAAGCAAGCTTTGGCCAGCTCGTTCCAACAAGATTGGTCATTCAGAAGTTTGCACACCTCCCATGCTTCAGAAAACCTATAGAAGGTAAAACACATTTAAAACTAGTATTACTTGTACCTAAAATGCACTCTCCACACTTTTTACTAATACTATGGTAGGGAAAACATAAAATGCATTTACTTCTAAGCCATGGAGAGAAAAATGTGTCAGGAATAAAAGAGAAATACAAATGTGTAACCTAAAGGTCTGTTTCTCTTGTTCCTGTGACACCTTTTCAGGAAACTATCTGCTCTCCCTACTGTGGCATTCATTCCATTATACTGATTTTGCATTGCTTCATTAGAGCGAGAGAGGAGTATGCAAGAGGCACCTTTAGCCAGTTTTGGAAGAGGCACTCCCCTAGAACCCCGAATCAGCCTTGAAAAAAATTAGTTTAGCTTTTACTTGACCGTGGAAAACCAATAAAGCACCACTGGGTCACTTATTTCGCTTGGTCTGCATAGACAGCTACATGGATTCGTGGACCAATCTAATTTATCAATATTCAGCGTGATATTTTCAAATCCCCAAGATATGCTATATTGAGAAAGAAGAAAACAATTAACACAGTATAATTAAAAAACAGGTGTACCTTTTCAACATTAAAGTCTGAGTAAGCATTTTTGTCAGCTCATTAGGTCCAAGGTCTTTCAAATTGCCAAGGAAACTGTGAGTGCTTAGATAGATATTGTTTGTTTTCCCACTCTGGGTCTGACAAGTTAATTCTCCATTATACAACAACAAAGGTTTGTAAGAAAATGGGACCTCCGTGCCACCTGCCAAAATAATCTTGGATCCTAGATTCAAAGATCAGGAAGAAAAGAAGACATAATTTTAAAAATCCCTACATGGTAAAAGTTATAGCAAACAGTCACAGTTGAAACAATGTAGATTTGCAGGGCATTAACTCAAGATCACTAATTCAGGTAGTCCCCATCTACTGTACAGTGCACATCTTTCAGTAAATATACGTAACTTAAATCTTCTAAACTATTAAGGTCATTTCCAAATGTTTGTAGGTAAATTTCTTAATGCTTCTCTGTCACAAATACAGACTCGCTACTATTACGATTTTGATTAACAGTGTAAGTGAATACAAGTTTTGTCACCCTGATCCTAAGACTTTCTCATGATCCTTTCAAAATACAACTGAAGGACAATGCCAACATTTCACACAAAATATTATAATAGCAAGAAACTTAGGAGTTAAGATCAAAATGCTTTCTTGAAGGTTTACAGAGAAACTACAAAGCAACTAGTTTTTTATTCATCAGTTGCACTTCAAAACTTTTGCAGTATTTTTTTTCATATGCAGTTTTGAAAATAATTAGGACAAATGAAGACTCAGAACGCATTTTGCTTTATTAACTAAAATAGGGAAGAAGTTTTTAAAATTGTTTGCAGTACCTTGAATGGCATCCTTATGCAAAACGTAAGTGTACACTTTATCATCATCAAAAGCAACAAAAACACCTTTATCCATTGGCCAGTTTTCCCACAAGATTCCTTTAATAGTTGGTGAGAAATTTGGAATCTCATATAATTTATCATTTACCTACAAATAATGCAAAAGTAAAATTACTAGCAAGTGACTAAGGAGACAAACTAAATATTCATACCAGCTATGAATAAAAATTAAAGAATTTATGTAGTACAGAAATATGAAAATTGTATTTTCTTAATAAGCAGTGACTCTGAATAACATAACAGTTTAATTCAGAAGGGAAGGGAGAAAATGCGCATGATATGAATGTTACTTAATTAGAAAGAAAGGTATGGGGATGGGCAGTGTAACTGGCAGTGCTCGTTAACGGGCTAAAATATCTGTATTTGAGTACACAAATACATACATTTCTGAAAATTACTGATTGGGAATTTAGCCCAAATGAAATTGTCTGGATCTAACACGACGGGTTTTATTTCCTTACATTACCACCAAGTTACCTTCAAGCCTCCTTGGTAATTTCTTCTACCAGCATATGTTGGAGTGACAAAACCTTCTTCATTCTCTATGAAAAACACTATACAGCTGAAGAAAGCCTGCTTGAAAATATAATTGTACGGGTGCCCCACACTAACTTACTGGACAATAGATAAAGCCATCACTTTTGTCATCTATGAAAGCCAATCTGGTTCCATTGGGATCTGGAAAAATTTTTCTCACGCTGACAGGATGTCGATATTCATTCACGTATTGCCAGTCTTCAATGTAGAAATAATGAATAATTCCAGTCTAATGAGAAATAACAGAAACAGCTAATAATGACATCGGTAAGTGACAAGTAGATAATTAATTCGGTTGTAGTTACTCCCATCTTAAGATGATGAGCGTAAAGAGTGTTTTAAAAAAAATAATTCCAGGTGGTTTTTTGGCTTCCTTCTTCAATCACTGCTGGTTCTGGCAGGGGGAGAAAGGAGTTGGAGTTTTAAGGGGTTTTCTATCATTTTTGTTGTTTCTCTCACTTTGCTTCGTGGAGACAAGCATATTTACTGTGAAGTTCTCCAAACAGGGGAAATGTCTGCCTCGGTGCTGAGAGAAGCTTAACCTTCAAACAAAGTTGCTTCCACAGAAGAACCACCAGTTCTTTAGACCAGATGTACCTCAACACTACAGTTCAGTTTTTCACAAAGAAGAACACTGAGAGCAAAAGGCGGCTTTTGAAGTCAAGTGTAAAATTTGCACACATCAAATTGGTCAGTTGCGAATTTAGTACTCCAGATTTATCAGTAGCAGTTTAGGTACTGAGGAGGCAGGAAAACATTCAACTGCTGCAAAACCATTCAACCATTACCTTTTTTTCCACATCTATCACATCACCACCTAAGTCAACAAATTTGCAAGGCAAGTGCTACGTTTATTCTTGTATCTGGAAGACAGTTTTATTACCAACCCTCTCACTCCTGCAATAGAATTAATTTCTGTTATTAAAATCAGTGTTTTGCAACAAACACTAGTAAAAGCAAAACTTAACCTTCTGGCCAACGCATCTCATACAAATGCAATAGTAAAGGAAGTTGGATACAATTTTGACTGTATTTGCACAAAGGACTTGCACGGAAAATAACCTACTGTAAACTTCTCAGAAGCACATTTTTTTTGCTAAGAATGTGAGTAACAATCCAAATAACTAAGACAGAATTATATTCCATCCAAAAAGATCTTTAACAATAGAAGCAATACTTACATCTGTACCATATATAAGGAAGTCACTAGTTAAAGCATGGCACAAAATGCGGCATTTATCATCATCTGCTGGGAAGAGTCGAGTTTCTCGTTCTTCCTGAGCATCCAAACCTCCACTTTCTATCTAAATATGAAGAATAGAATGAAGCAAAAAACTCCACTGTTAACAATAAGGCATCAATTTTGTCTGTATCAAACTGTAAGGAAACAAGATAAAAACAAACTTGCACGTGCATCCCTTAAAAACCGAGCACCTGCTTCTGTCACATTCCCACAAAGACTTTTAAAATAAAACTGGTTCACAAACACTTTTCCTTTACCTATTCTAGACTAGGTGGTATCTCTGAAGTCTACAGGAACTCAGCTTTATACTTTAACTAGCCAGCCAAAAATATCTAAAGAATTTTTATCTCCATTAACTGAAGATCACTCCATTTTCTCTCAGTTTTAAAATCCCATTAACTTGTTCAGCTTAGCTCCACTCATTAGTTCAGCATTCCAAATTGCCAGAGTTCTTACCATATGCAACTGGACTTTACCCTCAAAGAGAGCAGCGGCATAATCAGAATTAAGATGCATACTTGCTACTGTCCCCAGGTACTCCACATCTTTAAGCTTTTTTACATCTAAAGAATTCAAACAGAAAAGGTAAAAATATTTTCATTTTGTATAGGTCTTCACTTATCATCATCTAAATTTGCAGCCAAGTAATCAGACGTGAAAAACTCACATCTAGGCAGAGAATGGACAAGTCACATGTAAAAAGACTTTCTTCTTAGCAGTCAGAGAACTGGGTAGAAAGTACAAGCTCTGTCGAGTGTTCTTACGGTGTTGGTTAATTTATTATTAGTCAAAAAAGTTGATGCTAAGAGATAGGAAAGCTTTAAATCCACTGTCTTAAATTCAGACACTGCATAACAAATTTGACCTTACCCCATGTGAACCACATGAACACCTACCAAACTGAGAATTTAAACCCTCTGATTATATAGTCCCTAGGTATTTTGCCCAACTTAGTATTTAAAGAAAATTTAAAGACATAGTCAAGTAGCATCTCAAAAGCCTGAAAGTCTTTCACTGGTTAACAACGTGATCTGAAAAAAACCAAAAACCCCAAAATTCTACATTTCATTACCAATACTTCAACCTGAAGTTTTGTATCTGTTATTTACAATGCCTTGTCATAACTGCTTCAGTTTGTGAAGACCATTATCTGGTCCTAACAGGACAAGAAGGCAAATCAAGTTGTTATTGTACAATGTGGAATATCCAGAATTACTAAACACAATACTGAATTCATAAAAGAAAACATAATGATGCCGTAGTTTTAAGAGAACTAAAATTATGCTTACTGTTCTCTCCAAGTGCATAAAACCATGCCCGATTGTTCATCCCTACTGCCAAATGATAAACACCAATGGCAACAAAACTGGGCTCTACTTCAATGGAGACTGTGACTGGTAGCTCCTGTAAAAAAAAACCAAAACAAAATAAAAACAATTTTCATCCACTATGAATACTTACTTTATTTATATCTAATGAGGTTAAAAAGGAAGAGGTTATCATACTCTCTCCACATGATTTGCTATAGTAACTTCGAGAAGAGAAGTGAGGTATGCAATCCGTGTACTGCAAGCATCTCCAAGGACTGGAAGCTTCGTCAAGAAAACATGGAGGGAACCTCTTTGTGTAGATACTGCCAACAACTGTCCATCATCTGTCCAAGCCAGCTGATCTACACCTAAAACATTCACAAGTTTTTTTTTAGAAAAAACAAAATAATTCCTTTATTTAACTACTAAACCCAAGATAAAATTATTTTGCTTTAAATTGTGAAAATGGTAGAACGTCATAACTAGGAATATATGTACTAACGTACTCAAACGTAACCAATTAATATAATTCTGAGATTAACTGGAGTCATTCAAGTCAGACCCATAATTTACTAATTTAGCATCTTCCTAAGAGTGAAGACTTGAAAATCACTGAAGTATATACAGACACTGCATGAGGAGATAATGGTGGTAACTCATTCACTACCAAGGATGTAGTCTTGTAACAATGTTCTGGAAGCCATAGGCACAAATTTTGCATTGTCAGGATGAGAACACATTAAGTATCACCTGTTAGCATGAGAGATGCTGAAAAGCACAAAAAACCCCTCAACCACCATAAAGAATGTGGAAAGAAGCATAAACCAGTTCAGTGTATTATTTCAGTAATCTGATATACTGTATTAGAGATTCAAAAAACCAAAGCACTAACTGATCAAATATTCTGAGAGCTGTACTTCTCTGAACAGAAGAAATAAAATACATTCCAATTTTGCTATGGGCCACGTAATAAACACAAGTTTGGAAACAATGAATTTATGATAAAGTCTACATTTACACAAGTTTTCCAACAACAATACTTTCAGTCAAGTAAAGTCACCAAAATTCTGTTTTACTTATTTTGTAAAAGTTTCTATCCTTGTGGAGACTGTTAACATACCTTTGTTTTCATCATCCAAATTTATTATGGCATACATTTCTCTGAGGTCTGCCAGATCATGGATTTTAATGCTAAAACAAAATAAACAGTCAGTCTCACTAATATAAACCTCAGTCATCATAAACCGGAAGAAACCCAACCCAATCAAGACATAGCAATAAACAGAGTGCAAATGCAAAATGCCTGCTCTTTCCTAAAGAGTGACACACACTTATTGTTATCTATCACCCTAAATAGTTTATCACTATCACTGTACTAAAAGATTTCCTCAGAGAACTAAATCTTGAGGAAAAGGCACAACTCATGCAGCCTGAAAGAACTCAGGTGGGAAACGCACTATTATTCCCTTCTGACCTGTTACAATACAAGTTAGATTAAAGACACCTTCCTGGTGGACAAACATTGCTTGGAACACAGATGCAAAAAACTAGCTTTAGGTCCTGCTTCACATAAAAAGGGACAGAGTGAGAGTTTAATTTTGCTGTCATGTTACTCAGCATATGCTAAAGAACCCCTGAAGAAATAATACCTATTGCACAACAGCTGAGGTGTTTTAAGTCACACCATGTTTTGCTCATAGTTATACCACTCCTGATGTGCAAGTGTCATAAAGCAGGAGTCTTGAAGGTCATACACAGAACTAAGGACAGACAGAACAGTCTGAGTCCTATCATCACCCAGGTCCTTTTTTGGCTCAAGAATTCAGGTATCACAGAATCAGGGAGCAGCAGGTGAGGAGCTAAAGGAGATACTCTATTACACGCACAATATATTTTGGAAAAACTCCAGTCTCTTTAACTATTTTTTTTCCTTAATTGCTTACATATTTATACTTTTTTTCTAGATTGCAGTTAAGATCAAACACCAAGAGGAAGGATATCAGGATATCAGCATACTAAGCACAGCTTTAAATGAACTGTTCTATTGCTAAGCAGATGGTTATATCCAACCAATAAATCATAGTAAAGAAATTTAGACATTTTTGTAGCCAGGTAACATAGCAGAAAAATAAAGAATCAAAAGTAATAATCCATACTAAAGTTTAATTGATTTTTTTTCTTTATGTATACAACTACCACTTACCAATTGTCTCCACACGATGCAGCTTTGTTTAATGACTGTGATATAGCAATGCTGCTTAGATTATCCTTATGATTATGAGCTTGAAAGATCTCTTGACCTATCTCACGAATGTGTGTAGAAATGACCACAAAACACCCTCGTGAGAAACCAATCATAATGTAGCCATCACCATACCTGTTACAAAAAAACCCCGAACAATTAAGAGATCTATTTATGCAATATACAAAAAGCATTTTCTTTCAGACTGTGAGGGTAACTACCAATGTCTTCCTTTAATCAGAAAAGCAATCAAAGCATGGGAATTTAGATATAATGCAAAACAATACAGTATAAAATAGATTAAGGGAAAAACAACCAAGGATTCTTAAACGATAAAACCATGTTTGTGCCCAGACTTCACTCATAAGCCATCTTTATTCTCTCTTCTACATTCTGTAATGCCACTTTACTTTCAGCAAGCTGCACACATGGCAGGAATGCCAGCAGAAAGATCTTTGGTATCTTCATTGGAATAAGTGTGCCAGAAGACAGAAACTTCTGTTTCAAGATTCTAGCTAAATTGGTCCCATCAAAGCTACACTAAAAATAATAATGACAGCACTTAGGGCATGCTACTGTAAACACAGTAGGAGTACCAAAGCCATAATCCATATTTGTGCATAGGCAGCTTGCTTACTTTTCATAGTGTCAAGTAGAAATAATGAGGTTATGGCAGAAATAGAGCGTGTAAGGATGAATTCAAACAATATCTCATCAGCTTAGCCACAAAAAAAAATCATTGCAAGGGCAACAGCCCAGGTACACCTTGTTAGACAAGTAGCTATAAATTATGACACATACAGCTACAGGTTTTCTTACACAGTTGTAGTGCAGAGGGATAAACGTCAATTCCATGTGGACTGAACAGGCATTAAAAGACAAGGGAACATGATTCAAAGACATACAAATAGTACAGCTACATTTTTGGTACAGAGTTGAAGCTTCTAGATTGGGATTTCCTCAAAGGAACATTACCAATTGGATCACATAGCAGGGAGGCTACGAGAACTTTGCACAACTTTGTAAACCAATGAACTAGCTGAAGGACAGAACTCCACCCTGGCTCTTTCTTCAGTTACTCATACAGAAAACAACCTATAAAACCCTCAGCTTAATCTACTGTTAGGACAGCAACAGTATATTAGTGTTCTAAAGCTAAGAACTATATTTGAAAATACTGCTTTTTATAGCCATTTAATTGTCAACTAACACAGTTATGAAATGTAGGCTTCTTTGTGTTTGGAAAGGAATTATTAAAAACTCTACAATACACCCAAGAAAAATCCAGTGTAAGCAAGTGATACATGGCTTCATTTCCAGCATTTAGCAGAACTACTGGGAAAACGCTTCATTAAGAAATTCTGCTCACCATCGGTAGGTTACAATATTGCCATAAGGCTGCTGAAATTTCAGATCAATCGGGTTATCGGGATCATTCAAATTAAAAAGAAAGAGAGTCTTCTTGCCGACAACTACACTTACCTGTCAATGAAAGAAAAGAAAAAATAACTCAGTAAGAAAGGCATCCCTTTAAAATTAGGCCCTACATCTCCACTAAAAGATGAGATTTAGGATTTTCAGTAATACTTAAGAATCCCATGGATCTGAATTCTGAGATTTTCAGGATATTCCCCTAGTGAGCCAGTGGTTCAAAGATTTAAATGCAAGCCCAGCAGAACATAAATCTCAAATTCAAGACTTTTCCCTAAAGAAGCATTAAGTCACCTCCATTTCCTCAGAGGAAAAGGCAGCAGGACACATGGAGTTATCCCATTGGATAACTAAGATGTCTTTTTTGATCCACAGAATTTTTATCTGGGAGACTGAAGGGAAGGGACTGTCACAATGCTGCTACCTCAAGCAACTTGCTGAGATTTCAAAGACAGAACGACAATTCCAAAAGAAACAGCCTGTTCGGGCTGTACCAAACATGCAATATTTACAGTTCAGTATCAGTCTAGGTGAGTGCTTTTTATTTGATGAATCCCACAGAGATGTTAGACTTCATAGTGGAAGACAAGGCTGAACTTTTTTTAAACTTATGTTTGTTACTAGAGTGTGTGTTATTGTCAAGTAAGAGTAAAAAACTCATTTTAGAAAAAGCAAGGAGAAGCATTTTGTTTCACCTTGTTCTTTGACAAAGGTACTCCGAAGGACTATTTACAAATTTACTTTCCATTACCTTCTGTTCCAGCTCTCCTTGTCTGAAAAGCAGACAATGGTTTATTCCTAAAATAAGAGCTGGAAGAAGGAAATACAAAGCTGGTATTTCCAAACTGAGAAAAAAACCCAAACACATATGTTGATGTAAAAATCCATTAATCCAGAATTAAAACCTAAAATTTTGACCTATAATACCTAAATTTACCCCAATATAGAAAGTACATTTTCTGACTTTTAAAATAGTTTGCTTATAATTCCACTGCAGCTTAATGATGAGGTATTTAAGAAATACTTCTTAAAGTCTTCTGAGAAATTAAAAGAATAGTTTTATGTTGCATTCCAAGATGGTAACTCTAATACTTATTTTGATCTTATTTTGACTTCTTGTTTTCATCCAACTTGCAGGGTTGTTCTTTATTTTCTGGTGTCATAACTAACAGCCTGGAAGTGATTGTTATGATGCCAAGCCCCTCCACAACAGACACCTAGACAAAAAAATGCTATGTGGTTTACAGCTGCTGACAGACCATCCAAGATGAAACACCAAGAACTACACAATTACAGAATGTTCCTTAACATTTTACAGCAAAATTGAGAGCTGTAATAAAAAAACCTTCAAAGCCCAAGCTATCGCATGCCCTAGGAAGCAGCAGAAGAAATCAAAGCTGACGTCCTCAGTCCCTGCATTTTCAAAATATCTGTTAATTACATTTCCCTAGGAAGCAGAAAACATTTCACTCAGTGCAGACAGGCAAAAAACTCTTACAGGTCCCTGCCAGTCTAAACATGGGGAAAAAAATTATCTTTCTTGACACCTGTAACTCCATAGATGAAATGTGACTGTGAGAATTTAACTGTGTTGTACATGTGTATAGACCTGGGCAAATTCTCACACAGTACCACCTTTCTATCCATGGATTTGCGGACTTGTCTTGGTGTTTCATTATGGATGATTTAATAATATGCTCTGGTAATTGTTATTATTACCCCATTTTTCCATACTTCCTCATGGACCAATCCAATGGACTTTGATTTGTTCAAGATGATGAAGACAATGAAACTGTTGCCATTTAGACATGCTAATGCTCACACCAGAAGAATGACACCAGGATTTTTAGTCCAATTGATGCTGTGGTTTGCTAAGATGAAAAACTAGAAAGCAGTAGTATGTTCCCAAAATGGACAGATTAGAATCTACCCTCTGAAAGGAAGCATCTCTGTACAACCCTGCTCTGTTTCCATCTGGCACATTGCATATACTTTTCTATATTTATATAGATATAAACAAAGGGGTATGGCTTTACTTCCAAGGAAAAGACAAAATATCTTCAAAATGTTAAGCCAAGGAGGAACAATTGCTCCCTGGCCCACACTGGTTGCCAGCAGAAACCCCGAAACATCAACTTAACACTTTTTGCAGTATTTCATATCAAGTTCTTACTGTGCTTTCCCTGGTCGATACTCTTTCATCGGTCTTCATAACTGAGAACTGCATATCACTGGGATCTGAGCTCACTGAGGTCTGGAAGAAAGAAGTTCAGATTGAGAAATCAACAGTCAAGGTAGCAAATACTGATGATAAGTAATTGCATAATTCCTGCCCTGCATTATTTCTTCTGGTGTTAAAGACAGACAGGTAAGATAGATTTGTTACTACTCTTAATACCACAACTAAGAAAAAAGTTGGAGAAAACATGACTGCAGTTTGTATTATTTTAACAGGTTATCACAGAATATGCTGAAAAAATATCTAGGAAACAGTCAGAAATAGAGAAGAAAAGATCCAGATGAGGAAGAAAACTTGCTAGATGATATTGTACAGACAGTACTAACTGAAGCAGTACAAACAAGGTCACTTCAATGCAAGTTCAAAGAAGACGACCAAGAATAAGATATGTAAGCTAAATATTTACAATGCATTTTAATATGAACATCCCTGGGTTGATTTAGGTAGTGATAGCAATCTAGTTGCTTTCGTAGTCAATATGAGGGTACAAAACGTCCTAAACCAACCTTGCTTAGGTCTCTGCTGTCTCACTACACTACTTCTACTAAGGCAGCTAGTTTAAAGCACAGACATACTCTAATAGATTTATGAGGGTATTCTTCTCCAATGGTTATCTTCAGACATACAGATGGAAGCATATGAAATGAACTATGAAAGATTTGTTCTTTGAAAATCATGAGTGAAATGCTGTTACAGCTTAAAAAGTTAATGATACTCGTTTGTACATTATGTAGCAACTGTCATTGCTCAGAAGGACTGTGATGTATGTAAACAAACAGAATGCTTGATTAGACAATCTGAATGGACTTGCAGGAAGCACTGGAATCATCTTCTCAAGAAGGTAATGGAGGTCCAGCCTAGGAGCAATCCTTGTACATCAGGGCAAGACCTTTGCTTAACCAACCTAAAGCAAAACCGACACTCAAAGTAATTCCTAAAGACCTTACAAAGAGTCATGTGTGAGATCTGTCCTGTGCTGCTTCTAAGGAAGTCAACCTAAGCCTGCTTTCATAGGATCCTCTTGTAACAGACACAGATCAGGATCAAGGATGAGAGAGGGGCATGTTTAGGCAGGACCCCAACAGAATCACAAAGACTCTAATATCATAAATCACGTTGCACAACACAGAGGCTCAGATGTGTCGATATGCTCTCATCCTACATGAGGTTTCCCAAAGGCCCCTTGTCCTTGAAAGCAGCGGGACTGAAAAGGCATAAGCTCCCACAGGTCCTAGCTTTTTGGGGAACCAGGAGTATTAATCACAGAATGGTTAGAGTTGGAAGGGACCTTAAAGATCATCAAGTTCCAACCCTCTCCGCCATGGGCCCGGACAACTCCCACGAGAGCAGGTTGCTCAAAGCCCCATCCACAGAATCACAGAATCACAGAATCTTAGTGGTTGGAAGGGACCTTTGAGATCATCGAGTCCAACCACATGAAAAAAAAANCATACCATTTCCTCTGGTCCTGTCGTTATTCCCTTGGGAGAAGAGGGCAATCCCTGCCTCTCTACAGTTTCCTTTCAGGTAGTTGTAGAGGGCAATAAGGTCTCCCCTCAGCCTCCTCTTCTCCAAACTAAACATGCCCAGTTCCCTCAGCCTCTCCTCGTACGACTTGTTCTCCAGACCCCACACCAACTTGGTGGCTCTCCTCTGGACACGCTCCAGCACTTCAATCTCCTTCCTGTAGTGAGGGGTCCAGAACTGAACACAGTACTCGAGGTGAGGCCTCACCAGTGCCGAGTACAGAGGCACGATGACTTCCCTACTCCTGCTGGCCACACTGTTCCTGATACAAGCCAGGATGCTGTTGGCCTTCTTGGCCACCTGGGCACACTGCTGGCTCATGTTTAGCCGGCTGTCCACTAACACTCCCAGGTCCTTTTCTGCCAGGCAGCTTTCCAGCCACTCTGCCCCAAGCCTGGCTGAATGTATGTTTTAATGTATGCCTTAAAAATGGGGGTTATAAATACTACCTGTCTTATAGTATCCCCTTCCTGATTGCTTATAGTGATCATTTTGTCTTCGCCACCCAGAGCCAGAAGGTTTTCAGTACTCCAACAACCACATGTAATCCGCTTAGTGTGCTTACCTGAAAAAGAAAGAAACCTATATAACACCAATGAGCACAATCACAACACCCGTCCCTGCAAACATCTGGGATGGAAATATGCTCTGTTTGGCCACGCAGACTGTCAGAATGCAGAACAACTTATCAGAGCAACTACAAGGTCAAGAGTCAATTTTTTAAAATTTTCTACTCCCAGATGGAAGTATTTTGACCCTGTAGGAACTCACACAGCCCCAGTTCTTCCATTTCTTTGCATCAAATTTCTGGGGACTGCTATATCCTTAGCCTTTCTGCCCAGAGGTATACTCTAAGCAGGTAAAAAAAAAAGTAATTCAGCAATAAAAACAACTACACAAATCCTTTCCAAACTGTAAAGCAAGAAAGATAACACAAGTTTCCCACGAAGCAGTATGTGTGTGTATATGCATTTAGCTTATTCTAGTAAGTACAACAAAACAAACAGTGCAAGCTGAGTATGAGCACATTTTTGATTTCTATATTCATATACAGAACTAAAAAACAATTTAAGTATATTAGCAAAATTCCATTTTCACAGGTGCAAGCTTAGTTTCAAACCAACACGTACCAAGAACCGGAATCTTGCGAGAAGTCTGACGGTTATATATAAGTAAGTTTCCCTTTGTTGTTCCAACAGCAAGTAAAGTTCCAACTCGAGACCATAATAGGAAAGACATCACATCCCTAAAACAAAGCAAAAATGTACTTTGTATAGTAGAGTTTCCTCTCATGTGCTTACATATACAAACGTTTTGCATATTTATTCTGAGGTTCTATGAAATCCGACAGACCAAGTAGAATTTTTAGGGTAAGCAAATGTTCTCTGCAAGTATCGGAATTATTTAAGTGTGAAATAGTGAAAGTAATAAAAAGTTGTATGATGTAACTTAATAATTCTACAAATGGAAATGTAGCTGCAAACTTCAACAGTCTTTGATGGAATGATGGGTAATTTGGCCAAATATACAGCTTCAAAAAAACCCCCTCAAAGACACCATGAAGGTACGTGACATTTTCCAGACATTTTCTGCATTTCTTTTTAGTACTTCAATAATCCTATGAATTCAGCAAATTCCAAGTCAATAAGTCTAGTTTTTGTCAATGTAATAAAGTTAGAAAGAGCCATTTTAACTTGAAGTTTCCGATACAGCAAGGCCTATTTTGATGTACATTTAAGGGTATACAGATAAATACTGTACACCACATTTAAAAAAAAAGCCTCTTAAGCAAAACAATTTTAATCAGAATTTTCTAATTAGTGCAGTTATTTCCATCAATGCATCTCCCAACCTTTTAAATTTTACTGTAAGCATGCAATAGCAATTTGAATGCAATTTCAGGTATTGACACATGAAATTACCTCAAATATATATTTGGTTTGCATGTGAGGGGTTTTATTTGTGCATTCCCGACTTCAAAAAGAGGGAGGATACCACAAAAGCCTGATTTTATGTCTTAGTTTATATGTCTTAGTGTTTACTCTGCTTCAGATATAACACTGTGCCAAAAGAAGGATTAGGCACTTAAATTGATATATACTGTTCCAGCGAGACCGCCTCCAGTAAGCAATTCACCTCAGATATTAGACAGAAAGATCACGAAGCAACTGCAATAACCACAGATTCCATTCTGATAAGCGCTTTCTACGCTCTTTTTCACTTGCATACTGCAAAGTCACTCTTCCCCTCAAAGTATTTGTTCACATTTGAAAAGGAGGTACAGTATGGTCTATTCCTTCATCCAATATAATGGGTATAGACATCTTCATAAATTATTTCGATTATATAAACAGCTGTAGTTTAAAACTGACCTATCAAAAAAACCCCAAACCACTATTTATAACTTTAAAAAAACCACATATTTCATGCCAAAGTTGATGTATTCCACCAGAAAAAGATTATAAACAACAATCATTATAACATCACTGCTAAAATGTCATATTGTTGGTAATATATAGTAACTAATAAAGACAAAAATATAATGACCAATACATGAATAATCCACAAATACCTAAAAAGATGCCTATACAATGCTATAATGCTTTAAATTTCTCGCTTGTACGTACAATCATTTGCTTGTTTTGAAACTATTTTCTGACATGTGACTTAACATTCTACTGACAATCTTCAAAACTTAACTTCATTAAATCATGTATAGGTTAAGTCACTGTATTTTGTGCAAAGTGGAAATTCTTGGATGTTTTCAGGAGTGGAATAACTTGCACAGAAGTTATATTTTGTTTCAGTGCAGTTCAAGTTCAGTTTCATCACACATTTATAGGATAACAGGCTGGAACACATGGAAGTTCTAAATATCCCATAATCAAATATATTCCAAATTAATTTTACAAAGGACAAGTGCACATGTTAATGGAAAGACAGAATACTTCCACGTTCAAGACATGGAGTTTTCAACCTAAATCTGGAAAAATCCCACCCTCATAGAAACCAACATAATTCCCACACCCAATTTTTCCAGTTGAATTGTATTTTTTTTTCATTTAATGGATAAACCCTTCCAATATTGGTATCTTTGACTTATGAAAAAAAAAACCCAAACCCAAACCACTGATATCCCCATCCCCCCAAAAAACATAAGCGAAAGAAATTTAGAAATGAAAGGTTAAATCAGAAGGATTGCTTGTCTCAACTCAAGTAAATGAAATAGTAGCAGTATCCAAAATCAGCTGTTTCTCTGCTCAGGTGAGTGCCCCAACAAACAAGGGACAGATTCAGCTCTACTCTCTTTCCTACAGACAGAATGTTTACGTAGAGTGCAATAGTTCAGTGGAAAAGATTGAGAGAAACTAAAAGTTTAATTGTTAAACCAAGGTTATTTGTTAACTCAATGTTTCTTACGTGTTGACTCAATGTTTGATTGTTCTGTAGGCGTCAGGAAAGCTTTAAGTGCCCAAATTTGGAAAGGTAGGGATTTGAACCTTAGAGCTGATCACCTGAGGTATCTCCTCCCATCCTAAACCAGTCTGCTTTGTGAATAGCATTTTCATCCCTTATAAATCTAAGGGGAAAAAAATGCTAGCAGCACTAAAATCGCTTCCCTTACTTTTAAGCTCCCTTTCACTTGTGTGAAATACTTTGGAGAAAGTATAGCTGGTGCAGATAAACAAAAATTCATCCACGCTTGCTGCTACCACAAAGTGGCAACACTGAAGAGGAGCTCTCTGGGGACTTCGGCACTGATTACAATTAAAAAAAGAAACAAATCCCGGACCAATCCCCAAACCCCCACCCACAACAAATGTTTCAAAACCAATAAATCAAACCAAAAAGAATTTATCAACAAACTGTAGCATACAAGTTTAATAGTATGTCTGCTATGAGGACTCCAATAATAAGATGATCTTTGCGATGTAGTCTCCACATGAATAAGCCACAATGGTCCAAGACTTCAAAAACACACTTTAAAAAAAACTTTCTTACCTCATGCCACTGTCTACTTGGCTTGTTTTGTTTGTGTTTGCATCCCACAGAAATATGGCACTAGATTTGTCTGTGATTATTGCTAAAGTATCTCCATCCTTATCCCAGTCCATAGCAACGCAGATACTGGGGACAAAGAAAAAAAACCAAACAACTTTCACTAATAATTTTAAATTATGTTTGTAAGTGTATGGAAACTGCCAGAATTACTCAGTTAAAGTCCCTGCTCTTCCTTTTTCCTCCCAAACAAACCCATGGCAGGTTGCAGATTTAGCTGTAAAGTGTACTTTTATAGCAACCACACCCTTACTCAAATCTCATTGAAATGATGCAAAGATGGGCATAAAAGAGACTGTTACCTACATTCTAGTAGTTGAAATACCTTGATTTTCAAAAGACAGTGAAAATGTCCTGTAAGGTTCTATTTTGTTAAAGGTTATTCAGCATTGGGATTATTTTTCTCAGTTGATGACATTGGACAAGAAACCTCTACAGAAGCAGGAAAAACCTCTACTTGCAAATAGCTCCCTGAATGAAGAGCACAGCACACTTACCCACAAGTCTCTAGGGAATTGCAACACCTACTTAAAGCACCATATACTGCAGACTAAGAACCTATGCCATCTGACACAACTCTTCTCTTTCCCGATAAACAACTTGATATTTCCAGGTTAAAAAGGTATCTCTATGAAAAATTTCACTGTCGTTACCACTCAAATGAAAACTCCTAATGCAAGCAATTTCAAAAGCATCCTACTGAAACATGCAGCACTGTAAACTATTTCAGTAAACCCTGAGTTCCAGTTTCTCCTGTCTTTCTTTTTAAAACCTTAGCAATTTACACTACAGAATAAATATGGTCTATTCCCAAAACACACCCATGAATACTTAACAGTCCATTGGAACATCAAGAGCAGCAATAACAAGGACAAAAAGAAACAAACAGGGAAAACCACAGACTGATAAGTAGCAAACAAAATAGTAAGAAGATATTTATAACATCAACAACTATAGCGGAGAATATTTGACATTCTGAATTCCATCCTTAAGCAAAAAGAGGTCCAGCAGTTAACAATTCCAGTTGGTTAACAGTTAACCAATAAATCAGGAAGCAAAGCGAGGCCTGAGGGGAAGAACCGCATCTAGGCCATATCTAGCCTGTTCCTGTGGACTCATTGCCTTTTAGCAGCTAGACTGCATCTTCCAAAGTACACCACTTTTTGCATTTATTCTGAAAGGAATCCAGTTCATACACACCAAGACCACTTTGTGATGTGAACCAAAGTGTGATAAACAGGGAAACCACTGAGATTCACTTCTGAAGCGTACGCTCGAGATCTACAGTAAATAAATGAATATATTATGACAGTGACATAAGCAAAAGCACTAAACCAAATGGGGTATCTTTCTTCAGTAAGGCTACAACAACAAATTACTAAAAAACTCACAGTAGCGAGAATGCTGTTGCAATCAGCACGACGTGGCTATACCATATAAAACCTCATTATGCTCTCTGTTAATACGATCTTTTTTCCTAACATTTTAATGAAGTAGATTGAGTTTATTACTAATAAAGAGTGCTTTGGATAGCAGAATATTTTTTTTCTGACTATCCTTGATAGCTTACTATGAGTTCAGCTTTTACTGCCTCAGATTCCATACGTCAAGACATCAATTTGTCTTCTTTTCCAGGTATGTTCACCAGAGACAGTATTTCTTCCTACAAAGTCCTCACACTGTATAAGCACTTCTCTAGAAAAGAAGTATTTTTAAAGAAAACAACAAAGAAAATAGTTTAAACCCATCTTAGTACCTACCCTGGTAAGCTGATTTCATTTTTTTTCTGACCATGACGATCAAAAATTTTCACTGCACGATCACCTCTAGAAAAGAGTAACATATAGAATAATTCCCTTTCTTCATCAGTGAGTTCTATGGACAAATGCAGTAAATATTTGTAATCTTACCCTGTTACAGCAAGAAAATTTCCCAAAGTTTTCTGCCAAGCAAACTGCACAGGGGAACCAGACCAAGACTTTTCTAATAGACTGAATACTTGCTGGGAGACAAAAAAAGAGTGGGAAATTACATAAATCGTAAACATATAACAATAAAAAACTTCCTAACACATTAGCAACCGTGAACACTGTGGAGAAAAAACTAAACAATCCCTCAAACACAACTTCTAGGTGATTCTAATGCACCAAAGTACCAAAATTCCACAGAAAAATATTCTGGTTTGTGCTGGAAAAAAATAAGTTTCCGGTGCTGGGTGTCTGCACTGAGAACTAGTGTAGAGCTTTCACAACTATTATTTTTTTCTCTTACAGAGTTACTGGAATTGAAAAAAAATTGCATGAGACTCTCCCCTTCATGTCCAAAGACCAGAATGATTAGTTCTCTAAAATTCATAAAAAGTCTGGGACGAGAAAGCATCCTTAGTTGGTGTAACACAGAAGGCTCAACGCCTACTCTGAAGGAGTAAGATACATATTTTGTTACTCTCAGTTATTGGGTTTCAAAAGCTAAGACCTTAAAGCTACTCAACAAAGAGAGATTCCAACTAAGTTTCTCAAATTTTTTTTTTTAATTTATTCTTTTTGCACACTACCCACACAGGTTTTTGTGTAATTTAGGTGCAAGATAAAGTCCACAACTTTGTTTCACAGCCTGTGATCATGACTTTTCCCCATCCCACATCATCAGATAAACACTAACACCTGGTCCCCACCAAACACCTGGCCGGCTTTCTCAAGTCTTCACCAAAGGTTCCCATCCCTTCTGCTGGGTGAACGTAAACTGAGACATTCTTTGTGTCAAATTTACATTTTACTCACAAAAAAAAGTGTAAAATTAGGTGCACCACGTGCCACAAGCACAAAGAACATTTGATGGTTTTATCTGATTTCAGAAGACTTTTAAGAAGAACTGTGATTAACAAACGATAAGCAAAATCATCATGGGAGTGCAGGCAAGCCCCAGCTTTTCAGGCTCTCCCTGTACAGTAATGCATAAACACCACTCAAGGGCTTTGGAGCACAAAACTTTATTTTTCACCCAACTATCCAGCCGCTGCCCGAGGCGGGAGGGCTCCTCGCTCCCCTCTCCGTTGCCAGGGCCAGCATGAAGGCTCAGAGCAGGAGGGAGACCCGCCGGTAACGGCTTGGGGCAAGGCGGCACCTCAGGCAACTGTCACAGAAAGAACCGTGCCGGCCAGAGCCTCCCGGGGTCTACAGCTTCCCTGAGGAGGCAGGCACCAGCGGGAGCTTCCCGCCGCGCTCCCCTCCTCAGGCCGCGAACACCACCCGCCCGTGGCGGGCCCCACTCGACGTCCCCGACCCGGATGGCGCAGGGCGGAGCAGGAACCGCGGCCCCGCCGCCGCCCCAGGGCCGAGGCTCCCTGGTGGGCCACCCCTGTCCCGTCCGCGTAGGGCGCCTGAAGGGACTCACCTTCATCGCGCCCACCGCTCGCTGCGCAGCGCCGCACGGCGCATGCGCCGCCCCTCCACAGACCCCGCCCGACGGCCCACGGCGTGGCCGTCGCTCCGGCGACAGCGGAGGACGAGCAGAACCATCACTGCTGGGGGGCGGGACCACTCATGACAACCAATGGGGAGCCGCGTTCCATCCCCGCAACCAATAGAGAGGCACGGCCCAGGCGCCGGGCCTCAACAGGACCCACCCCCAGAAAAGCTGAAAGCTTGTATTGGAGACGTTGAAAGGAAAAGACAGTTGCTTTGAAGACATTGCCCAGAGCAGAGCAACGAAGCTGGTGAGGGGTCTGGAGCACAATGAGGAGAGGCTGAGGGAGCTGGGGGTGTTCAGCCTGGAAGGAAAAGGGGAGGTTACGGGGAGACCTTATCGCCCCCTACAACTACCTGAAAGGAGGCTGGAGAGGGCCTGGGGTTGGTCTCTTCTCCCAAGTCACAAGCGATAGGACTAGAAGAAACGGCCTCAAGTTGCACCAGGGGAGGTTCAGGTTGGATATCAGGAAACATTTTTACACGGAAAGGGTTATTAAGTATTGGAATGGGCTGCCCAGGAAGGTGGTTGAGGCACCATCCCTGGAGGTATTTACAAGACAGGTTGACAGTGCTTAGTGATACAGTTTAGTGATTTATTTTATCAGAGTTAGCATTGATGGTTGGACTAGCTGATCTTAAAGGTCCCTTCCAACTTAGACAGTTCTGAGTCTATAAAGCCAGAAGTCCAGCAAGGAGCAGTAAAAATCCCATTTCTTAATGTGAGCTGTGAAATGGGGGATACAGGTACCCTCCATTTTGTGTGAGATAGAGAAAAACAGCACTAACCCAGCAACACTGCGTTCAAGTTCAGCTGTATTCGATTGCAAACAGTGCAGGTTTCATCACAAAGTTCCACTGCTTAGTAATTTCTTTTAAAACAATAAATAGTTCAACTGAGAGCATTAATACATTTAAAATTACAAATGTACAAAGACTTTGGGTATCAGACACTTCAAACTTTTGAAAACATTCAATGAGCTCACATCTTTCCATTTTCCATTACAAACACACACATATTACCTACTGTTCTGAAAACATAAGGAACAAGGCACAGAAAAACAAATACAAAAAGACTTTCCGAGAACATTCTGACTCTTCAAAGCAATTCTGTGTAACAGGTCAGGGCTCAAGAAAGGCAAATTATAAAAATTTAAAATTAAAAAATTAGATAAATAAGGTGACTAATTTGATATAATCCTGCGAGGCACACGTAACTCTCCTGTAAGATGCTGAACGCGCTTAACTAGTGGCAGTTAAACATCTTGCAGGATCAGGCCCTTTACATTTGGAAGTAACCTTACTGGAAAGATAGACAATTGCTTCATCTTATAAAATTCTACTTTTCAAATTAGTGCAAAGCCTCATGTAAAAATGTAATTAGTCTAGATGCAATGGAATGCTTCAAAAATTCCAAAGTGCAAATATTAAATTGGTTAACTTCTAATCACACTTCAGAATTCTTCCAATATTCGTGCTTATAGATTTTTTCCTTAAAAATAGCAAAGTAAATACACAATCCAAAGTAGAGACAAAGGTATGATGTTCTGATGATCTCACGTAAAAACTTAAAAAAAAAAATCCTAGAATTACACTGGATGTCAAAAATCTCCGGCAGAAATTATGAAATAGCAGACTTCTGTTAGCATAATAAGACAATATTTAAAATAAGGCTTTGGTTAAATAAAAAGTTTGCTAAACTAGGAATGATGATAAAAGTGCAAAAGAGTCACCAAGTATATAACTTCATTTCCGAGGCAGGCATTTTGCCTGCCATTTACAATGGTTTGCATTGGTATGTCAGCCTGCAGTGTAATAGCTCAGACTCCTAAAGCCAAACATGTTTATTGTAGGAAAATTAAATATATGGGGTTCAATGCTATAGCTTATTTCACCCAGACATAGACTCAAATTATATCACTTAGAGCATCGGTCCTCTGCAGATTTGGGGGATCAAGGTCCTGGTTCTGTAACATTAGATTATTATAGTGAGTTCACTTGTTACTTAGTGCTTCCTAAACACTAAGTCCTCTGCTGGCAACTAACTGGTTGCAGCTGATTTTCTTGACAAATAGAATTCTTGTGACATATGGGTAAGAAAGATGACTTTTTAAGAAGTGCTTAATGTTGGTCCATACGAACAACGTGCACATGTTAGCTTGAGACCAAACATTTTGCTGTGGTAGATTGTCTGCACCTCCTGTTTTTGGTGTACTGGCAGCTTGCTTGAGGGAAAAAGAAATTGTCTGAGTCTGTGGAGGAGAACATCACCTTCATCTACAATTTCACAGTCACAACACACGCTCCAGCTCTTCCTAAGCACAATGGTGCAACCTGCAAGCAAAACAAACAAACAAACAAATAATAATAATAAAAATATCTATGAGATAAATGCAGTCAGCATTAATTTTCTGTGGTGGTTGTTTTTTATTTCCTAAAACTGAGTGTTTAGTTATGCTTGTAGTAATAGTTGTGCTGCTGCAGCAGAGTAGCAACATCACCCCACTCTGTTAAGGTGACTTAAAATAAAAAAAAAGGCAAATCGGTCCAAAACTTGGATAAAAACCCACAGAAAAGGTGAAGATACTTTATATGACAGAGTGAAGCCCTTTGAAAGCAATAGCAAATCCCAAGAATATAAAACAATTCTTGGTGATAATTTTAATTACTTGGTATTACAGGAAAAATAATCTTTTTTTGTGGTACAAACTGGACACCTGAGCTAGACAGCCTGACAACCGACTAATGGGTGGCAAAACGACACGTTTTTCTTGCAAGCAGAAAACGCCAAACATGACAGTGGCAACCTCTCCTCTCCACTTGAATATTTGATAAAACTCTGCTATGAGTTCTTGAAATCAGAATAAATTTCCTCACCTCTGATTTTTGTAAACGGAAGTTACTTCCAGCAGGACCCATTTGTGCTGACATTCTTTTAAAGAGGAAAGCAGTTTCTAAAACTCACCTTAGTTTCCCCTTTTAAACTTTGTATTATTGCAGTGTGTGTGAATAGCACACTGAGTGCTACGGAGATTATCCCGAAGACAAAAAGGGGGGTTTATGCCAACTCCCTTGTTTCTTACACCCCCACCTCCTCAGGAACAACAGAGTTATCCTGCACTGTCTGTGGCTCTGACAAACTTCAGCTGAGAAAATTCCACTATCCTCTTTTGAGCTGTATATGGAAGAAGTGGTAGCAGACTGCTGACATAAGGAAGGTACAGACACATTTCCAAATCCCTCTAGGAAGGGTTCGAAACTGTCCTATGTACTGGCATCATGGGATTCAGTGATACATAGAGGGTGAAGGCTAAGGATACAAAGGTACATACAGATGGTCAGCACCTAGACATTGTGTGAAATTCATTGAAATGCAACAGCGAGAAGCACTGTTTCTCTCCTCGTACATTTTTTTTCCTTTTTTCTTCTCTTTGGCAGGCCAAGTAATCCCATGGGTTACCACCAGTACAGCCACTGAAGGCCCAAAGCCTCCTGGGTGACTTATGTTTTAAAGCAGTATGAAGTGGGGGAGATGGACAGCTCAGTTTGCTGTGTTACAAAGATTTTGATAGAAAGATCAATTATCTTAGCAATTTAAAACTGTTACTGGGAAAGCATATTCAGTAGGTCAGAAACCAAGTGCCTAAATACTGGTGTCTAATGCTATTCTAGATGACCTTGGACATTGATCCTGGCCTGCAACTGGACTCCAGAAGGGTCTTGATCTCCCACAGATTCTGTGCTGTATCTGCCAGCCTTCTGTGGATGTAGAGGCCTTAAGAGCGATCTCAAATGGCAGTAGATACTTAAGTAGAATCTGCCCAGGATGAATTAACAGTAATGGTTTCTAATAATGGATTGAAGTTTTTTGGGTTTGAGTTGTTTTTGTTTTGGTTTTTTTTTTTGAGTTGGGTGAAGAGAAATGGGAAAAGGTTTCCTGAAAGTTGCACACACTGTACATATCACTCGTATGAGGAAGGGATTATTTATGAAAAGATGACCAAAACCTTGAAGACATTGATAAACTTGCTGAGACACATTAGAGCTAAACTAACCTACATTTATCATTTATCTTTACAATACGAAACCATATAAACAGAACCCTTTATGACAGTTTCATGAACATGCCAATACATTTTAATAACAATACTTGAAATCGTCAAAGAAAATAGTTCTATTCTTGCCAAAGAAAGAAGGGCAGTTTATTAGAAGTTAACAGCTGTCTGTTCAAGATAAATCACCTCAAGATGATAGACAAAGAAAAAAATTTAAAAAAAACGAGAGTCAACAGACTAGTAAGGAAGTGCTGCTTAGAGAAGTATCTGAATTCTCCTTGTAAAAAGAGGCACACTTGAAATAATAACAGAAATAGTAGTGTATGGTCTGAAACTGTACCTGTGTCCATTCATTTGTCTGGGGATCATAAGACTCCACTGTATTAAGGTATGTTTGACCATCGTATCCTCCAACAGCATACAACTTGTCTCCAAGAAGACATACTCCCACCGCATCTCTGCTAATGCTCATAGAGGCCACAGCTGTCCACACATCTGTTTTTGGGTCATACCTAAAAGATAACTTGTGTTATGTTCCTGAACTGTTGCCAAAAATTCAAAAGAAAAAACGTACCAGAGTTGACACTCTCAAGGTAGTAACAAACAGGTATTAGGACAATGCAGATTTGGGCATTAATTTCAAATTACTTTTTCCCCCCAAAATACTCTTAGAAAATGTTTCTTTAGTCATCTGGTAACACAGTCAGTACTAGCCACATATCTACTTGGTGCTGCTTTTCATACAGTAATACACACAGGCACATTAGCTGCTCTTACTACATTTCTTATTGTATTGTCTGAACGGACCACTCCAGAAACAGTTCTGCTGCTACACTGTAGTACAGCAACTGCTTGCTTTAAGTAGTAACAACTACGTGTCAAAGCCCAGGCTGTCAAAGTTGAGTGTGGTACTAAAGAGATTTACTTGCCATGAAAGATTACCATTTTCAAAACAAAAACCCAAAACCCCACCAGTTTGGGAAAATTATGGGAGAAATGCAAACACCTGAAGACAATTTACAGCACTTCTTTAATCATAGCTCCGTATCATAAGAAGCACCACCAGAGTAAAAGACAGATAGTTTAATGAAAAACATTAAGTGTGATTCTAGAACATAATCAACATTCTTTACAAGTCAAACTGAGAACTACATAGGAGAGTTCATGCTATTCTTATGTCAGGGAGCGTATTTTAACCTGACTGGAAGAGCCAGTGTTAGGATTACAGATGCTTACAGCAGAACTGATGTAATCACAGAGCTCTGAAGACCTGTACAAAGAAAATATTTATTTGGCTAACAGACCATCCTAAGATCATACTTGCTAAAAGCAAGTTTGGAAGACACTAGACTTAATTTATTTGCATGAAGAGCATAGATTTAATGAGCTCTAACAATTTTATCTGCAGTTCTTTAGTCACAGTACTACAGAAATACATGCAAGCATCATCATAACATGAAAACACTGCCTGAAGCACATGCTGCAAATAGAACTATAATGCAGTGAGGGAGTGATTAGTGAGCTATGTATAAAATTTACTTTTCAAATTAAGTTATTTTATCATTTATTTATAAAACAATGTAGTGGTCTGGGAGAAGCGACTCATTGCAAAAATATAGTGGTAAACAAATACTCAAAAGCATAGTGAGATTTTATGAAAGTACCAATTTTTTAAAGGAACTATTTCCATCAAGTTGATGGTCCCCAATTTCATCCCTTAAAGACATTACAAAATGCATTACAAAATTATTGCTATTTATTGAAGTCAAGTGTACTGTAACTTTGTTTCAGAGAATACTGATGCAGAAAAATATATAGACCTATTGCTTTCTCTTGCACTTCCAGTTATGTGTATTCCTCAAAAAATTTGGTTATTTGCTAAAATGTAGCTTCCTATCTGCAAACCCTTCTGGGTCCTTTTAGTGCAACTTCCGTATATTAAGTGGTAAGGGCCACACTGTATTTTGTGACTATTAGGACACTAAAGGTTTGCAAAGTACACCTCTGTTTTGTGGTGTGGGGTTTTTGTTTTGTTGTTGTTGGTTTTATTTATTTATTTCTGGGGTTTGGTGTTTTTTTTTTTTTTGGTAGAGGGTGAATCACATCTCCCAGCATTAAGAAATGTAAATGTAAAAGAAGATGGATGATGAAGAGTCACTGTAAGTGTTGGGAGGTAATAGGAAAGAAGAGAACTTTTACTGCTGGGGGCAGGGAGGGGTTGGGAGGAAGAAGATGATAATTAAAACGTATTTGAGAAACACTTGAAATGTCAGTGAAGACAATGTAGTGCATTGTATTTACTGTCCTTTTAAATTATTTTATGGATCACACATGCTTCTGCAATTTGTGATACATTCATTCATTAATAACTATTGTAAAAACATATGAACTTTGGAATGACTGAATTGCATGCCAGTTCCCCAGTGTCATCAGGGGATACAAGAAAGAATAGCATATTTAAGGATCCCCAAACCCTGACTGTGAACTCCTTTAAAAGTCATATGAACCAATACAGACTTCTCATGTGAAAGAAGTTCTGCTCCATTTTTAAAAGCATTCAATTTCAAACTGTTCTCAGTAATCAATCACCGTTCATTTAATGAGATTCTTAGAAAAATAAAATTCTAGATGAAGTACCTTAGGGAGAATTAGTTTAAACCATATGTCTTGGCAACATTTTGAATCATATTATGACTATAGAGTATGTTTTTATATGTAAGTTTTCTCTGCTCATGCTAAAAATACCATGACTATTTTATTGGGTTTCTACTTACAGATCTTTGCATAAATCCCTCTATGGATTAGCATTACTAGAATTACTTGCAGGATATGCCTTCACCAATACATTACCTTTCTACGCAGTCTGACAGCCTGGATGTTAAGTTTGATGCTGGGGCATCATGACCACCTATTGCATACAAGAACCCATTCCAGGTGGTTACACCTACACCACCTCTTCGTTTTGACATCTGAGCACAGAGAGTCCATTTGTTTGTATGAGGATCAAAGCATTCTACTGACTTAAGACAAGAACTTCCATCTCGACCACCAACTGCATAAAGCCTACAAAGTAAGAAAAAATTAAATGTAAATACATATTGTCTGAACAAGACAAAGCTTCCAGTGAGGTATGGACTCATCTGAGTCCAATGAAGGACTTTCAAGGTTGTTAAAAAGGGAAGTTTGAAGTCTTTCAACTTTCAAAAGAATTTACTGTTGAGAAAAATCAGTCTTTTCCTATTGTCATTGCGTAATATCAATAATTTACAGAAAATTGGTATCTATAACACAGCATTTATGTTCTAACCTATGCACAGTACTAACATTTTTTAAAATGACTTATGTGACTTGCTAGACAAAGGTCCACTTGTAGCATGGTTAGAAGGTCAAATCCAGTAGCAGATCTGTGCATGCAACGATTCTGCCCTGCCTCACCTTCAAGGTTCAAGGATTTTTCTGGACCTGGGCTTTAGTTTGTGAATGGCAGTCCCTCACACCCACTAGGTGGCCCAGTTTGCTCAGCTCTAACAAAAAGCCTTCTAGCATTTAGTATTAACAAAGGAATTAAACTTTTTAGAAAGGCTAGGAAGAAAACGTTTGTTTTATGAGACTCTGTCACTAATGTATCTTTAAAATTAACCACATAATCAGACTTGATAAAGAGTTTATGCACAGAGTTTATGTGCAACCCATGTGTAGAAGCAGAAATGCCCAGCACCGTTATTTGGAAAGGTAGGAACTCCGAAGCTGTTCTACATAGGAAGTGATGCATCAGAAGAAAAGTCCAGTTTGAGAGATCACCTGAAATATAATTAAATCCTTTCATAGCCTAATACGCATTATATTATAGTTAAATAATCCAATAAACATTACATACTGTATACACGGTGTGAACATTTTACAGTAGTTACTATGACACAATATTCAAGATGTCCTCAGTTTGGGAAACACCAATGTCTGTTTTTTTCAATACACCGGTCAACAAACTTAAATACAAACACCTTGTACATATGGTTGACCTAGCACTTCTCAGTAATAATTTTAAAACCTTTTAAAAAAATAAATACATTCCCATGGAAGTTCCCGTGTTTAATAACACAACCTGTTGAAGTTAAGGAATGTACTGAAGGATAGTGAAAAATCAAGTTTCAGTTCCAAAAAGTTCATGAGTAAAAATCAATCCTTCATGCTACAGAGCATTTAAATGAAGCCTTACCTCCCTACAAAACGTGAGAGAGTTGTGATCATTTATGCAGTGATTTCACTTTTAGGACATGGAAAAAGATATATTAATTTCTCTATATGAAGCTTTTGAGCAAATAGCCTGAAATATATCAAGTTGCGCTACTAGAAAGTGCAGGAGTTACTGCTCCCTCAGCTGAAAATGCAATAAATTTGCATATACTTTTAAGCTTTTAAGCTTTTCAGCTATAGCCTTCTAGTGTAGGCAATGTTCTATAATAACAGAGAAATGTAAGGCTCTAATTCTGATGTTTTTCAGAACACCCAGGACTCTCCGCTGAACATATAGGAAGCTTCAGACTCAATTTAGGCATGTGAGACCACAGCTCCAAGGCAGCCTGAGGCACTCTGCTTGCTCTTCCCTTCTTCCTGCACCCAGTGAGCATTTCTTTCCATTCTTTCCTAGACTTGTTCCAGATCTCACAAGACCCTTTTCCAGGTGCACTCCAGCTGTACTAATTTAGCAGGAGACTAACGTTAAAAACGCAAAACAAGCAAAGCTGTACAAAGCTTTCTGCGACCTTACAATACTCAAACTGCTCAAGGGAGATATGTCAGAGGGTACATAAGCAGAAAGCAAAAATTTGTGGTCAAGAAAGCATAAATGTTCTGCCACAACCACAATACTACCCAGCCAATCACGTTATAGCTTTGTCTCCTACGGTATTGCTGTGGCCACCCTGGCAAAATATAGTCTGGAGAAGGCCACTACAAGGCTGGTGAAAAACTGGAAGGACTACTGGGCTCCAAGGGCTGTGATCAGCAGTATGAAGTCCAGCTGGCAGCTGATAACTAGTGCTGTTCCTCCCAGCCTGACATCGCAGCTGAAAACTAATGGAGACATTGAGCAGTATCTGAAAGATGTTACGGAAATCATTCTTAGCAAGTTTACTGATAATATCAAATTAAAGGGGAGTTGCTGATGTGCTGGAGGGCTTGGTTACTATTCAGAGAGGCCTAGACAGGCTGGAAAAATGGGTTGACTGTAGTATCATGAAGTTCAGCAAACGCAAAGTCCTGCACCTGGGATGGAGTGTTCCCATGCAATAGTACAGATGGCAGGTGAGGAGGCAGCTTGGCAAAAAAATGACTTGGAAGTCCTGGCAGACAAGTCAGCAGTACATCTTTGAAGTAGTGACAGCTGATCCCCTTTATTCAGTACATACAAGACTGCTTCCAGATACTGCATCCAGGTTTGGGTTCTCAGTACAAGAAAGACCTCGCCATACTGGAGCAAGTCCAGCTGATGGTCACTAAGATGATGAGGGAGCTAGAATACATAAGGAGAGGCTGAGAGCAGCCTTTGTACAGTCTTTAGTATTCTTGAGACAGCTAAAGAGGCAGCTTACTACTGTCTTTAACTACCTAATGGGAGGTTATATAGAAAACAGATCATGCTCAGAAGTATGTAGTGAAAGGAGGAAGAACAAGAGACAAGTTGAAACATGGGAAATTTCAATTGGGTATTAGAAGGAAAACGTTTGGTCCAATGGTGATCAAATATCAGATTTCTCAGAGAGGCTGTTGAATCTCCATCTGTGGAGATATTCAAAACTCATATATAACCTGAGCTACACCTCAGTTGACTTTGAAACTATATCCAACTTTAAGGTTGGCTCTGCTTTGAGTTGATGCTGGACCAGATGATTCCAGAGGTCCCTTTCAATTTAAATTATTCTATGATTCTGTGATATCATCTGATCTTTATTTTCCTCCTAGCTTGATTCAAGTACCACTTGTATTTTGGCATGCTATAGAACAATTACACTTAGTCCGAAGGAAAACAGTGAAAAATCACTCAAAATCTAGGAATCATGGCCTACAAATATAAAGACTGAAGGAGCTGGAGTTACTCAGTCCTCATGTCAGAATACTGAGGGGACATGAGTTTTTATATGCAAAAGGGTGTTGCAAACAGGACAGAAAAAATGCATTTTCCATGTTCACTTTGGATAGTACAAACAATAATAATATAAATCAGCAAAAGCTATTTAAAGACTTGACATGAGGAGAACTTCACGGGTGTATTAATAGTTAAGCAAATGGCCTAGGGAAGTTACATAAACTTTACCACTGGAGGTTAAGAACAAGACCAATCTGAGCATTTTAGATATAACTGATTCAGGTTTGTGCTAGCAGAATGGATTAAGGAGCTCCTTCAGGTCACTTCTAACCACTTCCTGCAGCTGCAACATAAAACGACGTTATTTGTCTGAATACGCTTTGCATTAGGAATTAGGCTTATTTTCACCAAAAAGCAGCTTTGGAAATTTCAGATACCACTCTAGATTACATTCATTCTGCCAGAGCTTACTGTTCTGAGCTAATACAGTATCACATGAGCACTTGTCCAAGACTTTACTGTGGTTTTTGAAGCTTATTGTTCAAGCTGTCACAACAAGAAGTAGTCACTGCTAGTCTCTGTGCAAGGGAACAATCCTTTGCTCCTTTCTGTATCAATGAGATGGTAACTACTTATTTGCCCATAGAGATGGTGTCTCATAAGCAATACCAAGGGGCATTGCGATGCTTTTGGGAAGCTTGCTTGACCCAATACAGCCTCTTTTCTGTGAGTGAAGAAACTCGGTTCTTAATGCTATCAACAGGTATATATCAAGAGAAATAATTGTCATTTAGAATGGTCCTCTAGTTACATCAAAATAATGAGATAGAAAACAGAAGTTGCCTTCACGTACTTTCCATTTAATATTGCTACACCAACAGTGCTCCTTGGAGTTGACATACTAGCTACAAAGTTCCACTGACGAGCCTGTGGATCCCATCTTTCTACTGTATTCAGGTAGCTCCAGCCATCATGTCCTCCTACAGCATACATGGGACCTTCCAATACAGCTACTCCTAAAAAAACAGGTAAGAAAAACAATTGCTTCTGGAATAGGGGAAAAAAGATCACATTTTCCTAGTGAGAGTCCAGTGTGCACCATATTTAAAAACAAATAAAAAGAAAATGCCTTTTGATAAGCCAACACTGGATATAATCTGAATAAGAAAAGATGTTCAGGAAGCAGTTGGCATTAAAACAAAGTTTCCACCCGCCTAAACGTAATTTATGAATATTTTTTGACCAATCCTAAAACAGATAACCTTTTAAAAAGATGCATTCAGCCTCTATAGAATTGTACATACCGAGACCATGACGATGAGTGGACATAGGTGGCATCACGCTCCAAGTTTTCGTTCTAGGGTTGTAGCACTCCACAGTATTCAATGTTTTCAGTCCATCTCTACCACCAACAACATACAATTTATCATCTAAGACTGCAACTCCAAACTGTAATCTTCGTCCATTCATGTTTGCAACTGGAGTCCACATGTTGGTACGAAGTTCATACTTTTCAATACTTGTAGCTCCTGAATGGCAACATATGCAACTATTTTTTTTAAAAGTCTGAATTATTAGGATAGCTGTTACTTTAGCAATATGCTGATCCTACAAGACAGCATGACATCCTGCAGCATGTATACTATGTATACAAATAGTCCTTTTTGACTTCCTCAGGAATTAACCGCACCATTAGAAAGGAGGACTTTCTCGGTGCTTTTCAAGACAAAAAGCAGGATTTCTAACTGTTTTGCAGGATCAGACCTTTAGAAAAACAAATGTTAGGAATATAAAACAACCCCCGTGAAATGGAATTATATATTGAAATCAACTGTTTTGCAATATTAGAAGAAAATCTAAAGCCATGTGACATGAAGCACTAAAAGTGCTAACTTTAAAATGAGTGAAAGAAAATGCTCTCTTTGCCATAGCTTTTCTAACTTGCCAGATTCCTTCTAACTACGATTAAACAGTGTTGAAGTGTCTACACAACAGAAAATCCAAGTAGCTCTAACAGAACATTTTAACAACTACTCAAAAAGCGTATTTTTTTGTTTTTCATGCATGTGCAGGTCACCTAGTGCCCTTTTTGTAATCTTATTCCTTTTCCAAATTGCTTCCCGCTTTAGTAAATAAAGATTAGTTTTCACTCATTTCAGCATTTTTCTACTCAGCAGATATTCCCTTGCTAATTTAAAGTAAATCATAACTCTAACTTCCAGAATGTTTACAGTAATGTTTGCAGAATCTTTGAATTTTAGAATTAGCATGTTGTAAAAACATCTATCAAACATTTCTTTTAAGAAGAACCAACAGCTGATCAACTAATCAGTATATACCCCAATACCTTTTGTAGCATCCATTCCTCCAACCGCAAACAACACGCCCACTGTAGATTTTCTAGGTTTGGTGCGAGGACTTTGCAACATAGGTCGTCTCTCTGGCAACAGATGGTACTTCATTGCTTCCATAATGAGTTTTTGACATTCGATGTCATCCCTAAAGAGGGCATTATTTTCCATATCTGCCAAAAACTGTGAAAAAAAAAAGAAAATTAAACAAGCTGTATTGATATAAACCACATGAAGAATAAAAACAAGATTACAAGAAAACATTTTATTGAAAGCCTACCACCACCTGATTTAAAATGTATGTATTTTCAAAACGACCATATAAAGGATTAGGGTCTTATTTTTCTAATAAGCTTGTNAAAGGAAAGCCACCTGATCTTAATGGATGAATACTCTGGGTATGTAAAGTCAGCTTCATTTCATGCTGTTACACCTGAATCCACCCAAATCCAGAGGTCTGTAAAAGCCGCTTCAATAACAGGTTGAATATTTTAATATATATTCTATTACTTGCTCTGACAGTGAACCAGATCACAGTGTATCAATTTAAACAAGACTGTTTAAATTTTTTAAGATCAAGGATGCAAGCAAATTTGACAAATGTTAAATTTTAAATCTTACAAATAAAATTCGAATTAAATAAAGACTACTAATAGAAGTTACCAAGTTTAAAGATTCTGCAAGTCTTCTGTACACCACATTTGTCAGACTGCAGGAGAAGTATATTAGCAGGTTGAGTATCCTAACTGCAATTATTAGAAGTCTAGACAACTGGCATTTTTCTGAGCTGCAAGACATGGCCTGAGTAACAGAGAAAAACAGCAAGCAAAGTGCTCCACTGAGACTTGGACAGTTGTCAGAACAAGGAGAAAAAGGCAAATGCCTCAGAATTGCTATCATAGAATCTACTTTGTGACTGTTAGAAATGTAAGTTGACAGACTGGAATGAGATGTCACTGTTGAGCTGCTGACAGCCAACCGGTAACAGGTACACAATTGCTGTGAAATTCATAATCAGGATTACTAAAGGGAATTCAATATGAAATACTTGTGCATAACATGGTGGGCATATCCTTGGCTTAAAGCTGCCTTAGGACTGCAAAGCGGCAAATATGACATCCGTGGTTGCAGAAGAGAAACTGGTAAGTACAGACCTCTAAGCCTGAACATCTCTATATCAGGCAAATCAACAGAAACTATGACAGAAAACATAATTAACATACACAGAGAATTAAAAAAAAAAACCAAAACCAAAACCCAAAAAAACCAACCTCAAACAAACCCAAAAACTTTCAAAGCCCTTCACCAGCAACTGTTCAGTAAACAGGGCCTGACTTTTGCAGTTTCTCTACTTGGCAAACGTCCTTATTCTATTTAAAATAGCAAATATTCTCATGTAAATTAGTAGAGGGACTTTAATTGTCATTCTTTAACTTTCGGTACTTCCTATTTTTCCTTCTCTTCACCTAAAGCCCCACCGAACCATTTCTATGACTCCGCAGGTCCAGTGTGTATTATAAAATAATAAGCTACAAGCCGCCTTTTAATTGCTACCATGAAATGCTGTAAAATTACACATGGTTAGTTTAAATAATCAATCAATAAATAAATCAGTGACTTACTACTCTCCTAAATCAGGCATTTTTCTAGTGAAACACATGAAAATGAAGGCTTGTGGACAACATGACCAATTCAGATGTCCAATGTATTTTTTTGTGATAGACAAGCAGCATTTTATATTTAAAGCAACACCATGTGCATATAATGTAAGTTTTGAAACAAGCTGCAGTTTACATTTTCTCCAGTTTCTCACCACCACCCCACCCCCCCCCAACCTATAAAGAAGTTTTCTTGTAGCACAGAGTCTCAATTCCAGAAAGCAACTTCATCTCAGTTAAAAAGAAACACCATCTGTGATTGTTTTGGTACCAAAAAAACCCTGCATGGTCTTGAAACTAAACCTACTGGTATAAAAATTTTCTGTAAATATTGTTCGCTCAAAGAACTTGGATGGATTTACTTAATTGAAAGCCAATTTTTTCCCCAGGTTTTATTATTTACATAGCTCCTTGCACTAAAAGCATAACTGAGCAGTTACAAATTGTATGTTAGCATGAAATGATAGTCATTGGAAACCTGACAAAGAGAAAGGTAGTACAGATACTGGAGTACTAAGAATTTCTGTCTAAAGGGAAACTGAACCCACCTTGTAACTCAGAAATTGCTGAATCATCTTTTTCATTAATTTATCAGAGATGGAATATTTGCCACCTTGCAGCTTAAAAAGCTGACAAATATTCATCTTTAGCCTTTGTAAGAGCAAAAGGAGACTTGTAAATATTTGTGAGACTGCTTGCATTAATCAAAGAGATGACAGAATAGTATGTACAAAGAGATGCATAAAACCACAACCAACCAATAAAACTGACAATTTATTACAATATTTTGCTTCCAGTGCTACAGTTTCACAGTATTTCCCAAAGTGTTTTATTTAAGTGTATTAATCTAATATTCTTTGCATCTCTGCTTGCATTATTGATTTCAGAGAGTTGTTCAATTTTCCAATTTCATTTCTTTCAAACAGCTTTAACCCTTCAACCGTAAAATTGGAAGCCTTTTCATTACGCTATGTTTGCTGTCAGATTGCCTAAAGTCATATGATCATGAAGCAAAACATGATTTTGAAAATGTTAAGACTGGTTTGGCCACTTTAAACCAATTTACTCCATGCATTAATTGTTGCCATATTAAAATCACAGCTCTAACACTTTAACTTGTTAAAAAAATAAAAAGGCAACAGAAAATTATTGTATTAGAAATATAAGTATACTTTTGAAGAAGACATGCAAAATTAAAGATAAAATAATAAATGAAATATGACATTGCTGGTGCGTTTCATTCTGCTATTTTTTCTAGACAGTTTCTGAGTGGATATAATTTGATTTCAGTACATATATCTGGGATAAATTCTGCACGTCAATCACAGTGATTTAAGTAAAAGGAATACAGAATTAAGGTTACTTAATTATAAATTAATTAAATGCCCAAGAAAAGAATTGTTTCCTCCAGGTCAACCGGCTTACACTGTATTATATTTCTAGAAAAAATGAATTAGAAAGTCAAAGCCACAACTGAGGAAATCCTCCCAGGGCATATGTTATTATCACTATGGAAATAGTAGTACTAAAATGCTTGCCAGTGAATCTTACTATTGAGCAAGAGGATATCAGATTAGAGGTAATACTCAGAATGTTTTATATGTGATTTATCACTATGAATGAATCAAACACAGTCTTTGTTGTGTTAATGAATTTTACTTATTATTCAGGCTCTATTAAAAAAAAAACACCCTGCTTTCTTAGTTTAAGAGAGAATTCTCACTAAGCCAACTGAAAACTGTAAAGCAAAATCCTTTGATTGTATTGTAAGTGTTAAATATTACTGAAGGAGGTCCAGTAAGAAAGGCTACCGCAAAAGAAGAAAGAAGGGAAAAAAAGTAAACCATGCATACTAACAGCTAACGAATACAAAGCTGCACATTATACTAACAAAAGTAATCATTCCTACAGGACTAGGAAAACAGTAATTCACAACCATTTTGACAAACTGAGCTCAATTCTTCTTCAACTTTGTGTGTAAATGTTAAATGTACTCACAGGTGGTTTATCAAGAGTTAATGGAAGAAAAGTCACTCCTAATAATCTGTTCAAATTGCATTTCCTAAATCTCAATAGGAATCGCTATAAATAACTATATGTATATGAAGGAGATGTTATGATCCAAATAAACTGTGCAAGTTCCATAAAGAAATTTTAAAAGGACACACGTTCTAGTGACAAACATGCTTGATAAGCATTTTCCTAGGCAACAGAAGCGACTTTTTCCTATCAGCTCCACCTCTTCTTGTCCTGACTGATCACAGTTTAGCATTAGAATATGCCGCAGTTCACAGACACGAACTATCATGCCTACACAACATGCTAAGTCCTTATATGCAACTCTCAAGATTCAAATCACTAAGAATCCTGAAGCTTTTATGATTTGTCACTATCGATATATTGATGCTATAAGACATTATGCCCATGATAGCCATGGTATAAGCTAAAGCAGAATTGACTAATTTACTTGTGGAGCAAGCAGAGGCAGTCTAATGTAAGCCAGGAGTTTACTGAGATCTTTCCTTCTCTGTTCCAAGTCATGACGAACCCAGGTAAGTAGTGCATTCAGTATCGTTTCTTCATTAGGAATATTCATGTCATCACTTGCTAAAAGCTTTGCAATTTCAGTGGCTGGCAATAATAGAAATTCCTGGTTTCTAATTACTTCCATGAAGTTCTCCTGAAAAGGAAAAAGAAAAGTATTTTTAATATAGGTGACATCAGACTTTAAAGACTTTTTTTATGGAACTCCTACTACATCTTCCCATATTCCCTCCCTTCACACCATCTCTTGGTTGTGCCAGTAAATACCACTGGAGAACTGACCTGAGAGGAAACAAAGAAACAAAAAAAGTAAAATAAAAATGTACTGAGTTATTTTGACCCACGATCATTTTCCTGACTGTATCATTCAGTCCCACAGACGGATGTCAGATGTGCTGAAACAATTGAGCGGGAAGTGCAAGGACAGAAACAAGCAATAGGTTGTGGGGGTTACTATCTTGGCACTGCAAATTGACAAAATACTTTCTGAAGTATAGTTAAAAAAAAAAAAAAAGAAAAGGTGTACTTTGTTCCTGTTGACAATACAGAATACAAAGTAAGATGTTTTGTCAAGCAAAGAGCACAACATGCTACAACTACTGGGCACATCTGTAACTGTTTTCATTACTGCTAGATTAAACTATGGCTTTAAGTTTTTAGAAGAAATAAACACAATTTTATTATTGATTTTAAATGGATTATTTTAAGTTTATTTTATTATTTTGTAGGTTTTATACAGCTGATCTGATCGAAAGAGAAGCAAAACACACAAAGAATCCATAACGTTGTACATTCCTTGCTTTATTAACAATATTTACTTTGATAGGATTTACTTTTCTAACTTTAATTCTGTCATTTCCAGCAACAAATCCTTACTTCAAAGTAGGAAAGTCACAATATGTATCATTTTTGACATTGATATCCTATTACTTCAGAATGCTAGGTCTTGCAGAATATTCTGTAAGGATTCTCATGACCTTAGGCAGAAACAGCAGAAAAGTATGTAGAAACACAGTCGTCACTGGGAACTTACAGTGAGAAACCTGAATGTAACAGAAAAGGGTGAGATCATGTCTGTCTTCTTTCCCCAGGCACCTTTAAGAGGCCGCAAAGGAAAGAAAAGCAGTCTATAAATCACATGTTCTTATATTTTAGTAGCTCGAAATCCAGTTAACCTCACACTCCAAACTGAGAGTAACTTCATGACAATTAAATAGTACTACATTCCATGTTGTAAATGCGCTGTTGATTGCTAGTTAGCCAATGGGATGCTGGTTGCGCTCTGCCAACACATACACTTCCAAACCACCTGAAGGATAAAGTACATTAGATCCACAGTCATGGAAGTCTAACTGGGCCTAATAGCAAAATTAGCCTCACTTAGTATCTTGTTTCATGATTTAAAAAGAAAGAAATGCACACTAATTGAAAAAAACTCCTCTGGAATAGAAGCATAGACTAGTTGGAAAAAAGTAAGATTTTTAGGTCAAAAAAAACAGGGAGAAGCTCAGGAGCAGAAGCAGGACCTGTACTGTAAAACAGGTACAAATTTAGCATATAAAATGGCAAGAAAAACATACAGTACAGTCTGGCATTGTATATGCAAAGGATATCACAACAAAGAGAAAAAGGTAACACTTCTTCCTTTTTACTGCTTAGTCTAATAATTTCAAAGTTACACCTCAGTACTCTAAAAATATTAACTATATTTTTGCTGAGCAAAGAGGAAAAAACTAATAAGGAATAAACCGGTCCACCTTACACGAAAGCCACACATAGGTAAGATGGCTACAAGATGTCTAAGGGGAAAGATCAAAGTGACTCCACTCTACAGGTAACTGGAGTTGAAATTACACATAACAACTCTGTATTTCTGGATAGAATTTGGAAAGGAAAATTTTACATTTCATGTCTGAAAAGTTTCCCGCTAGAGAGATCCAATTGGCTCCACAAAAGTGGTGCTTCCAAGTGAAAACTGTAATAGATTAGAAAGGAGATAGAATCATCTTTTCCTCTTTAGTTATTCATTTAGCTTTCTGTATTACAAAATGAAAGTTAAGAAAATGAGCAAATACAGGAATTAAAAACAGTGGAAGGACCATACCAATATTCAGTAGCACTACACATGCACTTATATTTATTTTACTCTAATATTGAATGCTTGGAAGTAAAATCGAAGCTGAAAATGATGAAAATTATTTGCAGAGTTTAAACATGCAGTTCACAAAAATTCACATTCCACTGAGTTCAATTTTTTTTCCACTGCTGTTTTTGGTTGATTCTCTGTCTTAGGCAGTATGCAAGCTGGAGCTGTGCTTTAGTTTTGCTGAATAAACAGGCAGCGAGCACTGACAAAGAGAAAAGCCAACACTTACTACCTTAAACTTTCCATATTGTCTATCCGGATCACAGGAAGAGGAAAGGGAAAGCACCTGCATGGAAAGTTTCCTTTGGCTCTGAAGGCAACGACAAGCTGATCTTGCGTTAAGTCAGTCAAGGATCTTCTTTGGAAAGCTTTTTTCCAAACTGGATTTAATCACTTCAACAGCTGTCGTGTGTAAAAACCCTGATTTTCCTTCTTGTTGCTTGCAGACAATTGATTTCTGATGGGAACAGATTCAACTTCCTCTTGCTCCCATTCTATTTTTAAAGCAGAGACTCCTTTTAAGCACAGTATCAAAGCATTCCACTGGGAATACAGCCACTCTGGCCTATGTCTGGGGTTTTTTTATGATCTGAATCTGACAATTCCTCTTCCTCTACAGACAGAGATTCTGAAGACAAAAAGGAGGAGCCAGTGTATCTCCTAGCATTCTTAACCTCCTCATTAGCCTTTTCTTTCTTTCTTCTTATGGGAACTCTCTGTGGAAGAACAGGACATTTCAGAGAACAAACGGTCTGCAGTTTCAGTCCCTTGGCTTCTGGTCCTGAAAGTGAAAAAACAGTTCCCCACCCCCAAAAGTAGCTCCTCAAAGCGCTTGGAAACTTTATCAAATGAATAGCCTGAGGTTTATGTACCAGCTGAAACAAGGACACACAGTCCCCATGCTCAATACTGTGCATTGCGCATTCACATCATAACCTTAAATTCACCCTTCAGCAAACGCAGAGTGAATAGCACTGACATTCTTAACCTCAGCTGTACCTTTGGTACAGAGCACAAAAATATTAGGAGCACGTAAAAGCTAAGAGGTCACATAAGAAATCACAATACTTATTTCTAAGTGGTATTTAATCCACTATGGGACGCAGTGAGATGGTAAGGCTCCCTCTACACTGTCAGAAGGATTAGAACCTCACAGAGCATCAGACCACCTGCAGGCTGAGAAGGATGTACACAGAGGTGGCCCAACAGGCAGCTCAAACCACAGGGCACTCTTTAAACTCTGAACCTGGGCAGCCAAAAAGCAAGAGGTGCTCAGCTCCCAGGATCCAACTTGAGAACAAACAGGGAATGTAATTTTGTCTACTGGCTGAATCTGTCAGCCGGTCAACTGAGGCAGGAATCTACAGGAACTGAGCTATCTGACCTCCCAGTAAACTATTCCTAGTTCAGATAGATGTCAAGTAACAGCTGCTTTCCTCTCAGTCCGCTTTGATTGCTGTTGGATGTGATAAACCAACCTAATGCTTTGTGTGCCCAGCGTTTGTTTAGAGTTACAACTATTGCAGCCTCGCTCCTCTCTGCATAGTTTCTGGATTCCAAACCAGGCTGGGCAGCGTACAGAAACCTATTTAGTCTTGCCAAGGCAGTACTCATCTATTGTGCCAGGCTGAACTCAGGGAGTGTGAAAGACAGAAATGTGCTGGGTTTTCACAGGTGAAAACAAATGAATTTGTATTTTCAATGTCAGATGATTAATTGTCAGAATATTTTGGACTGCAATTACAGGTGCAAGAATATAAAATCCTTGTTTAAGGCACTAACACAATCTTTGTATCTGGCCCTTTGGGGACAGGAAACCCCTGAAATTTCTCCCCTTTTCATGCTCCCCCCTACCAAAAGAACAAAATGTCCTGGCTGTAGCAAGAAAAAAGACAAATTAGATCTCTGTGCTTCCTGCTCTCAAACCGTAAACTCCATATTGCAATGACTTATATGTTAGCCAAACTCCTGCCTTACAAGAGAAACCAAGTCTAAGTGTCCTACATCTGTTCAGCAAAATTCCTAACTTCTATGCTTGGCCTCGGTCAGTTACTCTCCAAGTTTTTCTTCTTATAAACAGCCATTGGCTGTGCTCAGAATTATTTCTGAGCATATTTCTGACAAAAATCACCACGACCTTTCATTCTGCTTCGAGCGTGCAAAGCTGAGCAACAAAGATACAAAGCTATCTACAGAGGGACTGACTCAGCCACTATCACATATGACAATTAGAATGTCTGCCTGGTTTTGGTTTTGTTTTGTTTTTTTTTTGTAGTAATTAAGACAGTTAAAATCTGGCTACTGAAGAAGCTACTGACACGTAAGAACACTTCACTACTCACCATAGGTATTTCATGTTTTTTCAATAAGACAGGCTAGCTTTTCCTCAACTTCCCTTTGGTTTACTTTTTTGTGAAAGAGGAGCTATTGGTTTTAATTGAAGGTACACTATCAACTGCTTCAAACAAACAAGGTGACAAGAGGGGTGTTTCTTTTGACTTTGTGAAGAAAGCAAGAAAAATGCACAGAAGGCACTTTGTGCGAAAAGGCTTTATGAATTGAGCTGCACTACTGGCCAGCCAAATAAAAATTTAAATCTGTAATTGTATGACCCCAATACTATATAAAAACTACAGCAAAACAGGATAACCATTGTACAAAAGATACCTTTACACAGATACACCTCATGATTCTGTCAACTTATTTTAAATCCCTGATGCATAAAAATCAAGAGTTACTCTTTATACAGCATTAAATCCACAACTGATCCCTTCAGTTTGTGTTTCACTTAGTTTAGCCTGAGGATTCTTTAAGGTTTAGTTTGCAGTGACAAAAAATTGACCTGTTTTGATGATAAACTTAAAAATTATTCTCCTCTGAAAAAACAACTTTTCAACCCTTGTTGGTCATCCATTTCTTTTAATCGCACTTGATTATGTGATTAAAATCATGTCATAAAATCATGTTAACGCTTTGCAATGACAGTAATGAACATTAGTCAGACAAAGCAGGTCTATTAACAGAGATAGGCCTACTGAGATAACTCACCAATTGGTCCCTTTCAGTTTAACCAAAGGCTCATTTCACCTGAATTTCTAGTCTTCATGTGAAGAACTATTTTCACGAGGCAGGTAATACATTTATAAAGTTATAGCACTATCTTGGTGTCAGGTGGAGCAGAGCCAACTTTCTGTTCATAAAAACCTTTTAAACTAAGAATTTGTTTTAATTGCAGAAAACTAGTTATATGGCAATCTTTTTTTTTTGTTGTTCTCTCAAAGGACAAGGAAAACTCATAGAAACTAATGTATATAAATGAAAGTGTTTCACATTATTTGTTACCCTCAAATTCCATGGAAAATCCAGAATTATATCCTATGCTCAGTACAATCCCCCATTTTTCTATGCTGTCCACTGCAGCATAAAAATAATTTGTTTTTTTGACAAACAGAATTTCCAGGTACTACAGGTGCCCTTAACCCTTATGCTCTAAAATACTTCTTAATGGAAAGAGCATCAAGTGGCTACCACTTACTACTGTTGAACATTTTCTTTTTTCAAACAGCTTTTACACAAATGAAATTACTTGGGAATTTATTTTAATTGAAGATTCAATTGGACTATACATTTCTATGCAGTTTCCATAGCAACATCCATTTCAAACTAAAGAAGCTGCTTCTCTATTACTCATTATTACTAAAATTCAATTTCATGTCTCTATTGGAACTAAACAACATTAAAAGAGGCCTTGGGAAGAATCCATCTAGCACAACTAATTAGTTTTGAAAATGGCTTTTTAAAATCCACCTAATTTGAATTTCATCCACGTCAAAGCCTTGAAAGCAACAAATTTGCCACTGAAGTAAACAATGGCCAAAAGGCACACAACTATTTTCCTGTCGTCTGAATAAAAGAAAGATAGGTTCTGTACAAAAATGGCTTTTAGAAAGTTCACAGCCTCTTTCATCCACAAGTCATAAATTGCCAGTCAAAATAGTAAGACTATAATCCCTAACATTCAATTTTAAAGATGCATTAGTCTAACATCTATTAAGGTTCTGATCTTGGCAGTCCACTTATGAGGGACACGACAATAGCACAGCCCAAAATACATGCTTATTCTGAAAAATAAAAATAGGTCAGAGGAGGGAGGTTCTCTTTTTGCACACTTTTTGTATTGCTGTCTCGCTCAACATTAATGCTAATATTCCTCAAAGGCGTGAGCCACGTTTATCTTTACTGTTTCCGCTGTCTACCTAATTGCAATCTCCTTATTTCTGTTTGAGTAATAATGAAGATTAAGAATAGAAACATGTAAATTACAATCTGCTCACTATTTATTGACCTATTTTGATAAATTTCAGTGTGTACATGATTTTAAATACAGAGAGCTACTCGCTGAGGAAGAATATTGTACGATATAAAAAAAAGAGTTATTCTAGACTGTTACACATACTAAACAAAATTATTTTAAGCTAAGAAGAAATAATTTTTAAAAAAAGTTTTTCAACCAGCAAAAATTAAGGCAGCAAGAGGAGAAGACACGGATTTCTAATACTAATTATAAGACAGAAATTACTCCTCTTGGATCGAAGCCAAGAGTTTAGTGGCAATGCAATGTCACGCCACACAAGCAAATTAAGTACTGTCTTCATTCCCACATCTCTTATGCAGTACCTACATGCTCTCATTCAGGTCCCAAGAGCTTACACAGGCGAACTTTCATCAAGCAGAAAGAAAAGTACCTCACAAAAATTGCAAAGAACAGATGAACTGACTTGCCTCAGAAATAATTCTCCTGCCTTCCGCTGTTAACATTACCAAAATACACTTGTAAGGAGGAAAAGAACATTTTACATTAAAATAATAGATGAGTACTAAATGATGAAGTTTAATTATGTTGTCAGGTCAGTCCTTCTATCAATTAGTTCTAAAAATATCAATAGCAAATTTGTATTTAGCCACATATTGCCCAGCCTAAAATCAAACTGCTTGATGGCACCGTTATATCCCATTAGTAAGAAATTAAGGATAATGCAGAATCTATATTGATGACAGCCTACGTTAATAGCTTAGGTATAACTTAGAACCTGATTACTCCAGCTTATTACAGAACAAGAATTCCACGACTTCATTTAGTAAGGTGCTATTTTGGACTAGATGATGGCAGCCTGCCCACTGTTAAATTTGCAGTTTTTCACTGACAGAAATAAGAACAAGATTTTGAATGACTTTGTTGAATGAGTATCACACAATCCCATTACTCTTACAGGAAACTATTAATGCTTGCCTATTTCCTTCCAAGTCTAAACCAGCAACTTTATAGTTATTTTGTCATTTCTCATCATGGGAACATATGTGCATTCTTGCTTGGAAAACGATCAAGGGGGAAAAACATTAGTATTTTATTCAGGCAAACATTCTGTATTTTCCTTACTAAATAAAGCAGATGAGACTTAAAATAACAACATACCATAGTGTAATTGTGAGCCACCTTGTGCAAGTCAGTGCAACCCTGTGCATCAGCAAAAGATCGGATTCCAAGGCAATTGGACGGGTGAAGCTGCTTCATTAGGAATTTACAGCATGCTTCTACAACCTGAGAGAGCTGAAGAAGGCAAGCTGTAGACAACAGGCACTCAATGTTATCTTCTTTTAACTCAAGGCGACCTAGTAACATTAAAAAGTAGATCACAGTTTTGCTCGTATCATTTAATTCCCTAAAACGCAGAGGCAAGAGCATTACCTACAGATTACATGACACAATATAAGGCTTAGCAAACATCAACCTCAGCAACAGAAAACCAGCTTTTCAAAATTAGTACCTATAATGATGTATGAAAAAGGAATCCTACTAAGATTGCTTTTTTATCTGTTATGATACATTTAAAATATTTACATAATTTGTTAACTCACAGAATACAGATTTATCAGAGAAAATATATCCTACCAGGTTGCCTCAGGTAACGGCAATGATTTCTTTTTATTTATTTATAAGGAATTAAATAATCTGAATAGTGATTTCTAAAGAGCATTTGAAATCTACTAATGGAATATATAATACTCACAGGAGGACAATTCATCAGATGAAATTCCATTAGCATTCTAATTACCTGTATATGCATATTGAACCAGAGCCCACAATGCATTAGGCTCCACACCTTCCATCTTGATTTCTTCCTGTCTTGCTTCCCTTACATCATTAGTGAACATTGCTGCAAAGTAGTCCGAAACAGAGGAGAGAACCAATCTGAGTACATTGTGCAGGAAAGGAGAGAGACAAAGAGAGAAAAAGAAAAAAGCTTAGTCAACCTGATGTTTGTTAATTTATGATTCATTACTTTGCCCTTTGAAGAAACACTGTACTGAGAAAAACATCTTAAAATTGACAAACTGCTCCACGTTCTAGTTCCCCTCTATGAATAATGAAGTACTGTTACCCAATCTACCTTTGCTGCTGAAGTAAATGGATTACCCTTTCAAAGCTCAATGACTTTTAATAGCCAACACAGAAACAACCCACAAAACCACATGAATTGGAAATGGAATATAAATACACATTATGGGAATCGAAAAAAAAAAATATTGTACTTCCATTTATATTATGTCAGTTACTTTTTTAAACATGAAAGAATGACTTACTAGTCCTTTTCAAAGTGCTTTAAAATGCTCTTACTCTTGGTGCACACATACATATTTCAGTTACTAATACTAATGACAGAACTAAGCACAGTAAACACGGAGATGGTATGGACAGAGTAATCTCTTGTGTGGGTGCATATTTAGCTTTTTGTTAAGAATTCTGTGTATTTTAAGATACTGCCTAAGTGGAGATGTTACTGGTCAACAAACATTTCTTTGGAGTACTGAGAATAAAACACTGGGCACCTATAACAGCACCACTCCACAAAGTGTGCAAGAATCTAGACGTCTCAGTACGTGTTCAGAGGACTAGGGTGAAAGAGAAAGGAAATCATGTGGAGCAGGAATAGTCACACCATAGTTCTGTCATGTGAAACCTGCCGTAACTATTTGTGAGGTCTGCTGGTCTCTGTCCTAGGAGACCCCAGGAACAGCCTTATGGGTTGGAGCAATTTTTGCATTGCAGCATTTCATTGTTGCCCTGCTCACAGGGAATTCAACTAGAAATACACTTGCACGTGTACCAAGCTACACAAGCAGCAAGCTCAAGAACCAAGCCTACTGCAAATAAACTACACAGTCCATTTGCATACATTCAATAATCTAATACTTCACAAAATGTCAGTTTATTCTGTGTTAAATCACTATATTGGCTTGTTAAGATGACAGAGGTCAGGAGCCACAGAGTAAAATTATTTGAAAAGGTGAGCACCAGTGCTTTAGGAGTAAGTCTAAGCCTATATTAATGGGAAGGATATACAGATACAAACTGACCAAAATATTTGCCACTGTCCCACATAACATTCTTGTCTGTAAATTGGAGAGACATGGATTTGATAGATGGACCACTCAGTGGGTAAGGAGTTGGCTGGATGGTCGCACTCAAAGAGATGCGGTCAATGGCTTGATGTGCAAGTGGCAAGCAGTGACAAGTGGCATTCTTCAGGGGTCATTACCAGGACCCGTGTTGTTTAACATGTCAGTGACACAGACAGCAGGATCAAGTGCACCCTCAGCAAGTTTGCCAACAATGTCAAGCTGTGTGGCACGGTCAACACATTGGAGGGAAGGGATGTCATCCAGAGGGACCTGAACTGGCTTGAGAGGTGAGCCCGTGCAAACCTCACGAAGTGCAAGGTTCTGCACCTCTGTCAGGCCAACCCCCAACACAAATACAGACTAAGCAGAGAACAGATTGCGAGTGGCCCTGAAGGACGGACGGACTTGGGGGTGTTGGTTGATGGGAAGCTTAATATGAGTCAGCAATGTGTGCTTGCAGCCTAGAAAGGCAACCTCATCCTGGGCTGCATCAAAAGAAGTGTGGCCAGCAGGGCGAGGGAGGTGATTCTGCCCCTCTACTCTGCTCTCGTGAGACTCCACCTGGAGTACTGCATCTGGCTCAGAGGCCCTCAACATAAGGATATTATTGGAGCGAGTCCAGAGGAGGACAACGAAATGATCAGAGGGCTGGAGCTTCTCTCCTAAAAAGACAGGCTGAGAGAACTGGGATTGTTCAGCCTGAAGAAGAGAAAGCTCTCAGGAAAGCTGGGGAAGGACTCTTTATCAGAGAGATGAGTGACAGCATGAGGTGTAACGGGTTTAAACTGAAAGAGAGATTTAGATTAGGTATCAGGAGGAAATTCTTTCCTGTTGAGAGTGGTGAGACACTGGAACAGGTTGCCCAGAGAAGCTGTGGCTGCCCCATCCCTGGTTTAGCAGGAGGTGGGAGGTGTCCCTGCCCATGGCAAGGGGGTGGGAACTCGATCTTTAAGATCCCTTCCAACTCCCTTCCAACTCTAACCATTCTGTGATTGTATGAAAAGAAATTATTAGAAAAGGAAAATTCAATCCATTTACTGCTTTTGCAAACGTGTGTTTTGATTCATGAGAAGGTTTATATGCTTCACAGTGTTAAGTGCTTTCCAGAGAGTAACTTGATTATGCTGAAAGAGGTTGTGGAGCTCAGGAGTAGGCTAATACAAGTAACAAGCCAAAGCATAAATTATACTGATAACAATTTTGTAATAATTTCAGCCAAGAAGCACATTCACAGTGAAAGGCCTTAAAACAGGTATCCACAGTTATAATTCAAATAATTTAGAAAAAGTTATTTCAAAGACAGAAAGGGGATTAAAGGATATAGTGACAACACATCAAGGTGACACTCAAGCTAGGGTAAAGGAAAAGAAAGGCAGACTTTCAGCCAACTGGCCTTTTCTTGTTCTATGTTTTTTCCCACTAGTCAATAAAAATCAATTACTACTTTACTCATGCCATCTGACACCCACTTGTTCATTGATCTTTCAATCTCATAGCTAGTAACTTACTAATAACTGATTTTTATTTCCACCTTTTTTCTGATTGTCTGAAATTAAACTACATTCCTACATACAGATTAAACCTGTAGCAGCTGATACCTTTATGTAACCGAAAAACCCCCAGAAGACTTTCCCCACCGTATTTGACCTTTTTGCTAAAAGAAAGCTCTAAACCAGCCAAGTGACAATTTATTTTTTTCAAAATAAAAATCCACACAATGACTACAAACACTTCACCTATATTTCCAACCTCTTTGTTAAATAGAGCCATCATGGCTCTGTTAGTATTTAATATAAAGGGAATCTCTGTGTTATTTATTAATCATTAGAAGTATCTTATCCATATCAAGAGTTCACTGGGAACTACTGGTGCTACAAAATAGTGTACAAAATAAATTTAGAAATTAACAAAAGCTATGGTTTTCATATTCTGAGTTCATAGTCCTTTTTCCCTCTAGAAGCAGTATTTCTTTTCTAATTGACCAAATTAAAATGCCTATGAAATTAGTACATATTGACATTAGAGAGGCCTCTTAACAGTAAAAAAGTAATTAAAAAAATAAATCAAGAAAAAGCGTGAATGTAGTTGGCGTTGTATTGTTTGACTGCGGAAGTCAAACATGCTTACCTTTACTCTCCTTCTTACCTAATCACCAGGCACTGCCAAATACTCATTTCTGCATAAATAGGATTACAAGAATTTGGCTACTCAATTATATGCAGTAGGTTGGCTGCTCTTTTTCAGTGCACAGAATTTTTCATGTGGGAGATCATAAAATGTCTGGAACAATTAAATTCTCTAGAAAAAACACCCAACAGCTATGGGCTAAATACTGACAAAATCTGTGTGTTTCAGTACATTTCTCTGTTCTTAAAATAAGTTCCAATGCTGCTGGTGTCCTTAATTTCTGTATTTTGTAGTGATCCAAAAACCAGAAAGATCCACAGTGATGGCTTATCATATGTTGAAGATTTCTAATTTCACTATTATTTCCTGAGAGCCAGCAGAATAAATGCAAGCAGGGAGGCATGCTTGAACTAAATTGTACTTGTTGGAATTACCACAAGCTGCAACATCTAGACAGTTTCCTAGGTCTTCAAAGCAATTATTACGTAAAATGATGATAGCTGTCAAACCTGGCAATTTACAGATTTAGTATCTCCCAACCTGATTTACCTGACAGAATGAAGTAAAGCTTCTCAACATCTTAAAGATAAAAGAGACTTCCGAGGCAACTCCTTGTTTGTGACTGTCTAACAGCTGAAAATAGTCCCAGGGAACTCACTGACAGCATCCTCTGAAGTTGTAAGGTGACACTGAATAGTTCATGCATTCTGGGATGAAGCACCTCACACAATGCTGCCTTCAGCTAGTTTCTATTCTTGATACCAAATCATGTCATTAATAAAAAGAATATATGGAAGGGGTATTATCCCACACTACTAATAGATCTGTATTTATTTGAATTAAATTTGTTTAAAAGCAAGCAATACCTAAAAATACATGCAGTACGTTTATGTGAAAATTATGTCCAATTATAGCACTTTTCCAGGGAAATCGAACCTTTCAACATTCCTTTGCTGCTTCTGACACTGAAATGATGATTACAATAAACCCTTTTGTACACTTTTTTGAAACAGCCCCACTTCAGTAGCAACAGCATTTTTTAACATAAGGCTATCACAGAACTGCTTTGACCTTTTAGAAAGGCATTTTGTGTTACATTCTTATAAACATCAATAAAACCAACAACAAAAATAAGGGTTGCAGTTAAGGATTTACAAATTAAGGCAATACAGACTGTGAAAGAAAGGAAATATTATTATCCTGTATGGAAAAGCAGTACAAAGATAAATAAGCCTCAAGATAAAAAACAATAAGCCTGCAAAATAGGATTTGTGCTGTTTCAAACAAGCTTCCTAACCCCTGGAGTACATAAGCTTCCATTTGCCTTCTGTCCTTCAGTCCCATGTCATTTGTATTTCCATCTTTCAGTGTCAACAGGAAGAGAGAAAATGGCCCTACACAGATTTTCAGATTGCTGGTTAAAGGCGGCTTTGCGTCCCCTCTGGTCAGGAATTTACACAGATGTCCCTTTTTTTATGTGGTTGTTCTCATCAGCAGTTATTACAAAACAAACTTTTATTATGGTTACAGCATTTAGCTGGATGTAATAAATAGGAACTTAATAAATGACTTAAATATATGAAATTGCAGTGGACAGAAAAAGCACCTGATAGGAAAAACTTCATTCAATTAATTACATTTAATTTAATTAAAAGTCCGGGAAAATTCCTGCATGGATCTGCAAGCTAAGGGAGTGGGAGTATAACGCATTTTCCCTTGTGGAAAACTGTCTCCTTTCCTAGTTTCTTCTTTATCTCCTAAATACATTCTTAGCTATAATTGCAGCACAGAATTAGCAGATAAACAGACTTGGCATAATACAGAATGCCGTATTCAGAAAAATCAAGACTATAAGTGATACTCTTTGTTATAGTAGATTCATAGCCTGAATTCTTTGGATACAAACCAAAACCCTTCAGAATTTTACAGTAACGTATATTACTCGTGCTTATTTCTGTTGCAGACCCCAAACTCACTGCTCTTCTCTAACAACATACATCTTGCATCTCTCAACATTCAAGTATCATCAAAAGTAGAAACTGAGAATTCAGAAAAAAAATACAGGAACTATTAAAAATACCAACTTCAAAAGAGAAAACTCGAAAACTATTCCCTCTGTATGAGCACGATTAATAATGAAAAATGTTCTTTCTTACTAATTCTGTGTGACCACTTATTAAGAAAAAACCTTTTATCTTTCTTAAGGAAAAAAAAGGAAAAAAAGCAGAGCAGTGTAAGTGAACTTTATATTTTCTTACACATGTTAGAATGCCAAGCCATTAAGGTAATCTCTATTGAACACATCTTTTGTTGCTTATTAAATCTTAACATAAAATAATCACTAGTGTTCTGAAATGCACTGACTGCTCCAGCCTGCAGTCAACACTAAAGTAGTCAGAACTTGGATGCGGGCAGTAAAAAAAAAAAATCTTACAGAATGTTTTTTTTTTTCTTAGTATAGACTAGTACAAGTACATTAAGTCAGTCTTCTTACTGAATTTCTATAAAATTCTGAACTAAATTTAAGATTTCCATCTTCATCTTCCCCACAATTTAAAAGTTCAATTTTCTATGAGGTACTTTGGACATATTGAGATGAAGACTGTAGCTATCACTATCTTTCTCTGTGAAAACAAAACCAGTAAGACAAAGAACTTACTGTGCAAATGGCAAAGCTTATTGCTAAATTGCTCCAACATTACAAAGCAAACTAAGGACAGTCATAAGCCTCCCACCTCTTGCTACAAGCACAAAGTGTGCTTTGGCTTTAACTTTTATGTATACTTAGAACACAATATAGCAACTACAGGAAGATGTTTCTCCTCTTCAGAAGAGAAGACCAGAGCAAACAACAAGTAGCAGCACTGCAGAATAGATACAGTAGCAGAAATTGAAGAAGCAAAGTCAGTTCTCTAAGCAAGAGACAGGTACAAACCACATCATAGAACTTTTTAGCATGTTGTCGTTCTGTTTATCTTGTTGGGGGAAAAAAAAAAAAAGAAAAATCTTCCTGTCCTTACAAGATATTCACAGCTGTCCTCTGCACTCTTTCTGCATTTTTAAACTACTACACAAACAATTCTCCAGAACTGTGTACTGCAAAGACACTACCTTTGCCACATAAGGAAGTCAAATGATTTTGTTATAATCACCGTTTTTCCTGTTTACAGCACTCCAAAGCTCTTTTACTTCTAAATTACTTCAGCGGGTGCAAATTCACTGGGGGCCTGTGCATTCCCTGGTTTCATCCGACTCCTTCTATCCACAGGGACAATGCAGTTTTGCAACTAATTTGAATAAACTGAAGACCAATCTTAGCAACTCTGTAGCCACAAGGAAAGTCAAATCATCTTGCTCAGCCTATTGTCCCTCCTAAAATGATTTGTCATCATCCACAGCTACATGGCTGTAAGTGTTTACAAAAAATTTCAGGTGAGGGTTTGGGTGGTAACCAGGACCCCATTTTAGCAGTAACTGCAGCAAGATCTGCTTAAATCAACTCGGAAAAAAATCAGGGACAGCCTTGACAGTTTAAAAACAAAGTTTTATAAAATGGAGTCTGTGAGAGCAATAGCACGTTCTGTGCCTCAAGTTGGTTCCCATCTCCATGCTATCATTCCCTCAGTTATATCAGCACAACACTGGGGATGATATCTGAATAAAAGCAGAGATCTAGCTTTCTAAGAAAAATACCAAATCCAAAGCAGTAACCTCTCCTCATATTTTTATTACTATTACAGTATTAAGCTGTAGTTTCACTGTGGGGGTAGGAATGACCAGTGGAAAATAGGAATGCTTTAGGCTGTGATTTCTGTTGCAGACCTAATCTTGCGTTAAATACTGTAACATGCTTCATTTATTCATACTTTTGTTTCACAATCTTTGCTGTTTTCCTAGAATTTAAGTGGCACGCTATATAATCTGTTAATTGCAGAGATGACAGATAGGGTAATGTTTGATCTAATTTAACCCCTCTAACACTTACTGTCAGTGTTCAGTAGTCTACTATCGAAGGACTCTTCTTACTACAGGAGCGAAAAACCTAAAGGATGCAACACTGTCCTTGTTGCTGATTATAACTCCAATAACTTAATTGTTAGTGCAAAGAAAAAAATTAAATCTAGGGAAGACTTTTTTATTACGTTCTACAGTAGCAAAACCACTATTAATAATATTCTGAAGGTGAATTTGGAGCTTTTTGGGGGGGTATTTTTTTAAGCAAATACCCTACTGTGCACTTGAAGACAAAAAGTAGAATGTGAACATGTCACAACTACTTGCGATGCTGTTTGGCATACAATAGACAGAAATTAACTTAGTTTCCAAAAAAACATTGAAAAGCAAAAGCATGTCCAAAGTATTCTAAATTGTTTAGGAGGTTTTGACTTGTTTTAAACAAAACACAGGACACATTTTGAAGGTGCATTTGTAAACTAATATGAAGTTACTTCAAATTATAATAAACTTACCTGTGAGCTGGAATTCTACGATCACCAGCAACTAACACCACATCACATAGCTGTTTGTGTCTGAGATAATTCTCCATCTTTTTAAAAGTTTGCTCAGCGTGGTTGAGAGCCTGAAAAAATTCATCTGAGGTACAGGGCTCCATAACTTGACAAGATGATAAGGTATGACTGCTGTTGGAGGTTCTGCTGAAGACAATAACAGAAATCTTAGATCACACAATGTTATGGTGCAGCAATTTTATCTATGATAAAACAAACATAATGTGATTTTAAAATTGAAATGCATGATTTGTTTTAATATTTTATTTCTCTCTTTACGTTAATACTGCCTCTCTTCCTCCAAACCTAATCTAGAAACCTTTGTGAAGAAGGCATGATCATTTACTGTTGTACTCTTCAAATAACAGACACCCAAAGATCAGTCCAGCAATCATATCTATGGCATTGTCAGATGGCTAAAGAAGAACAGACATCTACCAAGCCCCTGCAATCTGGAAAAGGAATGAAAGGATGCAATAAGGAATCAAACCTCTCCCTGCCACATATGCTAAAGCCTTGCTTCACACTCAGCCTACGGTGGCTAGAATAAAACTCAGCATATAGAAGTGAGTAAGAGAGTGTGGGCATGCAGGGGGGAAAAAACATACAAACATCAAGGAACACAACAATACACCACCAGCTCCTACTGTGTATAGCCTTATGTGTCTGAAATAAGATCTAGCACTGTAGAAGATAACACAGGGCAAAAGCAAGGGCAGATGGGGAAAAAAATTATGCCTTTCCATAGACACAGCAGCGTGTGAGAAAAAAGAAACAGAGAAAACATAAAAGAAATGCATGGGCCTAGGACGTAAAGGAGATGAATCCTAATTCCATACACCGAGGTAAGCACCTTTTCTTGCTCACTGTTCTTTAACTGACTACTACTCATTTTGTCACAATGCAGGCAACTTGTAAAATACTCTGAACCTATGGTAAGGTTTGGAAGGATGTGCATTGACAAGATCTGCACCCAGACCCCTGCTTTCACAAAGATGTCATGAGCTCAGGCAGCATGCTCAGGGCTGAATTCACCAAGAGACTTAGCTCAGTCCTTAGCCTAGGACATCATTTCAAGACAGAGCTTCTCCAAATCAAAGTCTAAATTTTCAGCAGGAAATGTTCTGTACAGGTGTTTGGGTTTTGCTGGGTTGGGTTTTGTTGTTGGTGGTTTGGTTTTGTTTTTTTTTTTTTTTTGCACATGCCCAGGTAGCTAAAAAGGCCAAACAATTGGCAATTAATTCAAGCCTAAATCTAGCAATGGATCATAAGTGAGATACCTGCCTACCTACTTCCCTTGGAGGACTTCATTTTAAATGTGCTCTCTGAAGCCGTGGTTAGCCATTTATTTAAGCTGAGTCAACTTCTTCTCATCCCAAAGCCCTTCCCCTGTGCAAGTCACTCGTTTTTCTCCAACACTGGACCCATGACAAGCTGGAACAAATACCCTTTGTGGCCATGTGGGAAACTGAATCACCGAACTCATGTATGTGAAAAACGTAACCATGTAACCATAAAAAACATTATGTTATCAAAACTGGGTGGCATTCTCCCAGAGAATGAGCAAGGAGTACTCCGGGAAAGTAACTCAAACCAGCAACCCTGCAAAAGAAACAGAAGTGGAAAGGGCAGAGTGTTGGTCAACAAGAAAATGCTCAGGAAAATCTTGTTCCCTATCATAATTTATCACATCCTCAGTTGTATTGGTACAGGTCAGGTTTTTTCAGTTGAACTGTAGTTTAACCCAGTTTCCTCAAATTAACTCCATGATTAAAAAAAGACAAAAACAAACCAAACAAACATCAGGAATTTGATTTATATTACAGCCTCACAAAGAGTTGAGCAGCTAGAACTGAAACAGCAACAAAATGGGATGGAGAAAGTAAAAACTTTCTAAGCCAGCACTTTCCTGGACCACAGCCTCACCAGGGCTATTGCCAGCCCCGGAATGTACACGTGGACACTGCACAGAACCCAGTGGCAGCCACGGCTCTTGTTCAATAAGGAAAAGTAATTGCAATGGTGTCTGCTTTCCACTACCCACAATAAAGCATTTATTCAGGAAGCAACAGAGCCAAGCTTAGTTCTTCCCCTCACGTGAAGAAGTTCAGCCCTGGACCTGTCCTCTAGCCAGTAACTTACAAACCATTTTTCCATAAGGTAGGAAAAGGAGCACGAAAGAAAGATTTAGCTTCAGTGGCCCGTAAAGAGAACATGAGGAGACAGTAAAAAAAAAAGGAAAGATACAGATTATAGATTCAAGGACTATTTATGCCTATTACTCAATGACCGGTTATGAAAAATTCAAGTCTCCCCCTTTCCCCAAAGTGTTTTATGAATCTGTTTCCCAGTTCAGTTTGCCACAGCCATGATTGCTTGGGAGAATAGCAAGGAAAGAAGAGAGGAAGGGAAGGACCTGCTTTTCTCTCTCCCAGCACTGAAATGCCTTTCAAAATTCTTGGCCTACATCCCCTTCCATCTAATGAGAAGAGACTTGGGTATCTAACACCAACCGGTGAATTCCATACTCAAAGCAAACACCAGCCATGAGGCCCTGCAGCTCTGAGTATCAAGGCAGCTCCACTCCTTTTGGGATTGGCTCTTGACTCAAATATATTTTTAATTATATTAGGAATTTCCCCTTCCACCGGCTAGAGGTTTTGCTACTTCAAGCTCACCTCACACAATCTACTAAGAAAATTACATTAGAGACTGAGCCTGTCAATGCACAGGATAAGTTTATCAAAGAACCCTTTCCACACATTTCTTTAAGGTTTAAGATAGTGTTTTTAGCACATTAAGTGAAAATATTATTATTTGTATCTTAGAACATTAGTTGGTAGGGTTTTCTTTTGTATTCTTAACCTTCAGTCACACTTCTCTTAGTCTTTCTTTTCTTTCCCTATTTATGGCAAAAAGATACTATCTAGGACTGACCAAGTATGATACAATTTCAGGAGTGTAAAAATATAAATTACTCTAAGAGACAGTCCTTCCCAAACTAGCTACACGTTTTACACCATACTGACAAAAATTCATATATTAAAAATGCCAGCTTTCTTTGACCTCTCTAAGAATTTATATAAGAACATGTCTTTTGAAATTAAAATTATGTATAAGGCATGCTATAAAACTATTTGTTTTTAAAGGATTTTATTTCTTGAAGTAGGATTTTATTTCTTGAAGTTTGGAATAAGGACCTCTACCCAATACAACAGTTTATCGTAAAGCAATTAACTGGAAGAGTACAGTGGTGATAAACGAGTTTCAAAAGTAAAAGCATGTATGAAGGCACAACTGGAGAGCTGAATTCACACCTCTCCTTCTGCTGTTGTTTCAGGCTTCACTGTTGTAGCTTAAACAAAGCCACAGCACAGTTTTCAATATAAAAACAAACCAAACCATAGCTTGTACAAGCCTTCTTTCCTCTCACTTTCACTAAACGCTCTCAGAAGAGAAGCATCAATGTTTTTCAAGCTTTATGGGGGAGAAACACAATCTGTTCCTTGTTATTTTAATTTTAAAGCACTGAGATTAATTTTAAAGGAGTTACAATGGTTATTTTACAGCAATCACACGTATTAGTTAATAACCTATGAATTCCAGTAAGTATTAACCTTGGATATAAAAAAAAAAAATGTATCCACGTTTGTCTCTGAAATAAAGATGAAGCATTAAAGACTTCATTATGACTCAGGAAAAAAATAAAATACACATTTCAAACTATTCATTTTGGAAGACAGAGAGAGGAATAAAATCCAAAATATGAAATTAATTTTAAAATATTTTTTCTGAAAAAATGTGTAAAATTGAAAAATTGTATCTGAAATTTATGCATAAATTCACTTGTATTTAAAACTGTCCTCATATCATAACCAGTTCACCTAATTTAACTGTAACATCATCTGTGCTTCTAGAAAACGTCAACTTCTCCTCAAGATAATATGAAATCCTATGAATCTGCAAAAAAAGGTATTTTTACTGCAAGATAAGAATGACACATAGCAAGGGTATGCAGTACAGATGCTGACCTTACATATAGATGTACCACCTTGCCTCTTCTAGGCTTTTGCAGCAAGTAACAGCTTATTTCCTTGCATTAAAAAGTCATTTTTTTTGACAAAAGCAACATGTTGCAGTTACTAGAGCCTTGACTGGACAAAGGAGTCAGGCAGCATTTCCACAGGATTTCTTTCGGAAAAATCTTGATGGAGAAAATACTTCAAATATACTGCTACTGGCTGGTTCACGGAATCAACAAATGAAGTCTGGTTTTCAAAAGATTGCTCTGCTCGGTCTCCTTTTCCTGCTCCATCCACCACCACCACCAGTCTAAGCTCTTCTCCCTTCTCGATTCCATCAGGCACCAGACAAGAGGCAGCAAATCATGTGAGTAAGCGGAAGCTGGGCTGTGCAGCCAGTTTTGGGGCGGATGAATCCTGCCCTCTTTCAGGGAAGGCAATAAACTGGGTTTCTCTCCATTAACTAACTGCCATTTGCAAGGAGTGACATTATCTTTGAGACTCCTGCCTACCCCCGCATTACGACGAAAAAGGGCCCAGGGGTTTTAAAGCTACCAGGGAAATGGCAGGGGTGATGCAGAACACAGCTCCATACACTTGGCCCCTTTGGGAAACCAAACTAAAAGCAAATGAACTAACTACGCTACTGAAATTTGCAGGCAGCACTAAACACCAACCCAAATGGCTTTTATAGATAGACTGGAAACAGGGCAAAATGGGACCAGAGCAAAAATAACCTGTTACGTATGTCTCTCTAACACTAACTGGGTTTATGTGAAAGCACTGTAAGTAGCAAATAAACACTGGCAAAACTGCAGAGAGGGGCAAAAAAATACACGTTTTTCTCCTCACTTCTATGCTTCCAGTGAACACCACCTCATTTCTCAGAAAATGAAGGCACTGCCATCAACATTTTGAAGCTGAATTAATGCAGAAAGAATATTACCATTACAAATATAGACATCTCAATATACAGATCAAAAAATATAAGTATGATGACATTTCAGAGAAGAGAAATAGTGAAAATATTACTTTTATTCCCACCTCAGAAAGCTTCAAAATATTAAAAGAGCTTTAGAGATAAATGATGAAAATTATTAAGTATGTGCAGGGAAATGGGTGTGACTGTCTTGTGCTTAGAGCAGACAATAAAAGGAAAAAAAAAGGCATATGATCTCTGACGATAAATGACTATAAAATACATTAACCCAAGAATAATGCCAAGGAAATCAAAAGCCAACATTTGACTGATCAACACAGAACTCTGCAATTATAAATGAAGCACACAGATTTTACTCCAGCAAATCACCATTTTCACTACTGTTCAAAACCAGAAGGCGTTTATTCTGTTACCAGAACAGACAAATCTCCAGCAGCCAGACTTTCTAACTTTAGGAAAAAAAGTGTAATATGCAGCCAAATGATAAGCTAATCGTCTACTTTGCGCCAGGACACCACATTTGTCAGACTGCACAATAAACCCATGATCTCCAGGTACTTTTTGGTAATAATATAATTAGAAGCTCTGTTCCAGTTTCAAGTCATCTTTAGGCTAAGGTAGTCAATTGCTTAGGTCACACACATTAGAAAAGATGAAGTGTCTCTCCCCTTGGACAAATTAGGATACATATTTTGCATTAAAATCATAATTTTGCAACTTCCTTGCTGCATTAAGATGGCTTCTTGCATTGCAGCATTTACATATAATGTTTCAAAGTAGTTTTAAAAATATTTTTCAACAATTTGGTTGTTTACAGTGGCATCTCCAAGCTGACTGATGTTTTACAGTATATTGAGACCAGAACACAATTTACTAAAACAATAATATGCTATCCTTTAAGCCAGTGTTTTACTTCAAAAGGACTCAAGTGTTTCTGTCTTCAAAGTTACTAAGACAAGAATCTCAGCTGCAGAGAACAGAGTTTATTGAAAAGAAGGATAGTGAAAGTATTCTTAAAAAAAGCAAGCAATGATGAAAATCAGGACACTCTTCCAAAGGCTGGTAAGAGCATAAATAAAAGGAAGAAGCCACAGATGACAGCAAAGACTGCTAAAAATTCATAGTATAGCATAATTTAAGATAAGAAAAGACAGTAAGAAAAAGACAGAAGTGACTCCGGAGAGACTAAAGCACACAAGGCTAAACACACACGTGAAGTTGAGGGCTTGTGATTTACTCTATGCAAGAGAATAGAATCGTAACCATAGCCAGAAGAATAACCTTGCAATCAGAAGACACAGGTTCAAGCAAGCACAAATATATCTGCATTAACTTTAATCTAACTGGTATGAGTAACAACAGACACAAGAAGCTGGAGCACAGATTCCACTGCTACCCATGCTAGTCCAACAAAGACATGCATGCACAGCCTGCTAAGCACGTACTGCTGCATCTTGACTTGTTTCCAATTTTGAAGAGAAATAACGAAGACGTGTTTAATTGCAGTTAGGCCTTTGATCACAGCTGTGATGTTTCCCATCCTATTTCTCAACAGATATCTTGGATTTCATGCAGTGGACTCATACATCCACACAAATGTTGCCAGTAGCACCCATTCTGGCTGGAAAACATCAGTACTTAGGCTGCCTCATGATACACCTACACTGCAGCATGATCAAGGAGTGCAGTGGTACAAAAACATACCCGACTGAGCTTTAACAAAGTCAAAGCACGTGTCAATCCCTGCAAAAGTATGACCATCTTACATATGAACCCATTCCATCCAAAACAAATCGCTGGAATCCCCTGTGGCTTTGTGAAGTCCATGCTGACGCCTCTTGTCACCTTATCTTCATTGCAACATCTGCTGTTCAGGACTACTAGATTAAGTCTGCCTCATATATGCTAAATAATTGTGCTGCACTAGCTCTTTTCAAACGTGCACAGACATAATGCAAGTGAAGATGTAACAAGCACAGAGGAAAACAAAAGAATTTTAACAGTAGCATGGGAGAAAAGAAATGAGAAGGCTAGAGACCTACCCTGTAAAACAACTTGTCTTTCAACAGTTTATTTTTGCCTAATTCATCCACATATCTAGCAAAAAAATGAGCTCTTTTTATAGTTTTTCCACTTAATTTCAAGTATCATACATATACTGTCTTGCCACAATTAGGGAATCTATCAACTGCCCTTATTCGACAGTTTGCATTATTTTGTGATAGGAGACACAGAAATACACAGCACAACCCGGGTCCTAAAGAACTTAGAGCCTCAAAGGTGAGTAAGATTAAGGTGAGAGAAAAGACGTATCAAAGTTTTCTGTAGATTGAAAACTGTTGAGGGGGGTGGACTTGGACTGGAAGTTACAAAGTACTAAACTTCAAGACTGTTCATACAGAGCAACACTGCAGAGTAGCTGCCATCCAGTACATTCAGACCTTGTATTAAAATCAGTTACAGGCATTTTCCTAAACTGTTTAAGGTTAGGATACAACTGATGAATTCTGAAATACTGCTTGCCTCTAATGTTCAAATATAAATATACATTTTATGTTTGACTACATTTCCATACTTAAATCAACACTAAAGTAATTCCAGTGTTTTAATGCATGCCTGGGTGAAATGAACCAAATACAATACTCCACGTACCAGCTATGCTCTAGGTATTTTTAGCTTGATATCCACATCGTCTTCAAGGTCTGTCAACTGCTGCTAAGGCACCCACAGAAAGTTAAGAAAAACAAATCTATTGCTAAGAGGCTTAAATTTGCTATACAAGAATCTGCACAGCTGTTGGAAAATTTTAAGAGGTGTACAAATACAAAATGATGACCATTGCCTCAGGAACGTAGGAGAGTTAATGAACAGCAGCAATAGAGGACATAAAGGAGACTAAAACCACTAAAAGAATTCAAACCTCACTGGCCCAGTAAACAATCATTCAAGGTACTGCTGGTTACAAACAGCACATCTGAGTATGAAGGGACAGTGTTAAAGCTGGCCAGCTCTGATACTTGAATCCAAATGATCTGTTTGTATCTCAGACCCAGCCTTTGCCAAAGATCTGGCACTAAACTTGGAATTTGCTTACCCTGTAATGCCACCAAGCTCTATACTAATAACAAACGAATTCTACAATGGCTTTCCTGTGAATGAATCACATAAGGACCTAAAGCTTTCACAATGACAAAGACCTGATCTAAATGCTTTTCTACCCTGTGCTACGTAACATGGCAAAGAGGAAGGATGGTTGATACACATAAAGCAGTAAAGTTGCTTCTGCCACTTCATGCTTTCAGGGCTTGTGACTGGGCAATAAGTCACAGAGGAGCAAAGAAGTAAGATCACTCCACAGGGTCTACAAAAAGTCTTGAAAACGGATTTTTTTCATATACATATTTTGTTTCTAATAGACGTAAAAGTTTTCATAAGGGGGAAAAAAAAGCCCTTTGAAAACTACATAGATGAAGGTGGTGTTTTCGGGCATTTTTCTCCCAGGTCAATAGTAAGCTATATTTTGGACTAGTAAAAAAAGATCATTTAATTTAGGTCTTAATGTTAGAAAAATATCAGCTGTTACCCAGACTTACATAGTCTGACCAGCAGCCTATGCATTCTTAATAAAGAGAGTGAACAAAACACGGTTTAAGTGCAGTCTCCCCATGAGAACAGAGATACAATACGAAGCAAGTTCTTACTTTACCATTTGTTACATATTGAATTGTACCAACACTGAACTCAAAATTTGTCTAAAATATTTATTTTAAAAAATGAAAGAAAAACACTACCAAGAATTACAATACAATAAAGGAATTACAAGTAACTTTAGATGCTATAGAAGCTGCACATAATTTAAAAGGTACTTAAAAGTTTAAGTCAAATCCTCCATGCATTTCCTGCAGTATACAACTCTGCCTGAAAAAAACACCACCACAAAACCCCCATTGCTATACAGATTTCTCACCCCTCCTAAATAAGTATCTGCAGTTCTCCAGTTCTACAAAGTTACAAATTAGTTTTATCATATATAGATTATTCTCCTAGAATTAAGAACAAATTTATACTCATTTAAATCTATACATTTATCTCTTAAAATGACATCTTTTCTCTCCAATGATTGCCTTGCTATGGTGAGAACACCGTATTTGGGGCAATACCGTACATGAAAATTATCACATCCCAAGTAGATGTTGCTGAAACGGAAGGTGATGTTACACCTATATCATCTATATTACCGAGTGACACAGCTATTAAAAATTCATACCTGAATATCACTTAAAATAGAACCTCTTCGGAGATATGTTATTTATAGCTATATAGTTGTCGCAGCACGGTGAGACTGCTGTTATGCAGGATTTCCTTTCCCTGTATTCTAGTACTTTTGCCATTCAGTGATAAAAGCAAATACACTGTGTTGACCCCTGAGTATTTTTACCCTCCCTCCTTTCCTTTAACCTTTAAAGGTTATATAAACCATAAACAGTTGGTGTTTATATTATGGACTACTTTACCCTTGCACTAAATGAATTCTTCTCGGTAAGGCAAAACACTAAAACTGCTCTGACTAGATTGATCTGTCCTTAATAGGTTTTATTAAACAGTGTACCCTTTTAAGTAGTCATGCTTTCTAAAATGCCATATCATCACAATGTTATCTTAAAAGCAAGAAAGCAAACATAAAATTTACTTGAAATGGTAAGCTAACCATTATGAACTACATGTACTATAAAACAGGAAAAATACTTTTAGTGAAGAATGGCTGACTTATGCAGTGAAAGAAAATAAAAGAATTAGACTGGTACTTAATAAGAAAGATTATTTATTAACTTCCTTAATTAAAAAAAAAAAAAAACACAAACACCCAAACATGATAAACACCTTTCATTTAAGAACAATTTTTTCAGTTTCATCTTTAGTATTGATATATTAGAGAAGAACACCAAAACATCTTTATAGACACAATAAAACCATTTTTTCTTTTTAAGCTAGATACACAGTTTAAGACACCTGGACAGACAACTGCAGCCACTTCAAAGCACAAATACATTGGCTTTCAGTAGATGAAATATTTTTTTCTTTCAAGTTGCATGTACATAAGAGAAAAAAAAAAATCTTTGTTTTATAACATGTTTTTTACAGCTTCATCTCCCTCATCTACAGAAACGTGTGGAAACAACAGATAAGAGTCACAAGAAGCTTACATATTCATAGTTTTCTCTTAACTGGTACAGGACTAATTCTCAGCATAACTTAACAGTCAGCACCACTCCAGAATAATTTAGAAAGCATCCTGTAACATTACCATGTAATGGACATTACCCTGTTCACAAGAGCATGTGAACTATTTAAAACACAACTGAATGCATCCACATTTGTGCTGTATTTACTCACTTTGACTAAAGTTGCCTTTTAAAAAGGTCCTAGTAAACACGCAAACCCCAGATTATAAATAATCTTCTGTTTCTGATGCACAGCAGCTGCAAGGCTTCTGAAACATATAGCCTATATATGCACACTACCTGTAAACATGAAATTAAAGCACATTGCTCATGATAGGAAAGTAATTAACCTGCATGAACTGCTGTCCGATTCATTTTCTTCTTCACTTGCTCTATCATCTGTTTCTTGTCTGTCAAGCCAACGTGCACCTCCACAATCTTCCGCTGAGAATTCAAATGCAGGGATTTCTGAGGTGGACGCCATTGGCCAAAGAGGTGAATTCTGGAAATCCTGTTGGCTGGACCTTCTGTAACCAACTGATGTTACAGGTAGGTTACCTGCATCTAAAAACTTTGTGCCACCAGTTGTTACATTTTGTCCTCTATTCCAGTAGTCTCCCTGGTGGTTTTCAATTGCAGAATTAGGGGCTGACGGCTGATGACCAAACCACCTCCATCTGATTTTTAAAATCTGCTTCACGTCAAACTCTTTACGAGAACCAGACATCCTTAGTGAAAGCCAGTGATCGTCTAGGCAACAGGGTAAGAAGCAGCACACATAAAAGATTTGTGCACCCAACCAAGACAAGGGAAACACATGCTCTGCCTGCCTGTGGCAAGCAGATTTTCTACAGGAGGGGAGGAAGCATTGCATTCACGTATAAAAAAAAAAAAAAAAAGAAAAAAAGAAGGGGTTTCTTTAACGGTGTGTCATTTGAATATAAACAACAGGCAATAGACGGTGAAAAATCCCGAGATAAAAAGAGGAGGTGAAACAATCACCTCAATCAGGAGAAATGCTAATCAGTTTACCCTGAAAGCTCCAAGGCTGTTTCTGTTGCTTCCCCCCGACCATTAGCTTTCAAAACCACCAAACAGTATTCATTAAAGCCCTTTCAAGAGCTGAATACCACCCCCTTTTCTTAGACCACAAATGACAGAGAACCTAATTCCTGTACTGCATCCTCGAGTCTATGCTTCTTTTTCTGTTAACTCTTACTACTACAGAGGGGAAAAAACCCGCAAAAAAAGCAAGTTAAATTATTCCTGCACTGGTGAAGAATAAATTTGCAGGGAAGATTTAAAACCAATCCAAAGATAACTGATTATGCCGGGGAGAAACCGAAGTGTAAATAATGCTTTTTCCCATTACAGGACATGCACTAACTTAAAAAGGACAAGAACAGCCTGGAAGGCTCAAGGGACTAGTACTGGGTTATAAAGCCTTTCATCTTTATGCGCTTTGATTCAAATCTAGGTCTGCAGTAACTGAAAATTTCTATCTGAAATCAGCTAATGGCTTCCGTTCATTTACACATCACTAAAAGTGAAAGCAAGAAAAAGCTCACTGGTCACTATCCAGGACACCAGAAACACCCCCTGCAAAATAAACAAAAGATGATTTCTCAAAAGGCTTCTTTCTAATCATATACAATCAGCTCTTCCAGAGCTGATTTCGGGTTAGAAGTACTGTGAGGGAACAGTGAAAGAGAGAGATGCACACCTTTGAGACAGAATTCCCTCTAAATAGGTAATGTAATGTATTAAAATATCCAACAAAAGTTTTTACTTGAATGAGGAAGAGAAAGCCAAAAGGACAAAGTAGACAATGAGCAATTTATATTTCCTATGGAAAACAGCCTATTTCCTCTATGACATATGGAGCTAGTTAGGCATAAAATGCTGAGCCTCATTCCAATCACTTGCAAATAGTAATAATTTTAGAATAACAAAGAGACACTGGATTTTATCAGTCCTTGCTAAACAGTTGTACTTTTTCAATCTTCACAGTTCAGTGAGTCTGTTCAACTTCCAGGATACATATGCAACAAATCTGCATGAAGTGCTCCTTTTCTGCCTACAGTTTCCACCAAAAGTTAAAGTCACTATCTCTCAAACTAACTTTATGAGCTACAAAATGTGTTATCTTGTAATTAGGAAACCTGCACTGTCTTTTAAAACTACTTATATGCAGAGTCCATATGAAGACTTAAACAGTGCCCGATATTACCACCCAAACCCCAAATTCTCCATTTCACACTCAACGCCAGGAGTAAATCATGCTATTTTCTTGGGAACCACAGAGCTGAAAGGGCTAGTTTTAACCTGGAAAGCTCACCTGTCATTGCTCAGAACACAGTTATTTATGAAAGTGCTTCTCACAAACGCTAGCAAAGCTCATTTCTATAGAAACAGCATTCCAGCTGCTCTCTACAATGAGATGCTGCATTTCAGAACACGTACCTTGCCAGCACCCTGGCCTGCCAGAACCTATATGCCAAGGCCTTTGCAGTGTGTCCAGAAAACAGCTGAAGATACTTGGAAAGTACAATGATTAAGTAGGCAAATACACAAACCCATTAGCATCTTTGCCGGGGATTTCATTTAAACACAGGGAAATATTTAAGAAAGATAATGATTTAAATATATCAGCATAAAAACTGCACAGGTGTTTAACCAAAATGATACAACACGCAGCCCCTACTCATCTTGTACACATACAGCTAATTGTTAAAAGTTCAACTGCACTGTTCAAACACCATCACTTGCATAAGTGCAAGTTGGGTGACACTACAGAACTGCTTAAGAAGTAATAACAGAACGGCATCTTTTTATTTATCCTCTCCTTACATTTTGTGTGGGTGTCAGGTGTTCATCAAGGGTGGAGAAGCAGGACAAGCAATTGGTGTCATTTGTTAACATTCATCACAGCAGTAGCATTTTAATTATCCATTTGACTATGAAAAGTAAGCTTTAAATACCTTTATTTCTGCTGGTACAGTAAATCCATTATACATAAGGACTGACCTGGATTCTCTTTCTTGTATAACAGACTCATTTAAAATTCAGACTGTCCCAGAACAAGCCCACTAAGACAATGGCAGATTTGCCGATTCTAGCGCTTTTTCAGCACTTTCTCATGACTGACTGGGAAATACAGCCTAATTACTGCTTTTCTTAAGACTGTGAAGCTATGGGCTCACAGAGATAAGAAAACAAAACATGCTGTAGTTTTATGAGGCCAAAATACACAACTGTTTTCTGTTTTCTTTCATTTTTCCAGATTATAGAAACTCTCACTCCCCTATACACTCTCCCAAATTACAGTTCCAAGACAGACTGCATAAATATCTAAAATATTTCTGTTTCATATAAATTAGATACAAGTTTGTTTTTCAAATGACAAGTGCCACCTAATTCTTCAGTTTAAATTGACAACATTTCTGGGAAATAATTGAGGGCCTCTTCTCATTCTGGACAATCTTTATTACTATCACTAATGTCATAGCTTTTATCAAGTCCCCTGCTGGGAATTAACAGACTTAAGATCTCAAACGATGAACTGTTAGGGTTTCCACTTACTATGACCACCCAAACCTCATCTTTGACATCTCATCTGCTGATTGGTGCTCACAAATCCGCATGCCCACCCCCAGCCTGTGGCCTCCCTTTCCAACGCACTGACACATTTCAGAGAAACCTGCTGAAAGGGTAAGCTGAATGGTACTGCCTTAGTCAAACACAGCATACGCAGACTTTGCAAGGATTCCGAAATATTTTTTTATTAAGGCAAAAGGTTTTGTTTAACAAAAAAACCCAACCGTGCTCATACCTTTTTTTTTCCTGACCTTTGTCATTGATGCAGCTGAATAGCCATTTCCTATGTTGTGGTGAATCAACATTTTCAATGCAGGTACGCTGTCCTCTTTGGGAACCCAACTTTGTTCACATCAACAAGGTTGTGTAAGTTTACTGTGAAGACAATTTTGAGAACTCCTTTTTTTTTTTTTTTGACTGATCAGATTGATATTCCTAAGAGAGGAGCACCTCAGTGTTCAAGTACATAACTTCTTATATGAGCCGCTCCACAAAGTAACAAAGCCCTGCGGTTAGCAGTGGGGGGCAGTTTCCCAGACTCTGCCTTGTGAACAAAAGGAAAACCTTTAAATGCATACTGTATGTTATGCCAATCGAGCAAATAAGTAACACCAAGAACATAGCAGGACAGCTTTATAAATTGCTCTTTTCAAGATCTTCAGAACAGTTTATATCCACAGATATGTAAAAATCTTTTTACTAGCCAAAAACTTTACTACACTGGCATTCTTTGATTTTATATACAATATGTTTGTTTAGACAAGTGTTAAAGGAAGATTGCAGAACAGCATAACTAGTTAAAATTTAGACATTTTTTACTCCTAAGATACTTTGACTATATATTTTGAGGGAAGATACTCTCTAAATATTAAGTATAACCCTGGGAAATATGGAAAAAATATCACTATTTAAATAATCAGGTCTACACACTTTTAGTCATTATTGCTCTTCCTTTTCCACTAGGAAGTTAGTTACATTTTCAACTAAACAAATATATTTACTGAATACTTCTTTGAGGCACTTTCAAGATTTCAATCTCAACACCACTTTTCACAGTAACATTTTTCCTGTCACTGCTCTTCTGGCTACAAAAAACTATCCTACCATCACCCAACTTCAGGGCAACTTAGACATAGTATTTTCAAGGTATTTAGTCTGCCAAATGGATTTAAACTTATCCATTTTAAAATTTAACATCTAAGGGCATAAAGGCTTTGCTAGTTCTTAGAAGATACTAATGATCCCTGTAAGCACCAATAAAGAATGAGAAATGTCAAAATAATTAGATAAAGTCTTTGTTTTGACTACAAGAGCAGTTTTTCTCCCCCAAAATACCTCACTGCTTAATAAAAGCATTAAATATAAAAAGATTTATTTTAAACAGACTCATTAAGATGTGATGAAGTAATATATTATTGCAAATGGTTACATATCTTAGATACTTATTCTAAAGCATAAGAAAGGTTCACTGACTGTAAGATGTTCATCAATTAATCAAACAAACAAAATTTAGTGTTTTTTTAAATCGGGATTTTTAAAACTTTAAGATATTAATTTGAGGCTTTAAAATAATTGTTCAAAGAAAACTGCTATAGACAAACCCCAAACTGCAATTCTGCTTATAACTATGCTTATATTTAAAGATACATTAAATGTTTACAGTCTTTTTTCCTCACTGTTCTTGTGTTCCAGCTCCAAAAATAAATAGCTCAACAAAGACTTCAGGAAGATAGCTACGTTCATGCTCTGTGATTCTATAAAACAACAATCACTTCTCATCTCAAAGTTTTTTAGAAGTGGAAACACTTCTGGTTCATGGTTATGTGAAAAGTACCTTAAGAGCAACAACAGCAAAGTTCATGGAGGAGAAATAGAAGAAATCACCCCGCAGTTACCGACTGTATGTACTTAAATTCATTGTTCTGACTGGCAGAAATGAGCTGCAACCAGATTACTGGCACCACATCGCAACTTTCTGCCACGTTGCATTGCACATTTCCCTTGAAAGGTGCAAGCCATGTGTTTAGAAACACCGACTTTATAGCACTCAGCTTAACAGTAGCATGAAAAAACCTGTACAGAGCACCAGCCTGGCTTGCTGTTTATTTTACTCAGATAAGGGGAGGGTGGGGGAAGGAGAAAGATTTCCATGTGTAACAGAAGACTACACTGTCAGATCCTAGATCTTTTTTAGCTCAAGCACCATAGTGGCTCACACAGAACAATAGCTATGATCAAGGTATTTACCTTTAACACAAACATTAACACTGATTTCTGTCTATCCAAGAAATACCCAAGCATTATCAGGAACTGCAGAACTATTGCAGAGTAAACAGCACAGCAAGTTCCTTGAAGCTTATTCACCCCTCAAAAAGTTTGCACTCCGAGTCCATCAGGTCAGCTGTGGTTTTTCAGTTAGAACTTATTTATAATGCAAAATGGACAACACTGTGAAAAGCCAACCTCCCAAATCACAAAACCAGTTTTCTGTTCCAAAAGGCTCAAGTAGCCATGCAAAGATTATGACAAGCAAAAGGTTCTCAGCTCATCCACTCCAAGAATATTGGTACTGCCAATTCTAATGAAAAAAGGTGCAGTCATCCATCTGGAGACAGTAATACTCCAACACAAATCATCTCCCCTAGAAACGTCACTGTTAAGGAAGAACGGTAACAAAAACACTGTTCTGCAAATACTTAAGTCCTGCTGAAAATAAAGTCATTCTTTAGAACCAGTTTAGGAAGGTATTGCCTAATAAATCTACAAAAGGCCATATACCACAGATTGAAGGACTGCAGCAAATCCAAACAAAATAACACAGTTTCTTTTTATGAAGGTAATGTGAGCACAGGCAAGGTCACCTTTGTAGGCAGATTTGCAAACTGAAGATACTTTTACATTTTTCCAATACAGCAGCAACTGTATTATGCCATGAAGTATTAATTTTTCCTCCAAACCCCACAGAAAGCTGAATAAAAACCCCAAAATACCTACGTTGTCAATATCACAGTGGATGCTTGTTGGGTAAAAAATTACAGGTACTCGCAGTTCTACATTAGGCCCCATATACAAAAGTACCAGATTACCACAGATGAAGAGTGAAGAAATAGATTTGCAAGTAATTAGGAATTACATGAATACAAGACAGTGTTCCATGCCAGACTACACCAAGTGCTAAGAGAAATACACAGAAAACCACAGACAAAAATTTACACTGTATTTAAATGTCAAGGTATGCAACACCACAGCTACTGACACAAAGTTATTTCAAGACAGAGAACACAAGCACTTGAAATGAATGATTTAACACCAAAACACGCCTCAAGAAACTCACTATTTCTATCTCTCATCGAGGACTTCTCTTTAATTAGCAGCTTTGGTAAACACCGCCCTCGCCCCTCAGCTGAGGCTTCCAGCTGCCCAAGGGATAACATAGGAGGATATCATATTTTACTACGTATTTATAAAACAAATGGTGTGACCTCATCTGGAATTCCTTGTGTGCAATTGACCATTGCAACTCAGAACGAGCCTTGCAGAACACAGGCCCCACTGAAAGGCAACACACATGACCAGAGTATAAAACAAACAATCATCACGCTTAGGCAAAAGGCTTGTAAGAATCACATCAATGTTTACAAGTAACAAATTAATGCTTATGGGAAACATATTAATGGCTCATTAATATGAAAGCCAGAACTTTTATTTAGTTTTAAGAATTAATGTTACATCTACACAAGACACACATTTATGACAGCTTAGGAATTCAGTTGTGCGTAACATCACAGACATGAAACAGAATTTCTCATAAAAATCCTTGCAATGTAAAGAATCCAACCACCATATGCCCACCTGGATTTGCATCTCACAAGGGACATCAAAGGCAACAAGAAGGGCTTCTGTAAGTACACAAGTGACAAAAGGAAGACTAAGGAAAATGTGGGCCTGCTGCTGAATGGGGCAGAGCCCTGGTGACATAGGACACGGAAAAGGCTGAGATACAGAATGCCCTCTGCACCAGTCTTTACTAACAAGACCAGCCTTCAGAACCTCATGGAGTTCAACCAAGGAAAGTGCAAAATCCTGCACCTGGGGAGGAACAACTCCACATACCAGTACATGCTGCGGCCACCCAGCTGGAAAGCGGCTTTGCAGAAAAGGACCTGGGGTCACCAATCTGCCCTTGCAGCAAAGAAGGATAACGGTACCTAGTGTGCATTAGGAAGAGTGTTGCCAACAAGTCGAGGCAGGTGATTATTCCCTTCTACTCCAGCAGGGAGTGTGAGGCCTCACCAGGAATGCTGCATCCTGTTCTGGGCTCTTCAATACAAGGGAGAGAAGGCCATATTGGAGAGATTCCAGCAAAGGGCCTGGCGCATCTCTCATGAGGAAAGTCTGAGCAAGTTGGGACTGTTTAGCCTAGAGAAGACTCAGAAGGGTCTCATCAATATGTACAAATATCTGAAGAGAAGGTACAAAGAAGATGGAAACAGCCTCTTTTTAGGGTTGTCCAGTGACAGAACAAAAAGGAAAAACAGGCAACTACTAAACACAAGAGATTCCACAACACATAAGGAAACACTTTTTCACTGTGAGGACGACCAAGTAGATTGTCCAGGAAGGTTGTGGAGCTAACAACCCTGGAGATACTCAAAAGCTGTCTGGACATGGTCCTGGGCAACCTGCTTTTGGTGACCTCACTTGAGCAGGGAGGGCTGGATCAAATGACTGACAGAGGTCCCTTCCAATTTCAACCATTCTGTGATCCTGTGACATGTTGAGCTGTTTGTAAGATATCAACTATGCAGTTGACCATCATCTACTTATTCCATGGACTTATGCTCCCTCCTTAACAGAAATGGCTCCTGTGACAAGGAAAGGCTTCTTTTAATTAATCACAATCTGGATTTCTCATACAAGTACTATGAGAGCAACATAATCTATCAAATGAGCGTCCTAATCTTATTTGTGCACTCACATCGATTAAGTGCTTTTATGCCATCAGAGCCTTAAAAGTAACAGCTGGATAGTAAAACACCATTCTGGTAAGCTCTTTTTGGACAGATAAAAAAGAAAACACTTGATCTACTGCCAGTTTGTGGTTATGATCCTTACAAGTACAGAAGATGACTGCCAAGCATGGTAACTAGATGTACAGGAGGAGAGAATTTCAATGCATCAGTTCCATGTTACTGAATGGAACTATTGCTCCATAACAGGTTATTCTCATCCCCTTGCTAAATAAAATATTTATTTCATCTTTTATGTATCTAAACAAAAGTAATAAGTGTCCTACTCTCTTCAAAGAAATACTTTAGAAGCGTTTTTTTAGAACATTATCAAAATGATGTTGTACATGCATGTTCTTCCCCCTCCAGATTTTCTATGTGAACTCTAACTATATATGATTTACTTCAATACAGTGCAGTACAGAATAGCATTTTTCCAATTCAGTTTGCCAGTGATGATTGCTCCTTATACAATTCATTGAACACAAATGAAGCAAAGACTATGCAAGAAATGCCACACAAAGAAATTACCTCTATTCCTTAAAATATATATATTATTGTAAAGATTTTTTTTAAAAGAGCATTTAAATGTTCACATTCTGATTAAGGACTTGTGAGGTGAGTCATCACCAATCACTACTAAAAATCCTGTTTATAATTAGACACACTAGCAGCTGACAGATATACATTATTAGAAAGTATTGTCTTGTAGAGTAGAAAACCCAAATCTTTCATCCTGTTGCTCTGTAACAAGTCACATTTACATCAGTAACTGTAAATCTGAAATTACGCACTGAAATGAGATCAACACCAGAGAGCAGCAGTACTCATAATCCAATAGTCCCAGAGATGTTTCAATTGGATCACACATATGTTTGTTTATAAATACACAATAAAATGCCTTGTATTACTTACTGTAATTAAAAGCATCGTATCTTGATGATAGGTTTTTCATGTTACAATAAGCTTCACAAGTTGTAAAAGCAACATGATTAAATTGGAGATGTTAATTAAAGCTTTCCATTGATTTTACCAGTGATTTGGCTCAAGAAAGTATTATTAGGAAAAAAATCAACATGTAGAACAAATCACGGTACATTTAATTATCCCCTTCACTCTAAAGCAAAACTAGCCCTATGCCTTGAGTCAATGTTGCTTGAAATAATATGTATCTGAAGCACATAAGGAAAAAATATCCTCTAAATCTGCATTTGGCTACTATTAAATCTCAGGTTAAACTATGTATCAAGTCACAGCAGTGGTTCTAAATACAATCATAAAACCGGTTTCATAGATTCTCCACTCTGTCTCGGCAGTTTCATGCAGAAGTAATCTCATCTCAGGTTCCCCGCTATCACTTATTTCACAGGTTCTTCTAACGATACCTCCATATGCTTCATCTCACATAGTCTCCCTCACCCACATGCACACATATCCCTCCCTTGTAGGTACCAGGACAAGCAGGATAAGGAATTCCTTTGTCATATTCAGAACCAGGAGCAGACAAGCTTATCACTTGGCAGGGTAAGTCATACCACTTATTCAGCTTTCCCTACCTACCTATATATTTTCAAAACCTTTCAGGAATTTAAACACAAGAAGGGCTCCATTCTGTCAGAGTTTGAAACCGGCAAGTAGACAGAAATGTTATCACAGAGGAACTGAATAACTAAAAGCATAAATCCAACTCATCCAGGGAACTCAAAAAGTCACATGCTGCATATCTTTTGCTTCCAAGTACACACAACTGCCTTAGCCTGGGTGGCTACGTATTACCTAAGCCTAGGATTTAGAAACAAAATAGAACAGCAATCATCACTTTATCTGTCTGACAGATCGTTCAAACACAGCTATGAGCTCCTACCCTTGGATAGCTGTGTAACACTGAAATGACCTTGAGAAAGAAGGCAACAATGGTAGAAATGTAGACTAACTATTAAACCTTTAAATCATTAAAAGTACTTGCAGAGTTAACTGCTCTGTTATGCCGAGAGGCACACTGATCCCAGTCTTAGCAGAAAACATTCCCGGTTCTCCTCAGAGTGAGAAGGTGACAACAGCAATATAAACAAACTGCCAGGAGGAATACAAGATACTAATCCAAAGTGTTGGCACTGTTGGCACTCCCAAGCACATGAGGTACCAAAGTAGCACGGCCAAAAAAGAGAAAACTCTCAAAACTCAGATGGTTAAACTATCAGAAGGCAGCATAATTAAGAATAAACTTTCATTATTCACTTACCAAGTGGGTGTTGTTTTTTTTTTTTTTTCCCTTTTTCTCCTATCAACTCTGGCTAAATCTTAAGGGCCATACACAACTAAGATATTGTACTACTGCACATACACCTCATGAGATTTAGATGGTCTGCAATGACTTGCCCATCTATCCTCCCCATTAGCTCAAAGTTCAAAGAATTATTAATATTATTTGAATATTTACTGAAACTATCAATCTCTTAAGTACAATTGTTCCTTGGTCAAAACAGCCAGTTTCTTATGCAAAGGTTCAATTTAAATTCATATTAGTAAGCAGGGAAAAAAAATCTATTAAGAAGTGAGAGGAGGTACAAAAGAGTGAAGTTCTATTACTTACCACTTGATCTGCCCACATATTTATAAATCCATAGATTAATTTTAGTTAATTACTTCTATTTCCTTGAAAAATACTTCCAAGTTTAAAATGCTATGGTGCTTGCTGAAGAGCTTGCCAAGCCTTATCAAGTTATGATATAACATCATTAAATGTTCTGCTTTCTTAATACTTTAATTATTGTTTGAATGCACAAGCTTGTGATTACATTTGCATCCATAATCCCATTTCTCTTACTGAATGTAAAAAGAGCAAGATTTAAACTTTGATTTCATCTTTGGCAAGGACCAAGTGATCATTTAATATTCAAAAGTACTTCTTTTCATAATATTATATTTTTGAATATGTACCAGACAAATGCATATAGATGTAATGAATAATCAATGTAAGAATGCTTTACTTATCTGGAAGGCAACTGTCAGGCTAATAGATTATTTGTGCAAAAGTCAACATAAAATATCTACTCTGGTACAAGTAAGAACTTGCTTGCAAACAATCCTATCACCAAAACCACTGACATAAACCTCATCTTCCTGTGAACTTCTCCCATGTCTCCTCACCACATACACACTACTTGTAAACATTTAATTAATTTGGCAATTCAGCCCTATTAGCATTTGTATTCTTCACAGCTCAGATTAGGAACCCTCTTGGACTTGATTCTTGCCTTATTATACATTATGAATACATCCCATATTACATAGCCAGGCGTTGTGAATATTTCATCTCTTCTGCATGTGTAGTTCAGCCCGATTTTGGCAAGTTCTGTTAGCTCTAAAATTGAGGCCACAGAAAGCATAAGAATGTATGTGCACTTTTTAATATAAATATATAATGAATTACATTGTTTTGACCCAAATCAACTCAATTCTGTACTAGACAGATTATATCATCTTGCCTACACAACCATATCAAAATGTTATCAGTATTTCCTCTTACAGCTTCATAATATATTGGAGAAAGGCGGGGAGATGGAAGAGATTGAAGACATCAGAAAAGAACACCAGAATTTAAAAAATAACCTAGAAAAGGTTTGAGATAATGTAGTCCTTTCCTTTTTCTGTTTCTGAATAGCTATGATTGCATGATAGCTTAATGTGCTTTGATGGTATATAGATCTGACCACAGGTTTTTCTTCTCTTTCTCGTCCTTCATTGCTCTTTCCTTTTATGAATGACATAAACAGAAAATGGATTCAAAAGTCCCAGGGAAAAAAAAAAAAAAAGAAAAGATTGCTTAGAAAGTGCAACTATTGACAGTTTGATAAGCTGCAAGATCCCCCTATTCAACATTAAAAACTTATGTGTAAACTGTTCTTGCAGTTGAGAATACGGCCACCAATAAGCAACACTGAGCACGAAAGGATTACAAAACATGTGCAGACCATACTACTGCACCCTCTCACTTATTCTGAAAAAATTCTGTGAAACATGGAAGGAAGAAGAGAGAATACATTCTGCTCCATCTAAAACTAGCTTTTAAAAATATATCGCCTATTAACTAAACTGTTTTAGAAAAGATGCAAAGAGAGAACTTCAGGGATACTAGCAGAAAGCAGATAGAGCAGAATCAGTTAAAAAAAAAGAAACATTTCAATCAACTAAAAACTTACAACAGCAAAGTTGAATTATTTTTTATGTTTTGTACTTAACTTTTCAAAAGATTGTCTTTTTTTTTCCTTTTCTTTTTCAGCAGTTGCTATTAATACGGCATTTCAGGAGAAAGTTGTACCTCAGATACTGCTTAGTAAAAAGAGTGTTTCCTGCAGAGCCTCTCTCCTTACAGGTTTAAGGTTCTAATAAGAACAGAGGTTGGAGGGGAGGGATTTCTTTTCAACCAAACACAGACTACTACAATCACAAAACAAAAGGTGATGAAGGACATAATTACTGTTCTGGCCTCATAATACCCGAAGTTTCACAAAATGAATTCCTTTTTCATTTAATGTTATCCTTTCCAATGCTATTGCTGTAACACTTTGCCAAGGTGAGAATTGCTTTATTGTTGGAGACAGAAAGCCTATCTAGCTGAACAATTGCAACTCACAGGAAATAATTAAGGAAAGACTATCAGAAACAGGTCTGAAAACATGAAGTTGTCCACAGCGCTCTTGTTCGTTACTTAGACTTTTTTTTTAAGACATAAAACGTTTTGCTCCTCCTCTCCTGCACATAAAATTCAGTAACTGTAGGCATAAGAAACACCTCACCATTTTCAATATGTTTTTCAAAGACTTAAAAGGCTGTAATTATGCAAAAATACTCGGGCTTTTATAAAACCGTAAGGAGTGACATTTCTCAAAATTAAAAAGGTATTTATCCCTTAAGTAGGAAAGCACTTAGAATATATCTAAAAAGATGTTCAGAACAATTGATACACACTTTCAAGAAAAAAACCAAACAAGGCAACCACATCACCATTGACTGTATAGCACAGGGCCACAGGAGTTTCAGCAAAATAAAAGCAGAAGGTTGATTTAAGTGGCATTTTCTTGAATCGGAAAGCACTAGAAGAGGTAATTAATTGGAAAAGTACTCCTCTGAACAGATTGAAATCAATACCTCCTTCAACTTTACAGAAATCTGTCCTTTGGAAAAATGCCAGCATAGCCCATAAGACATAATTATTAATCAGCAGCCCTGCTTGATAATTAGTCATTCTACCTTGCAGTAAGCCTGGAATAAGGATTTCTCCCATAGTGATCCACCTTTTCAGTTCCTTCTCTTTGGAGTATATTTGGGTATTTGTTTCAAATTTCTTTTTAACTTCTATGACCATTAGGTAAAAAGGTGCAGCCCGAGTCTAAAAATTCTGTTAATCTGGAGAAGTTCAGACTATTTTTGTATGTGGAGCTATCATATTTTGAACTACTGAAGAATAGTGAAAACAAAAAGTCCATTCTCAAAGTAATTTAGGGAGAAACTTAGCAGTTCTAATAATTTTTAAAACTCTGAAAAGTGCTGATGTCATCTGTGGCAGAAGATACCAACAAGTATATAGACTGACTGAGGAAGGAAAGTAATAGAAAGACAGAAAGAAAGGAAAAGAGAAAAAAGCCAGACTGGACATCAATCCTTTACAACTGGAAATTATGTAAAGTCTATTATTTCCCAGGTAATATGGCAGTTAAGAAGAACTGGTTTCCCAAATTGCTTGATTCCGTACATATGTGTGTCCATTATAATAATTTTCCGATTATCATTGCTGATGGTTTAACAGGTTGTCTGGGAAAGACTTGTAAACAGACAAGGAGAGAGGATAAATGAAATGCTGTCAATATCTCAGTAGACAGAGCAGAATCTGAAGGCATCTAAAGTGAGACCAACTGTCACTTGAGTTTCATTCTCATGTTCTTTATAACCCCGTACCTGAGTAAAAGCAGAGGAAGACATCACACTTAAGGAGGTGCCTCTCAACCGCCATCTGGGCACTGAGTTTGCAGCATCAGGTACTGAAAGCACTACTCAGCTTGCAACACTAAAATATCTGGTATCAGTAAGAGCAAACGCTGAGCGAGAAATGGGTTCTTACTTTGGTGTTGTATCAGCCTGTACTGAAGGAAAACAAGTAATACAAGACCACATGCTCTCTTGTTGTTGGTACTGGTGATTACCACAGCTACTGCCAGTTACTCGTCAAAGCCTGTACCACTTCGGCAGCCATAAACTTGGAACAAGCTCCTCAGGTGTCTTACAAGCATTTTCTTCTTTGGGACCAGAGAAATAGGAACACTAAAGCGCTATTTTGATAAATGTTTCTAAGTAAAAGAAGTTTATAAGGATGAATGTCACTTAGCCTAAATACTCACTATACTAAAAACACAATAGCTTTGTTTGGTGCACCAATGTGGTAGGAGTGAATATTTGAAATATGAAATAAATTCATAGTTAATCTATACAAAAGAAAATAAGGATACTGCAATGTCTCCCAATGGTTTAATAAGGAGCAATACAAAGAAACAAGAGGATGGCACTGGACTCAAAATCTAACCTTCCCAAACTCATGATTCACAGCTCCTGAGTGTGATGGCCAGGCACAGACAATGCCCAAAGACAAGCAGGACCTTGTAATAACTACACCCAGAATTATCAAGAACTTTGTCACCACCATTAATGAAAATTACATCTCAAGAGTTGTGTACTTCTAGGCTAGAACTGTCTCAACAGACAGCCATGAAGGACACTCATCTGGTGCTCAGCTGTCACCCTGGGCTAAATTTATTTGAAACATGCATCCTGTTATTCCAGCATGTAGAACTGCAACATTCCTCTAGAGTTCTTGCTCCTGGAAAGCTACTCAAAGGTTACAGCCCACAAAAATACAATTAATAATACAATATACCATGCCAAGTATTTTATTGAGAACTCGAAAGGTAAAAAAAACACACATCAAAACAATTAGAGCATCTGCTGTTAAAAATGTTAGCTAGATGGTAAATTGCCAGTGATGTGACAGATTGTGATATGAACAGTGAGAAAGACCATCTCTTCTGTATTTCTATCATGACATGAACAAACTCTAGACAATAAAGGAGCACATTTCTTTATCAATATTCCCAAAGCAGAACTATCTCATAGTCAAGAAAGCAGATTTTTTCCATTTTAGTCAATCCTGGCATTCCTAAATTAACTGGACTTCTTTTCTCATCCTCATCACTATTTTTTCAGCACTATTTTTACTTTACAGAGTTCAGATAAAGCAAAATTCTTGCATGTATTCATGTTTTCAACATTCTTTTATCCTTTTGCTTTGTGTAAATGTCAAAGCTATTCCCTTTGAAAATTACTTTAGTTTAGAACAGTCTTACTACTTCCCTGCTAAAAAAAACATGAAAGCAAAAGCCAGTCAGTGTTATTGGAGTAAGACTTGACTGTGGAGTTGGTGGGCCTCTATTCATAAGCATTTCTCTGAAGCAGTATTTTCTCTTTAAGATTCAGTATCAACTTTCCCTGCTCTTGCCTCTAATGATTAAAAGATTCAAACTTAGGAGTTTCTCATGCATTTTGGTAAAATTAAAATGGAACTTCATAGTAATACTGACATTCTTCTATGAAGCAGTCTTTGACAAAGAGGAGAAGTGATGAAATCACAGAAAAACGATCCAAACACAATGATGTGAAGTCCACAGACGCAAAGTTAATTACTGCTTGTGTACGCTCATCTGAAGGAAGCCCTCACAAGATGTAGAACACAAAAAAGATGAAACTTCAGGTGTAACAAAGACATTTGTGGGCTAAAAATCACATTCCTTGTGGCACACTTACTGTTAAAATTGAGTAAATACAATAATTACCTATAACACGGGAATGATCTCTAGGTGTTCAAAGAATCACGTAGTTCCATTTGTCTTCCTCTTTCCACAAATATGAGGTAGCAGCAAAAATCTAGAGATAGAAAAATAACAGTGCAAACAAATAAGAACCAATCACTGGGAAAAAAAAAATTAAAAGAAATACCTTGAAAGCAGACTGTCTACTCTATGCAAATAGAACTTCCTTCCATTTGTCTTGTGATTCCCAAGCTTTTTGAGGAAGGTGATAAAAGCATGTCACTGCACAACTGTCACTTTAGTTCCTTCTACAACTTCAAGGTATATACACATCAACAAAACTCCAAAGAAAGAGAGAAAATTAATATGAAATTTGAATACATAAATGCTCACATTGACAGCAGCATCTTTTTTTAATAACCTCAGTGCCTTTTCATTCCTGTCTTTGGCAATCCATGATTCCAGGAAAGAAAGAGCAGTGAAGAATTGCTCTGCCACATGAAGCACTTAAAACTGAACACTGTTGCCAAAAAGTAAAATTGACTATATTGGTGAATAAAGCCAAAAGCACTAAACGTGCTTCAATAAATGGAGCTCTACAAAAATTCACACTTACTCTTACAGTGCTTCTCAACACTTCCTAATTTACAGGCCACTCAAAATTTTCCATCCAAAGACCTCAATTCAGAAAATCTAGCTTGCTGAAATTTTAGGTACCTGCTTTTGGCTTGGCACCAAACAAATTGACTACAGGGACTTTAAATTGAAAGAAAACATCGTCCCATAGGAGACCTGATGCATAATGTGATACCTGCTATTTGACCTCTCATGGTCTGATCTTTTCTACTAGCTGCAAGAACCTTCTAGCTGCCTGGACAGTAATATCACCTAACTCTTGCGTCTGGCACACATAACCTCATCCCTCCTATATGATTATTCTTTAAGGCAAATACAGCCAATGTATACACATATTTATGGTCAGCAGTTGCTTTGTTGGTAACTTTGAATGAAAGTTTAACAATGATTTTGTTAAGATAAAAAACAAACGGTGGATAGTTATGTTTGTAATAATATATTTCTTCTACTTGATAACATTGCTATAACAAAAGGCAATTTAATTGATAGGGGAGAAAGCAAACTGTCCCACTGCAGGAGTATCTTAGGAGCTGTTCGTTACATTATGTCTGGTTAGGTAATCATCTTTACCACATTATGAAACACTGAATTAACAAAGAACCCACAAAACATCAACCCAACCAAAGAATAATTTTTTAAAAGCACTATTGATATCAAAGTCCAGAGAGTTGGAACAAGGTCATCAATATGAACTGTCATTATTAGCAATGGTTTGCAAATACTCTTTGACCACAACAGTCTAATAGAATATTTTTTTCATTTTCACTCAAATTCTTACCCATTTTAAATTTGCAGTCATTGCATTTCTACAAAACACAATATGTTAAAATCTACTGCCATAGAGTAAACACAGTGGCTTTGAGAGTGAACCTGCCCATCCAGAGGATGTACCTAAGGGACAGTTTAATGAAGCTGACATATGGCAGAGGAAAACACTATCTAACTCAGATCAGGGTTATTATTATTAGTTTGGTTCTATCCTGCTTTATGCTCCGTAGCATTGTTCAGCAAGTGGAAAACAGGAAAAACATAAGATGGGAACACGATCTCCTCTATCAGGAATGATGAAGTTCAAGAACAAGGTGGCTTTGTTGTTTTACTTTTTTTTATGTATTCATCCACACATGCCTCTAGAAATTATCAGACAAAAAAAATACCTTAATGAACAATGATTTGAGATCTTTTCTGGCAAAATTAATGAACTGCTCATGAAAACACATCTTGTGATGTCTTTTTTAAAAAGGATCCATCCCCACAGCACGTAGAGTTTGTCCAGGTACAAAAGCTACACTGACATAACCACAAGTTCATATTTGTACTCCTATTCATGCTTGTAAGAACACCCAAGGGATAATTTTCACTTGAAAAGATGACTGCCTTTGGAGTTGGGCTTACAGAACTTCATAATTGACTTTCAAGAAAAGAAACCAACAAACTCAGGCTTCCCCTTTTTACTTTACTGACATTGCTGGCTAAAACCTGGCATTACTGCTAAAAGGGCCTGGCAATGAGCCACAGATGGCTTGACTTCAGTGGGACTGCTCAGCCCCATCACTGTTCGCGCAGCCAAATGAGAGCGAGTTCAAAGCTCAAAGCCACAAAAAGGCTTTAGGGAAAAAAAACAACCAATAACGTATATAAACAACAGCTGTTCGATGTCCAGCACTTCTACTTTTGGGTGCTTTTTCCCTATGTAATAACACCGCTCCCTGTTTCGGTGACTCGGTAGCCGCTGCTCTACCCTGTTCAACCAGTCTCAAACAAACAAAAACCAAAATTTAAAAAAAAAATATGGTTTTTCCACCATTTCATACTATGATCGCGAAGGTTAAGAGACAAATGGGCAAAGCCTGAAAACCGGTGTGTTAAGTGCACTTTTACCAGCTCTTCGCTCTGCACGTTTTGAAGCCAGCAGGCCACGGGGGCTACTACGGGGTAGCCCGGTGACCACCCTCAGCCCGGGCGGGGCACGGGTATCGTGTGTCTTCCCCGACGCTGGCGGGACACAGGTATCGTGTGTCTTCCCCGACGCTGACGGGACACAGACACCCTTCACCGGCGGGACACGGGTGTCCGCCCTCCCCGAAGGGACACCGGACACCGTGCCCTCCCGCCCTGTCCCGCCTCAGGCCGCTGCCTCCCCGCCCGAGTGCCAGCCTCCTCCCGGCGGGGCTGCCACATCGTCCATGGGTTCCCGCCTCAGTCCGGGGACCGTTAACCACCCTCCCCCCGAAGCTCCAGGTGGCAGCCGCCCCCCACTCTCCACAGCCAGCAGGCAGGCGGAGGGGAGGCGGGAGCCCGCCCCCGTCAGCCCTCCCTCTCTTCCTCCTCCTCCTTCTGGATTTCTCCTCCCCTCTCGGCAGCCCCCGGCCCCCTCCTCTCGCCGCCCGGCCCCGGCCGCCCCTCTCACCTCGCACCGTCCGGCAAGAGGGCGGAGAAAGAAAAACAAACCGCACGGGGAGGCCCTAGCTCCCCACCCCGTCCCGCTCCGCCCGGCGGCAGCCAGACCTCCACGCGC